>CM017905.1:14572885-15143732 GCA_008369825.1 Triplophysa tibetana | reverse complement strand
TTGAAAACTTTATTATGTGTAAAACTGGCTGTGTGCATAATGAAAATCAGCGTTTAGCAAAGGATCAGAGTCAGTTTTTATAAACGCTCATTCTGAGTGCTGGGAGCTTCACAAACACGGGCTTTGCTCTGAAAACTGCATTCTGTGTAAAACTGACTGTGTGCAAAATGAAAAAGTGCGTTTAGCAAAGGATCAGAATCAGTTTTCATAAACGCTTATACTGAGTGCTGGGAGCTTCAGAAACATGGCCTTTGCTCTGAAAACTGCATTCTGTGTAAAACTGGCTGTGTGCATAATGAAAAAAAGCGTTTAGCAAAGCATTAGAGTTAGTTTTCATAAACGCTCATTCTGAGTGCTGGGAGCTTCAGAAACATTGCTATGCTCTGAAAACTGCACTCTGTGTAAAACTGGCTGTGTGCATAATGAAAAAGGGCGTTTAGCAAAGCATTAGAGTTAGTTTTCATAAACGCTCATTCTGAGTGCTGGGAGCTTCAGAAACATTGGGCTATGCTCTGAAAACTGCATTCTGTGTAAAACTGGCTGTGTGCATAATGAAAATCAGCGTTTAGCAAAGGTACATAGTCAGTTTTTATAAACGCTCATTCTGAGTGCTGGGAGCTTCACAAACACGGGCGCTGCTCTGAAAACTGCATTCTGTGTAAAACTGACTGTGCAAAATGAGAAAGTGCGATTAGCAAAAGATAAGAGTCAGTTTTCATAAACGCTCATTCTGAGTGCTGGGAGCTTCACAAACACGGGCTCTGCTCTGAAAACCTGCATTCTGTGTAAAACTGACTTTGTGCAAAATGAAAAAGTGCGTTTAGCAAAGGATAAGAATCAATTTTCATAAACACTCATTCTGAGTGCTGGGAGCTTCAGAAACATGGCCTTTGCTCTGAAAACTGCATTCTGTGTAAAACTGGCTGTGTGCATAATGAAAAAGGGCGTTTAGCAAAGCATTAGAGTTAGTTTTCATAAACGCTCATTCTGATTGCTGAGAGAGTCAGAAATCAGGGCTTTGCTTTGAAAACTGCCTTCTGTGTAAAACTGGCTGTGTGCATAATGAAAAAAAGCGTTCAGCAAAGGTACATAGTCAGTTTTCATGAAAAAATCATTCTGAGTGCTGGGAGCTTCAGAAACATGGGCTATGCTCTGAAAACTGCATTCTGTGTAAAACTGGCGGTGTGCATAATGAAAATCAGCGTTTAGCAAAGGTACTAGTCAGTTTTTATAAACGCTCATTCTGAGTGCTGGGAGCTTCAGAAACATGGGCTATGCTCTGAAAACTGCATTCTGTGTAAAACTGGCTGTGTGCATGATGAAAAAAAGCGTTTAGCAAAGGATCAGAGTCAGTTTTCATAAACGCTCATTCTGAGTGCAGAGAGAGTCAGAAATAAGGGCTTTGCTTTGAAAACTGCATTCTGTGTAAAACTGGCTCTGTGCATAATGAAAAAAAGCGTTTAGCAAAGGATCAGAGTCAGTTTTCATAAACGCTCATTCTGAGTGCTGGGAGCTTCAGAAACATGGGCTATGCTTTGAAAACTGCATTCTGTGTAAAACTGGCTGTGTGCATGATGAAAAAAAACGTTTAGCAACGGATCAGAGTCAGTTTTTATAAACGCTCATTCTGAGTGCTGAGAGAGTCAGAAATAAGGGCTTTGCTTTGAAAACTGCATTCTGTGTAAAACTGGCTGTGTGCATAATGAAAATCAGCGTTTAGCAAAGGATCAGAGTCAGTTTTTATAAACGCTCATTCTGAGTGCTGGGAGCTTCACAAACACGGGCTTTGCTCTGAAAACTGCATTCTGTGTAAAACTGACTGTGTGCAAAATGAAAAAGTGCGTTTAGCAAAGGATCAGAATCAGTTTTCATAAACGCTCATACTGAGTGCTGGGAGCTTCAGAAACATGGCCTTTGCTCTGAAAACTGCATTCTGTGTAAAACTGGCTGTGTGCATAATGAAAAAGGGCGTTTAGCAAAGCATTAGAGTTAGTTTTCATAAACGCTCATTCTGAGTGCTGGGAGCTTCAGAAACATGGGCTATGCTCTGAAAACTGCATTCTGTGTAAAACCGGTTGTGTGCATAATAAAAATCAGCGTTTAGCAAAGGTACATAGTCAGTTTTTATAAACGCTCATTCTGAGTGCTGGGAGCTTCACAAACACGGGCTTTGCTCTGAAAACTGCATTCTGTGTAAAACTGACTGTGCAAAATGAGAAAGTGCGATTAGCAAAGGATAAGAGTCAGTTTTCATAAACGCTCATTCTGAGTGCAGAGAGAGTCAGAAATAAGGGCTTTGCTTTGAAAACTTTATTCTGTGTAAAACTGGCTGTGTGCATAATGAAAATCAGCGTTTAGCAAAGGATCAGAGTCAGTTTTTATAAACGCTCATTCTGAGTGCTGGGAGCTTCACAAACACGGGCTTTGCTCTGAAAACTGCATTCTGTGTAAAACTGACTGTGTGCAAAATGAGAAAGTGCGTTTAGCAAAGGATAAGAGTCAGTTTTCATAAACGCTCATTCTGAGTGCTGGGAGCTTCAGAAACATGGGCTTTGCTATAAAAAAAAATTTCCTTGTAAAACTGGCTGTGTGCACATTGAAAAAGTGCGTTTAGCAAAGGATCAGAATCAGTTTTCATAAACGCTCATACTGAGTGCTGGGAGCTTCAGAAACATGGCTATGCTCTGAAAACTGCATTCTGTGTAAAACTGGCTGTGTGCATAATGAAAAAGTGCGTTTAGCAAAGGATCAGAATCAGTTTTCATAAACGCTCATTCTGAGTGCTGGGAGCTTCAGAAACATGGGCTATGCTCTGAAAACTGCATTCTGTGTAAAACCGGTTGTGTGCATAATAACAATCAGCGTTTAGCAAAGGTACATAGTCAGTTTTTATAAACGCTCATTCTGAGTGCTGGGAGCTTCACAAACACGGGCTTTGCTCTGAAAACTGCATTCTGTGTAAAACTGACTGTGCAAAATGAGAAAGTGCGATTAGCAAAGGATAAGAGTCAGTTTTCATAAACGCTCATTCTGAGTGCAGAGAGAGTCAGAAATAAGGGCTTTGCTTTGAAAACTTTATTCTGTGTAAAACTGGCTGTGTGCACATTGAAAAAGTGCGTTTAGCAAAGGATCAGAATCAGTTTTCATAAACGCTCATACTGAGTGCTGGGAGCTTCAGAAACATGGCTATGCTCTGAAAACTGCATTCTGTGTAAAACTGGCTGTGTGCATAATGAAAAAAAGCGTTTAGCAAAGGATCAGAGTTAGTTTTCATAAACGCTCATTCTGAGTGCAGAGAGAGTCAGAAATGAGGGCTTTGCTTTGAAAACTGCATTCTGTGTAAAACTGGCTGTGTGCATAATGACAAAAAGCGTTTAGCAAAGGATCAGAGTCAGTTTAGATAAACGCTCATTCTGAGTGCAGAGAGAGTCAGAAATAAGGGCTTTGCTTTGAAAACTTTATTCTGTGTAAAACTGGCTGTGTGCATAATGAAAATCAGCGTTTAGCAAAGGATCAGAGTCAGTTTTTATAAACGCTCATTCTGAGTGCTGGGAGCTTCACAAACACGGGCTTTGCTCTGAAAACTGCATTCTGTGTAAAACTGACTGTGTGCAAAATGAAAAAGTGCGTTTAGCAAAGGATCAGAATCAGTTTTCATAAACGCTCATACTGAGTGCTGGGAGCTTCAGAAACATGGCTATGCTCTGAAAACTGCATTCTGTGTAAAACTGGCTGTGTGCATAATGAAAAAGGGCGTTTAGCAAAGCATTAGAGTTAGTTTTCATAAACGCTCATTCTGAGTGCTGGGAGCTTCAGAAACATGGGCTATGCTCTGAAAACTGCATTCTGTGTAAAACTGGCTGTGTGCATAATGAAAATCAGCGTTTAGCAAAGGTACATAGTCAGTTTTTATAAACGCTCATTCTGAGTGCTGGGAGCTTCACAAACACGGGCTTTGCTCTGAAAACTGCATTCTGTGTAAAACTGACTGTGCAAAATGAGAAAGTGCGATTAGCAAAGGATAAGAGTCAGTTTTCATAAACGCTCATTCTGAGTGCTGGGAGCTTCACAAACACGGGCTTTGCTCTGAAAACTGCATTCTGTGTAAAACTGACTGTGTGCAAAATGAAAAAGTGCGTTTAGCAAAGGATCAGAATCAGTTTTCATAAACGCTCATACTGAGTGCTGGGAGCTTCAGAAACATGGCCTTTGCTCTGAAAACTGCATTCTGTGTAAAACTGGCTGTGTGCATAATGAAAAAAAGCGTTTAGCAAAGCATTAGAGTTAGTTTTCATAAACGCTCATTCTGAGTGCTGGGAGCTTCAGAAACATGGCTATGCTCTGAAAACTGCATTCTGTGTAAAACTGGCTGTGTGCATAATGAAAAAGGGCGTTTAGCAAAGCATTAGAGTTAGTTTTCATAAACGCTCATTCTGAGTGCTGGGAGCTTCAGAAACATGGGCTATGCTCTGAAAACTGCATTCTGTGTAAAACTGGCTGTGTGCATAATGAAAATCAGCGTTTAGCAAAGGTACATAGTCAGTTTTTATAAACGCTCATTCTGAGTGCTGGGAGCTTCACAAACACGGGCTTTGCTCTGAAAACTGCATTCTGTGTAAAACTGACTGTGCAAAATGAGAAAGTGCGATTAGCAAAGCATTATAGTTAGTTTTCATAAACGCTCATTCTGAGTGCTGGGAGCTTCAGAAACATGGGCTATGCTCTGAAAACTGCATTCTGTGTAAAACTGGCTGTGTGCATAATGAAAAAAAGCGTTTAGCAAAGGATCAGAGTCAGTTTTCATAAACGCTCATTCTGAGTGCTGGGAGCTTCAGAAACATGGCTATGCTCTGAAAACTGCATTCTGTGTAAAACTGGCTGTGTGCATGATGAAAAAAAGCGTTTAGCAAAGGATCAGAGTCAGTTTTCATAAACGCTCATTCTGAGTGCAGAGAGAGTCAGAAATAAGGGCTTTGCTTTGAAAACTTTATTCTGTGTAAAACTGGCTGTGTGCATAATGAAAATCAGCGTTTAGCAAAGGATAAGAGTCAGTTTTCATAAACGCTCATTCTGAGTGCTGGGAGCTTCACAAACACGGGCTCTGCTCTGAAAACTGCATTCTGTGTAAAACTGGCTGTGTGCATAATGAAGAAGGGCGTTTAGCAAAGGATTAGTGTTAGTTTTCATAAACGCTCATTCTGAGTGCTATGAGAGTCAGAAATAAGGGCTTTGAAGCCATATTGAAGACCAAGATGGCGGCGCGTGAACATCGCGAGGCTCAGCGTCTCTCCAGTTTTAGCAATTATATAGTGTTTTTCTTGCTCATCTCGGGCCTGTTCGTACAGAACAGTTGTGCCTTCACATCGTACACCCGGCAGGAGCTTTTGGATATCGGTTTGCGCATTCCCGGAAGTTATATCAGCAACATTCAACTCGTCCCTGAGATCATCAAAACATCCGATGCTACGCACCCCACACGGCCGGGCGGAAGTGCTCGTCGGCGGCGTCGAGATCGTAAACAAAGGCGGGGAACGCGCGGAGGGCTAAGAGCTAAGCTAAAGCTAACACCACACCGGCTCTCTTTACCCAGCATTTTCCTTGCTAATGTACGATCATTAGTGAACAAAATGGATGAGATTCGACTCCGCATCATCAACAACAAAAGACTTTTAAACTGCAATGTCATAATCTTCACGGAAACATGGCTACACAGCGGCATACCGGACAACGCTATTGAGTTAGCGGGCTACAACACACACCGGGCGGATAGAACGGCAGAGGAATCCGGTAAGACTAGAGGAGGTGGACTGTGCATTTATGTCAATAAAGCTTGGTGCACGAACTCTGTTATTGTCGGGAGACACTGCTCGGCTAACCTTGAGTTTCTCATGGTTAAATGTAGACCGTTTTATCTGCCACGGGAATTCACTTCCACCATTATAACGGCAGCTTATATTCCACCGGATGCTGATGCCAAGCTTGCTATGAAAGAACTTCATGCAGCCATCAGTAAACAACAGACTGCTCACCCGGAGGCTGCATTTATTGTTGCGGGAGATTTTAATCACTCTAACTTAAAGACAGTGCTCCCTAAATTTCATCAGCATGTTTCCTGCCACACAAGAGGAAACAAAACTTTGGATCATGTCTACACAAACATGGCTGAAGCTTACGCCGCGACACCCCTCCCCCACCTGGGTCAATCTGATCACCTTTCTTTGTTCCTCACCCCCAAGTACTCACCTCTCATTAATCGTGTGAAGCCATCAGTGAAGACCATCAAGGTGTGGCCTGCGGGGGCAGACTTCACACTCCAGGAAAGGTTTCTACGCACAGACTGGAGTATGTTTGCTTCTCAGGCCACCAGTGGCTCTCACACGGACATAGACAGCTACACCTCTTCTGTACTGGACTACATCAATACCACCATTGATAGTGTCACAACTCAGAAGCAGATCACCATATACCCTAATCAGAAGCCATGGATGAACAAGGAAGTGCGCCTCCTGTTGAAAGCACGCAACACCGCCTTCAGATCAGGTGATGCACAGGCCTATAGTACTTCCAGGGCAAATCTGAAGAGGGGCATCAGAAAGGCCAAGCACTGCTACAAGTTGAAGCTAGAGGAGCATTTTACCAACTCTGACCCTCGACGCATGTGGCAGGGCATCCAGGCCATAAGTGACTACAAACCCAACCACTCCATCCCCATAGCCACAGATGCTGCCTTTCTGAACGAGCTTAATGACTTTTATGCACGCTTTGAGAGAGACAATAAGGAACCCGCCACCAGGCTCACACCTTTTACTGACCACCAAATCATCACACTTAACTCCACAGATGTTTACACTGCACTAAGCCGGATAAACGCACGTAAGGCTGCTGGCCCTGATGGCATCCCTGGTCGCGTACTCCGGGCATGTGCGGAGCAGCTCGCTGGGGTCTTCACGGATATCTTCAACCTGTCCCTCGCCCAAGCAGTTGTTCCAGCATGTTTCAAATCCACCTCCATTGTTCCCATTCCAAAACATTCCAGCCCGACATGCCTGAACGACTACCGCCCTGTAGCACTCACACCCATTGTTATGAAGTGCTTCGAGCGGCTGGTCTTGTCACACCTAAAAGACTCTACCATCCACACTGGACCCATACCAATTTGCCTACCGCAGCAATAGGAGCGTAGATGATGCAGTGTCAATGGCGCTGCACTCCGTGCTCACACATCTGGATAATAAGGACACTTATGCACGCATGCTGTTTGTAGACTTCAGCTCTGCATTCAATACCGTCATCCCTTCCAAGCTAATCAGCAAACTTGGAAACCTAGGCATTAACAACTCAACCTGCAACTGGATTATGGATTTCTTGACGAACAGGCCTCAGCTTGTTAGGTTAGGCCACATCTGCTCCACCACCATCACCCTCAACACTGGTGTACCACAGGGCTGCGTACTGAGCCCCTTTCTCTACTCCCTTTTCACACTCGACTGCAGGCCTGTGAATGGATCTAACTCCTTCATCAAGTTCGCAGACGATACAACAGTGATTGGTCTCATCAGCAACAACGATGAGACTGCTTACAGGGAGGAGGTACGGCACCTGGCCACATGGTGCTCAGACAACAACCTGCTCCTTAACACCTCCAAGACAAAGGAGATCATCGTGGACTTCAGGAAGGCGAAAGGAGGCACACACGACCCCATCCACATTAACGGGATGGCTGTTGAACGTGTTTCCAGTTTTAAGTTCCTGGGGACCCATATTTCGGAGGACCTGTCCTGGACCACCAACACCTCATGCCTGGTCAAGAAGGCTCACCAGCGTCTCTTCTTTCTGAGGACACTGAAGAAGAACCAACTGTCTTCAACTATCCTGGTGAACTTCTATCGCTGCACGATAGAGAGCATCCTGACCAACTGTGTCACAGTCTGGTACGGGAACTGTTCTGTTGCTGAGCGCAAGGCACTGCAGCGGGTGGTGAAAACAGCCCAGCGCATCACAGGGACTACACTCCCTTCCATTGAGGACATCCAGAGGAAACGCTGTCTGCGTCGAGCTCGCAGCATTCTCAAGGACTCCTCTCACCCCGCTCATAGACTGTTTACTCTCCTGCCTTCCGGTAGGCGCTTCAGGTGCCTCCGGACAAGAACCAGCAGACTAGGAAACAGCTTTTTTCCCAGAGCTGTTTCATTATTGAACTCTGCTCCCCACTGATTCCACTAACCCTCATAACTTTAACTTTAATGCTGCTACTACATTGTTTACATTGCATAACAGGGCTGCATCCATGACTGAACTGTACACACCAGTACTTCATGTTATCTGCTCTACCGGACTGTTTACACACACATAGCATCATTTCCACTCTATACTGCTCACTTGCACACCAGGAATATTACACTGAATGCTCATTTGCACTAATAAACTACTTCCATAACTGCATTAACTCATCTACTGCACTGTAACTCATCTATTGCATTTATTGCATAACTAACTGCATCTACTCATCTATTGCACTGTAACTTCAATAACTGCATTAACTCATCTACTGCACTGTAACCTTAATAACCGCATTAACGCATATACTGCACTGTAACTTCAATAACTGCACTAACTCATCTAATACACTGTAACTGTATTATCTGCATCTACTCATGTATTGCACTATAACTTCAACAACTGCATTAACTCATGTACTGCACTGTACCTTTAATAACCGCATTAACTCATCTACTGCACTGTAACTTTAATAGCTAATGTCTGTAACTATTGCACACTTAAGTCACTTGCACTATTGTATTGTCTATATTGTTATCTGTTCATAACCACCTGTACATTAATGTTCACAGTATATAGCCTTCTGTATATATTGTTCATAGTACATACCGACTGTCATATTTTCATACAACATTTGTATAGTATTTTCCTAATATTGTATTCTGTATTTATTCACACTGTATATCTGCACTTGCTAATTGCACTTCTGGTTAGACCTAAACTACATTTCGTTACACTGTACTTGTATATGTGTAATGACAATAAAGTTGAATCTAATCTAATCTAATCTTTGGATTGAAAACAGCATTCTGTTTAAAACTGGCTGGTTTTTAGTGCAAAGCCCACGTTTCTGACGCTGGCCACAACTTTGATTTTCCTACAACATTTCAAATGTTATTAGATTGTGAATGATAATCTTAAATCTATCATTTACCTTATTAAGTTTATTTTTTATTTTTATTTAGCCTTGTTGTGCAAGCACTGTTGAGCTTGTGCAGAGGCAGCAGCTTTTGCCAGAGGGGAACTGGAATCCCCTGGTTGGGCCTGGGTTCTCCTGAGGTTTTTTTTCTCGATGGGAGTTTTGGGTTCCTCACCACCCTTTGCATATTGTTTTGCACTATCTGCCTGGTCGGGGGGGCTGCTTTAGAATTCAGAAATTAGACATAATTAATATTGCATATAAGAATTTATAGTCCGTTTAATATTTGACCTGTGGTTCTTTCTCCTTTATCGCCAATGTGTGCTTTCACAGGTATATGCCAATGTGTCTTGTTTTTACAGGTATATGCCTTTAGTTTTTTTACTTGTATTCAATGTGTCTCATGTACAGCTGCTTTGTAACAATGAAAATTGTAAAAAGCGCTATATAAATAAAGTTGAGTTGAGTTCCAGCACTCAGAATAAGCGTTTATGAAAACTGAATCTGATCCTTTGATAAAATCCCTTTTTCAATATGCAAACAGCCAGTTTTACACATAATGCATTTTTCAGAGCAAAGCCCATGTTTCTGACACTCAGATTGAGCGTTTCTGAAAACTGTCTCTTATCCTTTGCTAAAGGCACTTTTTCACTGTGCACCCATCCAGTTTTACACAAAATGCTGTTTTCAATGCAAAACTTTTATTTCTGACTCTCACAGCAATCAGAAACAACATTTATAAAAACTGACTCTGATCCTTTGCTAAACACACTTTTTCGCTATGCAACCATTCAGTTTTACACCGAATGCAGTTTTCATTGCAAAGCCCTTTTTTCTGACTCTCACAGCACTCGGAATGAGCGCTTATGAGACTGTGATCCTTTGCTCAATGCACTTTTTCACTATGCACCCATCCAGTTTTACAAAAAATGCAGTTCCCTTTCTGTCGGTCTCTCGACGTTGTGTCGAGAACGACAGATGGGGTTCGCCCTTGAGAAAAGGCCAATGAAATTTGGCGAATGAAATTTGTATGCCGGGCTCCGCCCCCGGATATCCGGTATAAAAGCAAGCCGGCGTGCAGCATTCATTTACCTTTTGTTCTTCAGAGCCTTCGCTCATGACTACGAACAGAACGAATTCAATGAATTCTTCTTCTTCTGCCGGATCTACGACGTGGAGCAGCGGATCGTCCCTACCTGCAGCGACCTTCCCCTGGGCGTCTCGGCGGTTCCGGAGGTGTTAGAGATTTTACTTTTCAGGACTGACTGAGCATTCTCCAGCGCAGCATGTCCCGCTGTTCTCTTGGGTGCGGCACCCTCATCGAGGAGGGGGACGGACACGATCGCTGCGTTAGGTGTCTGGGCGTCCAGCACACTGAAGCAGCGTTCGTTGACACATCTTGCCCGCACTGCGGGCAGATTGTAGTCTTCCTGTAGTCTTCCTACGGGAACCAGCCACCATTTCGTCTGCTACACGGGCTGTGACATTGGTGGCTACGGCCCCAAAGTCCGCGACATCGGGGCTACGGCCTCGAAGTCTGCCTGTATTAGCAGCGTTAGTGATATGGGGAATTCTGTGAACGTAAACCCGCCAGCCAAGTGCTCACGGGCCGATCACACCCCGATTCGCTCTTCTGAACGTTCCCCGACCGGCGGTGGCATACCGTCGGGATCCTCAGCCACGCATTCGGAAACGATGTGTGACGTAGATGAGATGTCGCTCGCAGCATCGGAGGGAGACTGGCATCCGAAGCAGAAGTGATGTCATCCGTGCTAACCCGGGATTACGTGGTTCCTGAGGTCAGGGCGCGGTGCAAACCGCGCCCACCCCGGGTGCTATGGTTTTCCCGAAAGTGCACGAGGAGCTGTGTAAAACCTGGAACGCTCCACTCACGGACCGTTTCAGTGAAACCAGCTCCGGCTCCCTTACTTCCCTCGATGGGGCAGCCAAGGACTGCGTCGAGATCCCCCGGGTGGAACGTCCGCCCGCGGTGCACATGTGCCGCGGACGGCTACCACCTGGGGGAAATCGGCCACGTCTACCGTCCAAAGCGCGTAAGACTTCGGCATCACTGGTGTCGAAGGCTTGCGATGCTGCGGGCCAGGCTGCCTCCTCTCTCTATGCCATGGCCATCCTGCAGGTCCGCCGGGCCAAGGCGTTGAGAGAGCCCCACGAGGGTAAGGCCGACCCGGGTATAATGCAGGATTTTCGTGCCGCCGCTGATAGTGCTCTAAGGGCGACACGGGCCCTGGGTCGGACGATGTCCACGGTAGTGGTCCAGGAGAGACACCCCCGGCTATACCTTGTGCAGAAGAGTGACACCAAGGAAGTACGCTTTCTTGATGCACCCATCTCGCAGGGTGGGTTGTTGGTATCACCGTCGAGGACTGCGCTCAGCAGTTTTTGACGGTGAAGCAGACAGTGGCAATTAGCCACATTTTTTCACGCCGCGACTCGGCCGCCTACAGGCCTCCGAGATCTCATGTGACGTCTGCTTCCCTGCAACCCAGGACCCCTTCGACTTCGGCTCCGGTTCCTGTGCCCCCACAGGCGGCACCCCGGAAGCGGAAATCCAGGGGGAAACCTCCACCCCGTCTGCAACCTTCTCGCGAGAAGGGACACTGACGGGAAGACCCCAGGGAGAACAACATCGGGCCCCTGCGGGGCACACACACCCCGGGCAAACTGAACTAGACAGCCGACGTGCTCTCTCGCCAGTTTATGCCTCGTGGAGAGTGGCGACTTGCTTGGACTAGTGGCATTGGAGATTCTGAGATCGGAATGCCGCCGTAACGGCGTCCACGACCCAGTGCGCCAGCCTCTGTTTGGAGACAGCCTTCCCCTTCTGCTGTCCTCCAACAGACACGGAGCTGGTCAGAACTTCAGAGCTCTGCGTGCGGTCCAGCATGTACTGGACACAACACTGATCGGGTTGGGTCTTCCTCCCCTATTGGGACCTGCTCTATCAGGGGAGGGACACGTTCTGGCATCCCAGATCAGACCTCTGGAACACCCATGTCTGGTCTCTAGACGGGACGAGAAGATCCTGAGATGGCTACTCCCCCTCTATGGCAGAGACCATCACCCAGGCTAGGGCCCCATCTACTAGGCGGTTACACGCCTCTAGACGGCGCCTCTTCTCGTCCTGGTGTCTCTCTCAATGAGAAAGACCCACTGAGGTGCTCGATCAGGATTGTGTTTTCCTTCTTACGAGACTGGAGACTAACATCTCCCCTCCACACTGAATGTGTATGTAGTCGCTCTTGCCACTCATCACGACTCAGTCGGTGGAAAGTTTCTAGGGCAACACGACCTGGTCACCAGGTTCCTAGGGGCGCGAGAGCGCGGAATCTGCCTCACCTCCGCTCCATATCCTCTTGGGACCCTAAGTGGTCCTGGGGGCCCCAGAAAAGCCCCTCGGAGGTTCCGATCTTCCTCACTGAGTAAGACGGCCCTCCTGACGGCGCTCACTTCCTTCAAGAGGGTAGGGGACCACCGAGCATCCTCCGTGTCCCCGGATTGCCTTAAATTCGGCCCTGGAAACTCTCACGTTAGCTTGAGACCCAGGCCCGGATGCGTGCCCAAGAAGTTCCCACCTCTCCCTCCGGGGCCAAGTGGTGAACTTGCAGGCGCTCCCCATAGGGGGGGAAGACCCAACCCGATCAGTGTTGTGTCCAGTACATGCTGGACCGCACGCAGAGCTCTGAAGCTCTGACCAGCTCCGTGTCTGTTGGAGGACAGCAGAAGGGGAAGGCTGTCTCCAAACAGAGGCTGGCGCACTGGGTCGTGGACGCCGTTACGGCGGCATTCCGATCTCAGAATCTCCCATGCCCCTTGGCAGTGAGGGCTCACTCCACACGGAGTTTAGCCACCTCCTGGGCACTGGCAGAAGCGCCTCTCTAGTAGACATCTGTAGAGCTGCGGGTTGGGCTATGCCCAAACACCTCCTTCCATAAACCCGGTGTCAGCCCACGTCCTGCGTGGCGACATGTGGCGACATTCACACACGCGATAGTTTCTGCGAACGAAAGAGAGGGTAAGTACCATCCTTATATACTACGTGCTGAGGGATGATAGGCTAACCGGTAATTAATTATGATGCGAGGAGTCTTCCTGATAGAACTTGCGCGAGAGCTTTCATTTCCCTGATGGAGGGAACGAGACGTTGTGTCCCTTATGCCACAAACACTTATCGTATTCTGCTGCAGTCGTGAGAGGCTCTCAGGCTCTTCAGAACAAGAGGTAAATATATCCGATATCCGGGGCGGAGCCCGGCATGCAAATTTCATTCGCCAAATTTCATTGGCCTTTTCTATAGTAGTCAGAGTTGATTGGTTCTCAAGGGCGAACCCCATCTGTCGTTCTCGACACAACGTCTCGTTCCCTCCATCAGGGAACTGAGGTTACATACGTAACCAAGTCGTTTTCAGTGAAAATATCATGTTTCTGACTCTCACAGCACTCAGAATGAGCGTTTATGAAAACTGACTCTGATCCTTTGCTAAACGCCCTTTTTCATGGTGTCCCCATCCAGTTTTAAACATAATGCAGTTTTCAGGCAAAGCCCATGTTTCTGACGCTCCCAGCACTCAGATTGAGCGTTTAGGAAAACTGACTCTAATCCTTTGCTAAAGGCACTTTTTCACTATGCACATATCCAGTTTTACACAAAATTCAGTTTTCAGTGAAAATATCATGTTTCTTACTCTCACAGCACTCAGAATGAGTGTTTATGAAAACTGACTATGATCCTTTGCTAAAGGCACATTTTCACTATAAACACATCAAGTTTTACACAAAATGCATTTTGCAGAGAAGAGCCCATGTTTCTGACGCTCCCAGCACTCAGAATGAGTGTTTATGAAAACTAACTCTAATCCTTTGCTAAACGCTTTTTTTCAATATGCAAACAGCCAGTTTTACACGGAATGCAGTTTTCAGAGCAAATCCCATGTTCCTGACGCTCCCAGTACTCAGAATGAGCGTTTATGAACACTGACTGTGTACCTTTGCTCAACGCTTTTTTTCATTATGCACACAGACAGTTTTTTACAGAGTGCAGTTTTCAGAGCAAATCCCTTATTTCTGACTCTCTCGGCACTCAGAATGAGCGTTTATGAAAACTAACTCTAATCCTTTGCTAAAAGCTTTTTTTCAATATGCAAACAGCCAGTTTTACACGGAATGCAGTTTTCAGAGCAAATCCCATGTTCCTGACGCTCCCAGTACTCAGAATGAGCGTTTATGAAAACTGACTGTGTACCTTTGCTCAACGCTTTTTTTCATTATGCACACAGCCAGTTTTTTACAGAGTGCAGTTTTCGGAGCAAATCCCTTATTTCCGACTCTCTCAGCACTCAGAATGAGCGTTTATGAAAAGTGACTCTGATCCTTTGCTAAACGCTATTTTGCTTCATGCACACAGCCAGTTTTACACAGAATGCAGTTTTCGGAGCAAAGCCCTTATTTCTGACTCTCTCAGCACACAGAATGAGCATTCATGAAAACTGACTCTGATCCTTTGCTAAACGCTTTTTTTCATTATGCACACATCCATTTTTACACAGAATGCAGTTTTTTAGAGAAAATGAGCGTTTATGAAAAGTGACTCTGATCCTTTGCTAAACGCTTTTTTTCATTATGCACACAGCCAGTTTTATACAAAATGCAGTTTTCAGAGCATAGCCATGTTTCTGAAGCTCCCAGCACTCAGAATGAGCGTTTATGAAAACTAACTCTAATGCTTTGCTAAACGCCCTTTTTCATTATGCTCACAGCCAGTTTTACACGGAATGCAGTTTTCAGAGCAAATCCCATGTTTCTGACGCTCCCAACAATCAGAATGAGCGTGTATGAAAACTAACTCTAATCCTTTGCTAAACGCTTTTTTTCATTATGCACACAGCCAGTTTTCACAGAATGCAGTTTTCAGAGCAAACCCCTTATTTCTGTCAGCACTCAGAATGAGCTTTCATGAAAACTGATTATGTACCTTTAATGAACGCTTTTTTTCATTATGCACACTGCCAGTTTTATACAGAATGCAGATTTCAGAGCATAGCCATGTTTCTGAAGCTCCCAGCACTCAAAATGAGCGTTTATGAAAACAAACTGTAACGCTTTGCTAAACGCCCTTTTTCATTATGCACACAGCCAGTTTTACACAGAATGCAGTTTTCAGAGCAAATCCCATATTTCTGACTCTCCCAGCACTCAGAATGAGCGTTTATGAAAACTGACTCTGATCCTTTGCTAAACGCTTTTTTTCATTATGCACACAGCCAGTTTTACACAGAATGCAGTTTTCAGAGCATGGTCCATGTTCCTGACGCTCCCAGCACTCAGAATGAGCGTTTATGAAAAGTGACTCTGATCCTTTGCTAAACGCTTTTTTTCATTATGCACACAGCCAGTTTTATACAGAATGCAGTTTTCAGAGCATAGCCATGTTTCTGAAGCTCCCAGCACTCAGAATGAGCGTTTATGAAAACTAACTCTAATGCTTTGCTAAACGCCCTTTTTCATTATGCTCACAGCCAGTTTTACACAGAATGGAGTTTTCAAAGCAAAGCCCTTATTTCTGACTCTCTCAGCACTCAGAATGAGCGTTTATGAAAAGTGACTTTGATCCTTTGCTAAACGCTTTTTTCCATTATGCACAGATCCAGTTTTACAGAGAATGCAGTTTTCAGAGCAAATCCCTTGTTTCTGATCCCTCAGTACTCAGAATGAGCGTTCATGAAAACTGACTCTGATCCTTTGCTAAACGCCCTTTTTCTTTATGCACACAACCAGTTTTCACAGAATGCAGTTTTCATAGCAAAGCCCTTATTTCTGATTCTCCCAGCAATCAGAATGAGCGTTTATGAAAAGTGACTCTGATCCTTTGCTAAACGCTATTTTGCTTCATGCACACAGCCAGTTTTACACAGAATGCAGTTTTCGGAGCAAAGCCCTTATTTCTGACTCTCTCAGCACACAGAATGAGCATTCATGAAAACTGACTCTGATCCTTTGCTAAACGCTTTTTTTCATTATGCACACAGCCAGTTTTACACAGAATGCAGTTTTCAGAGCAAATCCCATATTTCTGACTCTCCCAGAACTCAGAATGAGCGTTTATGAAAACTGACTCTGATCCTTTGCTAAACGCTTTTTTTCATTATGCACACAGCCATTTTTACACAGAATGCAGTTTTTTAGAGAAAATGAGCGTTTATGAAAAGTGACTCTGATCCTTTGCTAAACGCTTTTTTTCATTATGCACACAGCCAGTTTTCACAGAATGCAGTTTTCAGAGCAAACCCCTTATTTCTGTCAGCACTCAGAATGAGCTTTCATGAAAACTGACTATGTACCTTTAATGAACGCTTTTTTTTATTATGCACACTGCCAGTTTTATACAGAATACAGATTTCAGAGCATAGCCATGTTTCTGAAGCTCCCAGCACTCAGAATGAGCGTTTATGAAAACAAACTGTAACGCTTTGCTAAACGCCCTTTTTCATTATGCACACAGCCAGTTTTACACAGAATGCAGTTTTCAGAGCAAATCCCATATTTCTGACTCTCCCAGCACTCAGAATGAGCGTTTATGAAAACTGACTCTGATCCTTTGCTAAACGCTTTTTTTCATTATGCACACAGCCAGTTTTACACAGAATGCAGTTTTTTAGAGAAAATGAGCGTTTATGAAAAGTGACTCTGATCCTTTGCTAAACGCTTTTTTTCATTATGCACACAGCCAGCTTTATACAGAATGCAGTTTTCAGAGCATAGCCATGTTTCTGAAGCTCCCAGCACTCAGAATGAGCGTTTATGAAAACTAACTCTAATGCTTTGCTAAACGCCCTTTTTCATTATGCTCACAGCCAGTTTTACACGGAATGCAGTTTTCAGAGCAATTCCCATGTTTCTGACGCTCCCAACATTTAGAATGAGCGTGTATGAAAACTAACTCTAATCCTTTGCTAAACGCTTTTTTTCATTATGCACACAGCCAGTTTTCACAGAATGCAGTTTTCAGAGCAAAGCCCTTATTTCTGACACTCTCAGCACTCAGAATGAGCTTTCATGAAAACTGACTATGTACCTTTAATGAACGCTTTTTTTAATTATGCACACAGCCAGTTTTACACAGAATGCAGTTTTCAGAGAGAATGAGCGTTTATGAAAACTTACTATGATCCTTTGCTAAACGCTTTTTTTCATTATGCACACAGCCAGTTTTACACAGAATGGAGTTTTCAAAGCAAAGCCCTTATTTCTGACTATCTCAGTACTCAGAATGAGCGTTCATGAAAACTGACTATGTTACTTTGCTGAACGATTTTTTTCATTATGCACACAGCCAGTTTTACACAGAATGGAGTTTTGAAAGCAAAGCCCTTATTTCTGACTCTCTCAGCACTCAGAATGAGTGTTTATGAAAACTAACTCTAATGCTTTGCTAAACGCCCTTTTTCATTATGCACAGAGCCAGTTTTACACAGAATGCAGTTTTCAGAGCAAATCCCTTATTTCTGACTCTCTCAGCCCTCAGAATGAGCGTTCATGAAAACTAACTCTAATCCTTTGCTAAACGCTTTTTTTCATTATGCACACAGCCAGTTTTACAAAGAATGCAGTTTTCAGAGCAAATCCCTTATTTCTGACTCTCCCAGCACTCAGAATGAGCATTTATGAAAACTGACTCTGATCCTTTGCTAAACGCTTTCTTTCATTATGCATAGAGCCAGTTTTACACAGAATGCAGTTTTCAGAGCAAATCCCTTATATCCGACTCTCTCAGCACTCAGAATGAGCGTTTATGAAAACTAACTCTAATGCTTCGCTAATCGCCCTTTTTCATTATGCACAGAGCCAGTTTTACACAGAATGCAGTTTTCAGAGCAAATCCCTTATTTCTGACTCTCTCAGCACTCAGAATGAGCGTTTATGAAAACTAACTCTCAGCTTTTGCTAAACGATTTTTTTCATTATGCACAGAGCCAGTTTTACACAGAATACCGTTTTCAGAGCAAATCCCTTATATCCAACTCTCAGAGCACTCAGAATGAGCGTTTATGAAAAGTGACTTTGATCCTTTGCTAAACGCTTTTTTCCATTATGCACACAGCCAGTTTTACACAGAATGCAGTTTTCAAAGCAAATCCCTTGTTTCTGACTCCCTCAGCACTCAGAATGAGTGTTTATGAAAACTGACTCTGATCCTTTGCTAAACGCTTTTTTTCATTATGCACACAGCCAGTTTTATACAGAGTGCAGTTTTCAGAGCAAATCCCATGTTTCTGACGCTCCCAGCAATCAAAATGAGCGTTTATGAAAACTAACTCTAATGCTTTGCTAAACGCCCTTTTTCATTATGCACACAGCCAGTTTTCACAGAATGCAGTTTTCAGAGCAAAGCCCTTATTTCTGGCTCTCTCAGAACTCAGAAGGAGTGTTTTTGAAAACTGACTCTGATCCTTTGTTAAACGGCCCTTTTTCTTTATGCACACAGCCAGTTTTACACAGATTGCAGTTTTGGGGCAAAGCCATTATTTCTGACTCTCTCAGCACTCAGAATGAGCTTTCATTAAACTGACAATGTACCTTTGCTGAACGCTTTTTTTCAGTATGCACACAGCCAGTTTTAAACAGAATGCAGTTTTCAGAGCAAAACCCTTATTTCTGACTATCTCAGCTCTCAGAATGAGCGTTTATGAAAACTGACTCCGATCCTTTGCTAAACGCTTTTTTTCATTATGCACACAGCCAGTTTTACACAGAATGCAGTTTATAGAGAAAATCCCTCATTTCTGACTCTCCCAGCACTCAGAATGAGCGTTTATGAAAACTGTCTCTGATCCTTTGCTAAACGCTTTTTTTCATTATGCACACAGCCAGTCTTACACAGAATGCAGTTTATTAGAGCAAAGCCCTTATTTCTGACTCTCTCAGCACTCAGAATGTGCGTTTATGAAAACTGACTCTGATCCTTTGCTAAACGCTTTTTTCCATTATGCACACAGCCAGTTTTACACAGAATGCAGTTTTCAGAGCAAAGCCCTTATTTCTGACTATCTCAGCACTCAGGATGAGCGTTTATGAAAACTGACTCTGATCCTTTGCTAAACGCTTTTTTTCATTATGCACACAGCCAGTTTTACAAATAATGCAGTTTTCAGAGCAAATCCCTTATTTCTGACTCTCTCAGCACTCAGAATGAGCGTTTATGAAAACTAACTCTAATCCTTTGCTAAACGCTTTTTTTCATTATGCACACAGCCAGTTTTACAAAGAATGCAGTTTTCAGAGCAAATCCCTTATTTCTGACTCTCCCAGCACTCAGAATGAGCGTTTATGAAAACTAACTCTAATCCTTTGCTAAACGCTTTTTTCCATTATGCACAGAGCCAGTTTTACACAGAATGCAGTTTTCAGAGCAAATCCCTTATTTCCAACTCTCTCAGCACTCAGAATGAGCGTTTATGAAAACTGACTCTGATCCTTTGCTAAACGCCCTTTTTCTTTATGCACACAGCCAGTTTTACACAGAATGCAGTTTTCAGAGCATGGTCCATGTTCCTGACGCTCCCAGCACTCAGAATGAGCGTTTATGAAAACTGACTCTGATCCTTTGGTAAACGCTTTTTTTCATCATGCACACAGCCAGTCTTACACAGAATGCAGTTTTCAGAGCAAAGCCCTTATTTCGGACTCTCTCAGCACTCAGAATGAGTTTTCAGAGAAAATGAGCGTTTATGAAAACTGACTCTGATCCTTTGCTAAACGCTTTTTTTCCATTATGCACAGAGCCAGTTTTACACATAAAGCAGTTTTCAGAGCAAAGCCCTTATTTCTGACTCTCTCAGCACTCAGAATGAGCGTTTATGAAAACTGACTCTGATCCTTTGCTAAACGCCCTTTTTCTTTATGCACACAGCCAGTTTTACACAGAATGCAGTTTTCAGAGCATGGTCCATGTTCCTGACGCTCCCAGCACTCAGAATGAGCGTTTATGAAAACTGACTCTGATCCTTTGCTAAACGCTTTTTTTCATCATGCACACAGCCAGTCTTACACAGAATGCAGTTTTCAGAGCAAAGCCCTTATTTCGGACTCTCTCAGCACTCAGAATGAGTTTTCAGAGAAAATGAGCGTTTATGAAAACTGACTCTGATCCTTTGCTAAACGCTTTTTTTCCATTATGCACAGAGCCAGTTTTACACAGAATGCAGTTTTCAGAGCAAAGCCCTTATTTCTGACTATCTCAGCACTCAGAATGAGCGTTTATGAAAACTGACTCTGATCCTTTGCTGAACGCCCTTTTTCATCATGCACACAGCCTGTTTTACACAGAATGCAGTTTTCAGAGCATAGTCCATGTTCCTGACGCTCCCACCACTCAGAATGAGCGTTTATGAAAACTGACTCTGATCCTTTGCTAAACGCTTTTTTTCATCATGCACACAGCCAGTTTTACACAGAATGCAGTTTATAATGTTGTGTTCAGACCAAACGCGAATTGCGCGTCAAGCGCGAGTGATTTACATGTTAAGTCAATGCAAAGACGCGATAGACCTACTTGCGGCGAGAATCGCGCGAATGACGCGAATAAGGCGGCGCGAATGACGCGAATTGAGTTGAAAAATCTGAACTTTGGCAAAAATTCGCGCCGCGTTAACCAATCAGGAGCTTGCTCTAGCATTCAGATGATTATGATGTTGCGAGGGGAGGCAGAAATCCCAAATAACAATGGAGGACAAAATCATCGTTGCTGTATGTGGATACCTGGAGCTGTACATCTTACTTTTATCGAAACAGAAATAAAAAGGATCTTGATTGGAAGAAAGTCAGTGAGGTGTTCGGACATTCTAGCAAGTTTTCAAAAACGATCTTTACACAATTTAAGCAATATATATATACGGGACTGAAGCCGCCTGTCAGAAGCCCCTCCCATGACGCGAATTCGCGTCTGCAATGAAGTGAATGTGACGCACGAATGAAGCGAATTTGACGGGCAAATGAAGCGAATTTGACGCGCGAATGAAGCGAGTAAACTAAAATGTTCAAGCGTCCAACACACAACATTAGAGCAAAGCCCTTTTTTCGGACTCTCTCAGCACTCAGAATGAGCGTTTATGAAAACTGACTCTAATCCTTTGCTAAACGCTTTTTTTCATTATGCACACAGCCAGTTTTACAAAGAATGCAGTTTTTAGAGCAAATCCCTTATTTCTGACTCTCCCAGCACTCAGAATGAGCGAGAGAGGCGGATGTCGACGGGAAGAGACAACATGTCGTTGTAGAAAATAGATATGCCGTTCCATTGGTTGAGGAATTTGATCCACAAACTTAGCTCGTAGCTGCATGAGCTGGTTATCTGGATTAAATCCTCTAGAGCAGGGGTGTCAAACATACGGCCCGCGGGCCGGAACCGGCCCCCCAGGAGGTTCGTTCAGGCCCGCGGGATAATTTGAAAGTGGAAAAAATGCATAAAAGACATGAAATTAATATTTTTAATTCGCTGCAATTCATTGATTATCCGCTAAGGAGCGCACTCTTTCCATCAGAGTAGAAGACAAGCCGCATCACTGAGACAGACTTAAAACAGCAGACGGTATCAATGCGTCATCTGCTGCTTGTTACGACGTTGTTAATACCTTGGTCTCTATTTCTCCGCTACACCCTCTTTAGCCAAAATGTCGTTATCAAAACGGAGAAAGTAGATAAGGAGTGTAGAGACTTTTAAAAGTCTCATTTAATCTTAAAGTGCATTACTATATTTTTTAGTACCAATTAAAGTTTTGTGCCTTTTCACATTTGTCTAAGAAAATATGAGATGTTTTATGAAATGTTTTGTAAAAGGATAGTTTATTAAATTTCAATCTTTTCCTAATGTTCTTGTGCTTTTTTACACCAAAACAAAGGAAAGACATGATATTTTAATTATTTATAGCAGAGTATGGTATAATTTTAATGGTCCGGCCCACTTGACATCTCCCTAGGCCGTATGTGGCCCACGATGCGAAATGAGTTTGACACCCCTGCTCTAGAGCGTGGGCAGAAGAAGCGAGGGAGAGGAGATGCGCTACGAACGGGCAACCTTGCGGAATGATGCGTATCGCGAAATTCAAGTGACCGAGTATTGAAAGAAGCTTGCGTTTTGAGCATTGCGGGGTATCTATTAATGATTGGGCGATCAGAATGGTCCTGTCGATTTTTTCCTTTGGTAAGGAGGCTTGGAATTTGAGCGAGTCTAACTTGATGCCTAGGAATTCGATTGAAGTGCTAGGTCGCGCCGATTTTTCTGGTGCTAGAGGGACAATCGAGTTTTGTGAAGACATATTGAACTATAGAGAGGAGGCGAGATGATTAGAAAATCGTCTAAAAGGTGGATGAGAAAAGGGATGTCGTAATTGTTGGATAGGATCCAGCAAATCGCTTCTGACAACATGTCAAACAATTTTGGGCTAATTCTGCATCCGAAGTTGAGGCGGACGGAAAAATAATATTTTTCGCGCCATCGAATGCAGAATAGATGCCAAAAGTCTGGGTGAATCGGCATGACTTTGAACGTCGATTTGATGTCAACTTTAGCCACCCAAGCGCTGCGACCGGCTTTTTTAATCAGGGTGATGGCTTGCTCAATGTCGTAGTAGTGTAGCGAAAATTCTTCGAGCGGGATAAGACTATTGATGCTTGGGAAGGGAGCTCCGTGAGGGGTTGAGAGATCGAATATAAGACGCTTTTTAATCGAGAACTTTCGCGTGGCTATGCCGATGGGGCTGACGCGGAAAACTGTGAACGGTTGTGCGGAAAAGGGGCCGAACAAAAACCTTTCGTTGATCTCTTTTTTGACGAGGAGATCGACGGTCTCGGGCTCAGCTAGCGTGGACTGAAGGTTAGGGCAGACGAGACTGTAGGAAATGGAACTCGCAATTCCAGGATTGAAGCCTGATGAGAAACCGGACACAAGGTATTCTGTAAATGAAGGGTCAGGGTAGTGTAATAGTTCAGCAGACAAATGTAAAACATTGAGAGGAGTCGAGAAATAAGTTTTTGATTTTTTATTTGCAGCTTTGAACAATAGGCAAACTAGGCAGGCATGGGCGCCGCCGCAATGATTGCACACGTGCAAGTACCGACACCTCTGCCTGGTGCACCCTCCTGTATTGAAGCTGATGCATAGATCGTGCGAACGGGTGTTGGAAGCTGCTAAGGGATTTAGATCTAGCAGGCGCGGAATGTGTGCGGTTGAAACGGGATGAGGCGAGACTGGGCATTGGGGAATGGAAGGAGTGACCAAGGGGCAGGCGGTGGTGCTGTGTGCCACAGATCGGAATGAAATAAATCAACATCCGCACCTGCTAGAATCTGTGTCCTGATGTTGCTGGACACTGGGGGCGGTTCCAGGACCGGGGGCATTGATGGGCACCGGCAAAGGAGCTGCGGACGGCCAATGTAAAGGGCAGGCCTGAGGCAGAGCGAGGAGGGAGCGAATTGCGGCCGCTGGAGCAGCTGATGGAGGCAGCCTCACGTTAGTGGCGGCGTCCAGGGCGGGGGCTTGAGGGAGGGAGTGAAGGCCGAAGCCCTGGGGGAGGTAAGGAACACTTTGAGTCGGGGCCTGTATCGCTAATGGAGGCAGGCTCACGTTAGTGGTCGACATTGGCTCCGCTGGCAAAGAGCTTGCTGATGTGAGGGAGAATGATTGGAATCGACTTGAAACCGCCTGCGGAGGCAGGCTTGTTGGATATTGGTGGTTGAAGATGGTGGGGGCGGACCGAGTTTCTTGGGAAGCCGTGGGGAGAGAAGTATTTGGCGGCTCGTGCTGTTCGTCCGGGGCGCGGCCCAGACTAGCCGAAATCCTTCTGCGATGGGCTAAGGGTGTCCTGTCTTGCCCTGCTGATGCGGCGGAAGTCCCTGCCCGGGCTGAAGGAGGTCTGAAAACTTGAACCGGCTGATTTGCGACTTCCTGCTGCGGGGAAGATCTGGCTGGTGAGTTTTCAGAGCGAAGCCCATGTTTCTGACGCTCCCAGCACTCGGATTGAGCGTTTATGAAAACTGACTCTAATCCTTTGCTAAAGGCACTTTTTCACTATGCACCCATTCAGTTTTACACAAAATGCAGTTTCAGTGAAAATATCATGTTTCTGACTCTCACAGCACTCCAAATGAAAACTGACTCTGATCCTTTGCCAAACTTACGTTTTCATTATGTCCCCAGCCAGTTTTAAACAGAATGCTGTTTTCAGTGCAAAGCCTTTATTTCTGACTCTCCCAGAATGTGCGTTTATGAAAACTGACTATGATCCTTTGCTAAACTTACTTTTTCATTGTGTCCCCAGCCAGTTTTAAACAGAATGCTTTTCAGAGCAAAGCCCATATTTCTAACTCTCCCACCATCTAGCGTTTAGTGCCTAAATTTTGGAATAGTCTTCCCTGCACAGTCCGGGAGGCAGACACACTCTGTCAGTTTAAATCTAGACTAAAGACGCATCTTTCTAATCTTGCATACACTACACTTCCGTAATATAAATCCTCAGATGGTTGCATTATTTAGATCCATGGGAACCAGGAACACTTCCAACAACAAATGATGTACTTCTTGCATCAAAGAGTGTAGAACAGTACTCTACTCTCAGCCAGTCTTGTCTCATTGTTCCAAGGTTACCGCAGGATGCAGTTCGTGCCCAGACCTGATGGCAGTACAGAGAATGGGAAGCGGTGACCTGAGATGTTAGAGCTGGATAATGGATGCGCCAACCTGACACGACTTCACTAGAAAATTTCAAATGCTTTTGGATTATTAAAATAATCTTAAATCTATAATTTACCTTATTAGTAAATATATTATCATTTTTCATATAGCCTTCTCGTGCAATCAATGTCGAGCTTGTGCAGAGGCAGCACCTTTTCCCAGAAGGGAACTGGAATCCTTTGGTTGGGCCTAGTTTCTCCTGAGTTTTTTTTTCTCGATTGGAGTTTTGGGTTCCTCGCTACCGTTTGCATACTGTTTTGCACCCTAGAGCTGGCTCAGGGGCTGCTTTAGAATTCAGAAGTTTTACATTTTTTTTACATTCAGATTTATAGTCTGTTTCATTTATGAACTGTGTTTCATTCTCTATTATCTCAAATGTGTGCTTTCACTTCGAGTGCGTGCGTGTCTGTCTGTGTGTTGTGTGTGTCCGCGCGCGCGTGCTTGTCTGTGTGTCCGTCTGTCCGTGTGTGTGTCTATGGCGATGTGTGTAAATATGTGTGCATATTGTGTGTGTGGAGCATTTGTATGTGGGTATGTCTGTCTTCTGTGTTTTCACCTTTTTCTTGTTTTCAAAGGTACATGACTTTAGTTGTTTTGCACATAGTCAATATGTCTCATGTACAGCTGCTTTGTAACAATGGAAATTGTAAAAAGCGCAATATAAATAAAGTTGAGTTGAGTTGGTTTAGTGAATGAGACCCATTGTCCAGTCTAGTCCAAACTTAACATGTTTAATAAGAGTCATGCCCAAAAAGACGTGATTAATAAATCAAAATTAATCTATGGTATTGCGCTACAAACTGGCAGCAGGAAATCTGGTATGTGTAGATAAATGATAGTCTTTATATAATGTAATGTCCTATGTGCACATTGCCCACCGTTCGCTGTTCCTGAGGCCAGTGGATGGTGGAGGCCAGGGTCCACTTCCGCGAGGGCCTGAAGTTAGAACTGCCCAGACTGCTACGCTAAACGAGAATGCACCAAACTTGGCAGGCTCATAGAACGCCCCGAATAATTAAGAAAAGTCTCCTGGGGCATATCTCTTAATCTATTTTTTTTTTTTCCTGTACAATTTTGTAAATTGCTTCAATTTCCAGGCGTTGTACTTTAACAAACTGCTCCTAGAGCTTGATTTCGATCAACGTCATATTCATGTCATTCTCATCTTAAGGCTTTTACGGAGATAAATTGCGAACAGGTTCTGCCATTTTGCCATGAACATGAAGTTTATGTAAGTCAGGCATGCAATGTCCAACAGGCCCCTGACTTCACACATTTGATAAAAGTCCTGACTTGAATACATCTACATGGTAATATTCAGATACAGTTATAGCGCCACCTAATGGAAACCGGAAGTGTCATGTTTTCAACTGTTTTAACTGCTGTTTGAAGAGACAAAAACAGGTCAGCATCATATTTGACCTGTAAACATATCCATATTAGTTGAACTCATAGTAATAGCAATGTGGCACATATAAATAAATAATGATTCCTACTATAATTCGCCTGCATTCATTTTATCACCTATCATAATTAAACAAACTCCTCTTAAAGCTTTGTAAATATTAACATCATATTTGGTTAGTCTCACATTACATTTTTTTGTTATTCTAAATGGCGTAGACCTTAATTTTTTTATTGAAGTGTGAGTTTGGGCGGCCAGCAGAAGTCCATTTGTTTGCCTTGAGAAATTGCTGTATATAAAGTGTCCGCCTAATTAATAACACGTGTGTACGCACGTGAATTTGTTCTCTGAAGTTATTTTCAATGATAAATTCTAGAGATCCTGATTTTCCATTGAAAGGCGTGTCCGTGGTTGCCTGACAAAGTTTGATGTTTCACCATGAAACAGGAAGCTATTGTAACTCAGGCACACAACGTCTGACCACCCTAACACTTCACATGTTTGAGTCCTGGCCTGAACACATTTATTTCAGTGTTCACTCATAGTCATGGCGCCACCAGCTTGGACCTATGCTCTAAACCCACAGGGAATTCATTTATTTTCTATTTCCACTGCACGTTCTGTGCATTTTTTGCACGTTCCCAGGTGTCATGCTTAACAAACTCCTCATAGAGTTTTTGTGCAGCTTAATGGTGTAGACCTTGACCTTGACTGTCATGTGCCGGTTCATGTATACATTGTCCACCGTTAGCTTGTCTTGATGCCGACAGGTGGGGGTGGTACCGGATTGGGGTGGCAGTTGTGCGTGGGCCCGATCATCCCTTTCTTGCAGCTTTAATTTGTATTCTTCACCCTCTTTGATCAAAATTTGAGGGCCTAAACATGCTCAAAAAACACAAAATGTGGCAAACACCAGGGTGCTTGCATAACGGCAGCTACATTTCACCACCATATTTGTGTCACAACTATTGGAGAGACCCAAGGGTCAACCCTCTCAATTATGACATTTTTGCTGGACAGGTATGACCTCCTCTTTCGCTTTCACTTATGGGATGAACCCACTTGCGCAGCAACAGTATGTACTTCAGCATGCTCCTTCACCTCAATGTACTATGTAGAATGCGACCACTGCCATTTTACCATCATAAAAGACATCTCTGATTATGATTGAGGGTGGATGAAGCAAAATGGGCATGGGCAGATGAGCATGTGTCTACGATTAGCTCCGATGGCTGACAATGCTAATCTGCATGCAGCAGAGGATTTTGCCTTTAACAGTTGCAGGATCATGTATAATACAGTGAGCTTTGGTATAACAATCAATCTCAAGTACCTGTGTCTGGGATGAGCAGCAAACTTTGGCAAAGTCCCAATTGTTCTACATGAATTGCAAACTGCTTTTATCGCTGATGGTTTATGAAGATGATGGTTACTGGATCCGCAACGACAAAATGAAGGTTGTTGTCTCGCGTTGGAAACTGGCCGATCTGACACAGAGGAGGATGATGTCTTTTTGTTCTTTAGTGGTTGTGTTACCTGTAGTGTTTTTCGGGGAACTATGAGTTTGATCACAGTAAAATACGGATGATTAACTATACCCATTTCACACACTTTTATTGGATTCAGCAGACCTAATAATAGCGACAAACTAAATGCACTCGTCCAGCAAGTGATCAGCAGATGGTATATCAAATCTAAGAAATATTACTTTCCTGGCCCTTGGAAACATAACACTCTTACTGTAGTACAGTACCGCTCCAGAAATTATAACGAAATCAAGCAGTTTAAGTGACGTTAATTCAGGTGCATTCAGGATCACTTAGAAGTTTGGGCTTGTAAAACACTTAGAATGACATAAAATGAGTATGGTATAAAACACATTACTGTGCTATACATCATCTTTCAAGGAATGAAGAGAGAAACATTTAAATATAAAACATGCCAGAATTATAAGTACATTGACCTGAAGTTTGTACAAGAATGAAAATATAAGCAGAAAACAACTAAACACACATGCTTGTGAGGTTATTGGCGAGGCTGAATAACATGGGGACAAACATACAATGTGGAGGTATAGATGTATATCCATTTAGACCATGTGGTTAAGGAAAAAGACAGACAATTTCAAGAGGTGATGTACTATTTGTCCTATTCCTATTGAAACATCTGGTGTCCATGTTGGGGGAAGCACTCTGTCCTCCTTGTTGGGACTGCTTTGAAGTCCCAGGGTAGTCTATTGGAATCCATCCTGGTCAAATGATGGGTGCTTTAAGAGAGAGCCGTTGGATCGGAATTGCTTGCACCAGTTAGACTCCTGCCGAGAGTTCATGGTGTTTTACGATTCCCAAATGGTGACCCTTGGTCTGGCCAGATCCTACATACCTTACGACGAGTTTATTGAATGTACTTTTGAGGTGTCTGAAAGAAATCGTGAGTTTTAAGTGCTGTCTCCATTTGGATGGGTATCGAGACAGCTTTATGCAGAGTAAGTCCGATTCAAGCAAAAGTCTGTCTCTAACATGTGGATTAGCAGCTCGCTGCACTAGCTGGTCACATAGCATTTGCTTTTCCATATCTTTGAAATCCCATGCAGCTGGTAAAGGAAAATTCAATCGAATTCCTTGTAACCAACATCCTTCTCACCAAACATGGTATTTGTCATAAAATAAAGAAGCAGACACAGGGAAAAGTGTAGGCAGCTGACTTGTTGCAACGCTGCCTCATGAGGCATTGACTTCCGAGGCAGCGATTAGGCATGAAGCAGTGTAACATAATTATGTTTGAAATATAAACAGAGGGTGCCTTTGTGAAAACTAATCAAATATGCTAAAACTTCAATACTAATTTCTCGCTAGAAATGCAATCCAAAGTTTTTTAAACAGAAACTGTGCCCCAGCAACTTTTTTCCTATCTTGAAATGCTGCCTCTGAGGGCAGCATTTTAGAGCTTTCGGACACAGCTACAAACACCAGTGTTTCTATTTGTTTCTCTCTCCTTCACTTCTCCTTTCGCTACTGCCATCTAGTGGCCACACAATACTTCTCAAGACACAACACACACATCCTGGACAACACCGTAGCACTTTACCAGGACACCCACACAAATAGTTTTGCATAAGTTACACATTTATTTAATATCTGACAATGTGTTAGGTATACAGAAACATTTTAATCACAATTCCAAATCTCAGAATAAGACACTGAACTACTCCCCATTACTCAACTCAACTCAACTTTATTTATATAGCGCTTTTTACAATTTTCATTGTTATAAAGCAGCTGTACATTAGACACATTGAATACAAGTAAAAAAACTAAAGGCATATACCTGTAAAAACAAGACAAAGGTGAAAACAACAAAGACAGACATACAAATGCTCCACACACACAATATGCAAACATACATACACACACACACATTGACATAGACGCACACACACACAGTGAAAGCACACATTGGCGATAAAGGAGAAAGAACCACAGGTCAAATATTAAACGGACTATAAATTCTTATATGCAATATTAATTATGTCTAATTTCTGAATTCTAAAGCAGCCCCCCCGGCCAGGCAGATAGTGCAAAACAATATGCAAACGGTGGTGAGGAACCCAAAACTCCCATCGAGAAAAAAAACCTCAGGAGAACCCAGGCCCAACCAGGGGATTCCAGTTCCCCTCTGGCAAAAGCTGCTGCCTCTGCACAAGCTCAACAGTGCTTGCACAACAAGGCTAAATAAAAATAAAAAATAAACTAAATAAGGTAAATGATAGATTTAAGATTATCATTCACAATCTAATAACATTTGAAATGTTGTAGGAAAATCAAAGTTGTGGCGTCCTTTATCCAGCTCTATCCTCTTAGCTCTTGTCAGGTCACCGCTTCCCATTCTCAGCTCTGCCATCGGGTCTGGGCATGAACTGCATCCTGCGGTAACCTTGGAACAAAGAGACAAGACTGGCTGAGAGTAGAGTACTGTTCTGCACTCTTTGATGCAACAAGTACATCATTTGTTGTTGGATGTGTTTCTGGTTCCGGTTGATCTAAATAATGCAGCCTAAATCCTCTGAGGATTAATATTATGGAGGAGTATTGTATGCAAGATTAAAAAGATGAGTCTTTAGTCTAGATTTAAACTGACAGAGTGTGTCTGCCTCCCGGACCGTGCAGGGAAGAATATTCCAAAGTTTAGGCGCTAGATACGAAAAGGATCTACCACCTGCACTTGATTTTGAAATTCTAGGTATTACCAACTGACAGGACGCCTGAGAGCGTAATGTAGATGCATGTAGGACGCCTGAGAGCATTACAGATGGTACAATTGCACATTCACAGCAATTAGGTGTATATTCAAGGCGATTAGAACTTAAAGAAAAACAAAATCTAATTATGATGTGTTAGTTTTGGGACATGAAATATGAATGTGTGGTTGAAATATTACCGCACTTGACAGGCTACAACATTTTCCATATATTAATTTCTGCAAATTGCACTGACAAAAAATTAAAGACAAACTAAAAAAATTATATTTTCAATTCAAAGAGGCATCCTGGTGATATTCACATTTATTAATTACATTATCTTAGAGAGAAAACTATGTTTGATATTTTGGACACCATAAAGGGATAATAATTAATTCCTTCGGAATACTTTTAGGAGTTGCTTTTGCCAATTTTACATTTTTAAAATCAAATGTGCACAGAAAAATCGGCAGTGTAAGCATGTAAAATGAACACTGACAGTGTATATATAATCCACACTTTGCTCATAGTTAATATATAATCCACACTTTGAGAGTGTGGGACCCTGCCAATTTCGCAGTCTGTGGAATAAATGACTGATTGAGACTTTGATTAGTTAAAGACAGGGTGGCTGATCCTGTCCAAAAACATTTTTTGTCTTGTTGGATGAACATGTCCTCACATCCTGATAGCAGTCAAGAAGTATGGTGGTTAAATAGTATTTTTATAATTATTTATATTCTGTGAAAGACGTAGGCAAAAAACATTCACCCAACCAAAACGTTCTGGCCGAACGCTCTGAGTGGTCATGTGTACATTTACATCAGCCGATGTATTTTGCACACCAATGCTCACCCTGTTCATGCAGACATCATAGGTCATCACATACGCTGTGTCAATGTAGGGAGAATAGCGGACAATCAGCAACAATCAAACTTTCCTGCGAAACCGACAACAAGTAAATCTAAAACTTGTCAATCATGAAAAAGGAAAATCTTGAATTAACAACGGTTCTGCTTTTACACGATGGAGACAGCTCCAGCCGCCAAAGGGTCTGAAAGACAATATAGTTCCTCTCTTTCTTTTTGGATAGGTATGTACATGCTTCGGGAATAATTCAATGCATTTAATTTGTAATTCCTTTCGTGGATTAACGAAATACATTCATGTGTTTGGAGGAGGCGTGGCTTTGGACGGTGAATCGCATAGAGGGTGTGATTATAATTTCAGTGCTAGCAGGTTTAAATTAGTACCTTTTCTAATCAACCACCCAGCCTTTAAGTTATTCAAAATGTGAGACCCTTGAAGTGCTATGAATTTTTTGTAGGGTGGGCTGGCCTCGCTTATTTTGGCTGTTTGTATCAATCTATGTGCAGGGCACCCTGTGAAAACAGTCGGTCTGTACTCATAATATAAGGAGAAAGGGCTTTTGTTAGGCAAACAGCAGGATCATCCCATCCCCTCACACCATTTTATAATTTAACTTTATAATAGTTGATTGGTAGGTCACTGGAGGCTCACTGGAGCAGTTGGCACCAACTCTCCAGCTTTGCTAGCAAATGCTTTTGCTCTTATATTAGCTTTTAAATTTCACCGCAAAAAAAGCATGTTTGTATATTTCTTGATTAAAAAGTTGTTCAACCAAAGTCAAATCATGTTTAAAAAACTATTCAGAAATTGCACTGTACGTCGTAAAATATTACAGTCTTTGTACAATATACATGTTAAAATAAAATAATTTTTTTTTTTAAACTACGCAACTAGACTATTATTAAGACTGTTTGAACATTTAAAAATAAATTAAACAGACATAAGATTATTAAGGGATGCTCAAAATTAAAATATTAGACTAAATAAGTATAAAAAAATGTATATATAGCGGGGAAAATAAGTATTTGACACATCAGCATTTTTATCAGTAACGGGATTTCTAAGTGGGCTATTGACACAAAATTTCCTCCAGATGTAGCCATCAAGCCAAATATTGAATTCATACAAAGAAATCAGAACATTTAAGTATACAAGTTCAGTCATAATAAATAAAGTGAAATGACACAGGGAATAGTATTGAACACACTTTATTTAATACTTTGTAGAAAAGCCTTTGTTGGTGATTACAGCTTCTAGACGCCTCTTGTATGGAGAGACCATTCCACTGCATTGCTCAGGAGTGATTCTGGCCCATTCTTTCATTTAAAAAAAATTAATTTATTATGACTGAACTCGTATACTTAAAGGTTCTGATTTCTTTGTATGAATTCAATATTTGGCTTGATAGCTACATCTGGTGGAAATTTTGTGTCAATAGCCCACTTAGAAATACCCTTACTGATAAAAATGCTGATGTGTCAGATACTTATTATCCCCGCTATATATGTATATATATATATAGCAGTCCCAAAAAGAATTCTTGAGATTTTTTGTAATTTCTGGGGCCAAAAATGCTACATTTTGCAGCGGCTTTATTCAAATCTTTCAATAAAAATTGCTGGATTTTTTTCAGAAAAGTTAAAAATACTACTTGAATTGGCAAATATGGTTATTCTTTAAAACTACCACCAATGAAAACATTTATGCATTATCATACTGAAGGTCTGTAAACCTTAGAAGCTTTAATGTAAAGCCCTGCCAAGAGGCCATTTTGACTGACAGTCAAGCAACCCACACCTCTTCTTTTCCTGCAGCTTCATATTTATGGTTGTGGAAATGTTGCTGTGATAACGTTTATGAGTGAAAGGCAATTGATAGTGCAAACGAACGGCGTCTTGTGGTGCTATCCCAAAAAGGTAAAAAATCTCTCTCGCACAACCTTCTCCGGATCTGTTCCACCCATGTGGAATTAACCTCAACGCTGCTACAGGATCTGCAGATTCTGTAGCCATCTTTAAGAAACGTTTGAAAACACATCTCTTCTGTCAACATCTGACTGATCTGTTCTGACTCTATTTTCTATTTTCAAAAAAAAAAAAAAAACAACGAATGAAAGAAAGAAAGAAAGAAAGAAAGAAAGAATGAATGGTTCTGTATACAGTGTTAGGTTATATGAGACCAGTCTTCTTTTTTGATTGCACTTATGCTTTTGTTGTACTTATGCTGTCCCGATTGCTTCCATTGCCTACTCCACCTGTAAGTCGCTTTGGATAGAAGTGTCTGCTAAATGACTAAATGTAAATGTAAATGATAGTGCAAAATATCTGATTAACAAGGAAAAGACACCTTTTATCAATTTTTTCGTAGTTATTTACTTTCTCATTTCTTTTATTTTTGTCTATTTATATATTTATATGTAGATATACATATACATATATTTATTCATTTATATATTGTGTTGCTTTTTCTCATTCTTCTGTGCCTACCTTGTTAAAAATACAGCATATGCAGGGTTAGGTAAGTTTTGATGCTGGTTTGACCAGATTAATCCAGCTATGGACCAGAACACAACCAGCTAAGGACCATCTTAAAAAAAAAAAAAAGGTGTGGCCTGCGGGGGCAGACTTTACACTCCAGGAAAGGTTTCTACACACAGACTGGTGTATGTTTGCTTCTCAGGCCACCAGTGGCTCTCACACGGACATAGACAGCTACACCTCCTCTGTATTGGACTACATCAATACCACCATTGATAGTGTTACAACTCAGAAGCAGATCACCATATACCCCAATCAGAAGCCATGGATGAACAAAGTAGTGCGCCTCCTGTAGAAAGCACGCAACACCGCCTTCAGATCAGGTGATGCACAGGCCTATAGTACTTCCAGGGCAAATCTGAAGAGGGGCATCAAAAAGGCCAAGCATTGCTACAAGGTGAAGCAAGAGAAGCATTTTTCCAATTCTGACCCTCGACGCATGTGGCAGGGCATCCAGGCCATTAGTGACTACAAACCCAACCACTCCACCCCCATAGCCACAGATGCCACCTTCCTGAGCGAGCTTAATGACTTTTATGCACGCTTTGAGAGAGACAATAAGGAACCCGCCATCAGGCTCACACCTTCTACTGACCATCAAATCATCACACTAAACTCCACAGATGTTTACACTGCACTAAGCCGGATAAACGCGCGCAAGGCTGCTGGCCCAGATGGCATCCCTGGTCGCGTACTCAGGGCATGTGCGGAGCAGCTCGCTGGGGTCTTCACGGATATCTTCAACCTGTCCCTCACCCAAGCAGTGGTTCCAGCATGTTTTAAATCCACCACCATTGTGCCCATTCCAAAACATTCCAGCCCGACATGCCTGAACGATTACCGCCCTGTAGTACTCACACCCATTGTTATGAAGTGCTTTGAGCGGCTGGTCCTGTCAAACCTAAAAGACTCTTTACCATCCAGACTGGACCCACACCAATTTGCCCACCGTAGCAATAGGAGCACAGATGATGCAGTGTTCATGGCGCTGTACTCCGTGCTCACACATCTGGATAATAAGGACACTTATGCACGCATGCTGTTTGTAGACTTCAGCTCTGCATTCAATACCGTCATTCCTTCCAAGCTAATCATCAAACTTGGAAACCTAGGCATTAACAACTCAACCTGCAACTGGATTATGGATTTCCTGACGAACAGGCCTCAGCTTGTTAGGTTAGGCCACATCTGCTCCACCACCATCACCCTCAGCACTGGTGTACCACAGGGCTGCGTACTGAGTCCCTTTCTCTACTCCCTTTTCACACTCGACTGCAGACCTGTGAATGGATCCAACTCCTTCATCAAGTTCGCAGACGATACAACAGTGATTGGTCTCATCAGCAACAACGATGAGACTTCTAACAGGGAGGAGGTCCGGCACCTGGCCACATGGTTCTCTAACAACAACCTGCTCCTTAACACCTCCAAGACAAAGGAGATTATCGTGGACTTCAGGAAGGCGAAAGGAGGCACACACGACCCCATCCACATTAATGGGATGGCTTTTGAACGTGTTTTCAGTTTTAAGTTCCTGGGGACCCATATTTCGGAGGACCTGTCCTGGACCACCAACACCTCATGCCTGGTCAAGAAGGCTCACCAGCATCTCTTCTTTCTGAGGACACTAAATAAGAACTAACTGTCTTCAACTATCCTGGTGAACTGCTATCGCTGCACGATAGAGAGCATTCTGACCAACTGTGTCACAGTCTGGTTCGGGAAATGTTCTGTTGCTGACGCAAGGCACTGCAGCGGGTGGTGAAAACAGCCCAGCGCATCACAGGGACTATACTCTTTTCCATTGAGGACATCCAGAAGAAACGCTGTCTGCGTCGAGCTCGCAGCATTCTCAAGGACTCCTCTCACCCCGCTCATAGACTGTTTACTCTCCTGCCTTCCGGTAGGCGCTTCAGGTGCCTCCGGACAAGAACCAGCAGACTAGGAAACAGCATTATTCCCAGAGCTGTTTCATTATTGAACTCTGCCCCCTACTGATTCCACCACCCTCTTAACCTTAACTTTAATGCTGCTATTACATTGTTTACATTGCACTACAGGGCTGCTATGCATGACCAAACTGTACACACCAGTACTTCATGTTATCTGCACTACCGGACTGTTTACACACAAATGGCATCATTTGCACTCTATACTGCTCACTTGCACACCAGGAATATTACACTGAATGCTCATTTGCACTAATGGACTACTTTCATAACTGCATTACCTCATCTACTGCACTGTTACTTCAGTAACTGCATTAACTCATCTACTGCACTGTAACCTCAATAACTGCACTAACTTATCTACTGCACTGTAACTCTATTAACTCCATCTACTCATCTATTGCCCTAACTCATCTACTGCACTGTAACCTTAATAACTTCATTAACTCATGTACTGCACTGTAACCATAATAACCTAATTAACTCATGTACTGCACCGTACCTTTAATAACCGCACTAACTCATGTATTGCACTGCAACTTTAAAAGCTAATGTCTGTTATTAATGCACACTTAAGTCACTTGCACTATAATATAGTCTATATTGTTATCTGTTCATAACCACCTGTACATTAATGTTCACAGTATATAGCCTTCTGTATATATTGTTCATAGTATATACCGACTGTCATATTGTCGTAGAACATTCCTTCTGTAAAGTATTTTCATAGTGCATGCCCATTGTATAATATCTTCCTAATATTGTATTCTGTATTTATTTACACTGTATATCTGCACTTGCTAGTTGCACTTCTGGTTAGACCTAAACTTCATTTCGTTACACTGTACTTGTATATGTGTAATGACAATAAAGTTGAATCTAATCATCTAATCTAATCTTAAACCATAACATGAGCGGCTTAAACCAGCACAAACCATCAAACCAGCATCTAAACAAACCAAACCAGAATTTCCTTTTTTTCAACAGGGTATGCCCCTTTAAAAAAAAAATTGTTGAATGTACATTGTATTCCATTCTGTTTTTTAAATCTGTAATATTTTGTTATATTTCAAGACAAACCTTTACGTTACCTTTAATCGTGTGTCGCAGCGTCGTATCGCTTTTGGCCTGTCAGGGCACGGTGTAATGCTAGCCCTTTCAGCGGAACGAGGGAACGAAGACCAGAGGCTATTTTTTTTAAATAGATTGGATGTTGTTGTCAAACTGTAAGTGTTAGAGACCCTTCTATCTCCCTTCTATAAGCTGTGTCCCAATTCGGGGCTGCATCCTTAGAAGGCTGCATTTTAAGACCGATTGTTTTACAGCAGTTTGACTGAAGGCTGGTATATGAGCAGGGGCGGACTGGACATCTTGCGTACTCAGAATGGCGTATTATAATTCCGAATGAACGCAATGCGAATGCTAAAGACACCTATGCATGCCACCCCCCCGGTCGACAGACCTACCCGGTAGGCAGACACAGCCCTACACCCTCTCCCAAACCCCCTCTACCCCGTTGACAGAAACGGTGGAGGGCTGCTGCAGGCCTAAAAATGTCCGGTCGATTTTTCTTTTCCCTGTGCATGAGCAGGAAGCATTCGAACTGAAGTGTTATCATCCCCATGCCACCCCTCTTCCGTTCCTGTCAAGTCTCTTTGGAGTCGCATCGAGCGCTTAATGAACGCTTGTAGTGGAACATTTAAGAAGGCATCTACTTGTTTGCTCGCTTGTGGATTTGACCTCACATGGTGAACGGCAGGACGCCCTGCTGTTTTTTCCCAGTTTGGCCTATTATCTTTCGTCGTAATCATATTATGATTGTGTTTTCGTTTTGTTGTTTTTGCTTTGAGATTTTTGTGTAATCAGTTTGCATCGGGCCGTAAGGCTGTGTTGGCAGTGCGTCCTTAACTCCGCGACATTGACATTTTCGTTTCATTTTGAACTTGTGGCCCTAGATTGAGGTAGGACACTGAATACCATGATCAACTGATTTGGTCATTTACTGAATGGTTTTCCTTTTTTAATCCTTTTTTATAATGTATTGAACGAATGATTAATATTTGAATTGGACCTACTAATTTCTTTATTCTTTTTTTTAATTTGAACCAAGGCTGAGTGTGCTGAGGGGGAGGCCTGTCACATGGGTGGTAGTCTCGTGTAACCAGACATTATCGCTGTTTCTTCGGCAAGGCCCGCCCAAGAGGCCACATCACATGACTGACAGGTAAAGCAACCAATCACATTTCGTTTTGTTCCGCGTCATGTTTAGAGGAGTGGGAATGGTCCCCGCAGGTGTAAATTCACAAACGTGTCAAAAGTTAATAGCAACCATATGAAACTCAAATACGTTCAAGAATTAATCGTTAAGTCGATCGTGATGAATTATTATAGCAACCGTTTTAAACATGACAGCTTACTTCCTAGGTCAGATGTCTTAGTGCTGTTTCCAGACGAACCGAAAAAGAACGCGACACACATGTCTCCGGGAAATCCTGCAATATTCAACCAATCAGATGAAGACTTTAAACGTGCTGAAGAGTTTCCAGAAAAGTGTGCCATATGCATCAGACGTTCAGCCAACGGTCCGTGGGCTGAGATTAAGTGGGTAATGCACACGGTTGTGAGTTTGGAACACCAGGTTGTGAGTACAGTGAATGGTGTTTATAGACCCAGCAAGATTAATCTATGTAAAGATATTAATCTAATGCAGTCTCGCACTGAGCAAGCCAACACTGACTTCTGTGGTGAGGAACCCAAACTTAAATGATGAATAAATGGAGAGAAAAAAACTCAGGAGAAACCAGGCTCAGCAGGCAGGGCCAGATCTTCTCTGACATATCATAGCTGCACTCAGTGACCCCGACCTAAATCAAACATCCTCGAAAAACAGGGAGAGCACACCAGCCTCGACCCAGGAAGCCCTCCGGCCCACTCCGTGCAGGTCCAACCCGGTCCCATTGCGCGATCAAAACCAGACCCCAGAGGAGCTTTCCTGTAGCTCAGTGGTGAGAACATTTCGTTAACAACGCAAGGTTGTGGGTTCGATCCCAGGGGAATGCAAATACCTATGTAAAATGTATAGGATAAAGTAAGTAACTTACTTAAAATGTAAGTCGCTTTGGATAAAAGCGTCTGCCAAATGCCTTAAATGTAAATGCAAAGAAACTGGGAAAAAATTGTAATGGCATATTGTAACTTTATTCCTCTGTTGTCCGACATTGACCACAAAACAAGACCAAACTGTTACATAAAACATAAGACCAGGCTGTTACATAAAAGAAGAATATGTTCTGTTATGATATCTCAGAGGAGAACCCAAGTGCAGGCAAGCAAAAGACGGTAGGTAGGGGTAACAGGGATTTATTGAACTTAAACACCAACAAAAAGGCAAAACAAAACCCACAAGGGGGAAAACAGGACAGGGTAATATGTATAAATAAACAAGGACAAGGACTAACTACACTACAAAACAAAGTACTTGAAATGAACACTAAACTAACACTTACAAGACTCGGGGAAACAGGAACAAGGCAAGACTGGGTAAGTTTACAAGCAAAACAGATGCAATCATCTGAGCACAAGCACAAGCATCTACACGTAACGAACCAGCCCAAGACAATGAAACAAGAGAGATATATATAGGGGAAACAAACACAGGATAATAGGATAGGGACAGGTGACACAGATCAAACACTAAGGGGAGCTAATTAACACAAACAAGGAAACAGGAGGGTAGGAATGATCACGCGACTCGAGGAGAGTATGGAAGCCCTTAACCGACAAGACCATCTCTCCCCACATGAAACGATCAGGCTATGCCATGGCTCCACTTGAGACAAGAATAAAACATGACATGATAGTGGAACCATGACAATGTTCACTAAGAAAAGCGGCACCACTGTATATCTACTGATCTACTCAACAAAATTAGGCCAAGGCGTTTTAATGGTTCACATAAACCATTATGAGAATGCAACTACTTTTCATTGACAACATTTCTCCATATGTTTTGTTTATTTTTATGTATATAGGCCTTGCAAAGGGATGCATTTTAAAGGTATATGGTAATTATAATAATTTCTACATTAAGAACTACTCATAAAGAGAGGAAGAGTGTAGTCTAATATAAAGTGATTTATCTGTTTCTTGCTAAGAATTGTTTTTCATTGATCAATTCTATCATCCATAGCCTAGAGCATAGAGATAAACATAAACATATGAATTAAATACTAACCAGTTTTATCAATTCAAACCCATAAACATACACAAGTAAAATAAGCGCAATAAGGCCATGTGACTACAATAATTTACTTGTTATTACATCTTCATATATAGGAATTTCCTTTGCCGGCCTTGTTTCTTTCCAAACTGTTGCTGAAGACTACAGTCTAATCCAATGAAGCTGTTAGCCTTTATCGTTGACAATATAAATTAAATATTTAGGCCACTAGAACAGCAGAATAATAGGCCTTTAAATATGCAGGTGCTAGTGTGGGTGGGTAAAGGTCCACATATATACTGTAGCTAAAAGAAGACAAGAGGACTAGGGGAATTGCGATGAGATCTATTTACAGTGTTAGTCCTTGGTGGGAGATTATTTTATTGAAGAATTGTTTAGTAGGAACAGTTTACATTTCATGTTCTTAAAGCCTCATCTGACTGGCTCTTCTTCTGGAAACCTTAGACCTAACGGGAAGGAGATAGTATTGATATGACAAGTCTGTAAAAGTTAGAGAAAGTTAAAGAAACATATATGTATTCTTCCTTTCCTGTACCTGATAGATCCAGCAAGCAAAGGATTAAAGGCATACAGCCAATCATGCATCTCATTTTCATCACTGGCTTGAAGGAGTATCCCACGATGCTCTGTGCACACAGCAAATGTGTAAGGGGTCTGAAAATCATAAACAGTGATTTTCCTTAAAGATATTTGAGGATGAAATTACAGTATAATATATTATATGTGCTCCAAAATGTAAAGAGGCTGCCTCACTGTCTACTGTGCTTATAAGCAGCTGCCTTCTAGGGCATCCTCAATCACATACATTACAAAATATTGGTTTAAACAGAATTTGACATTGCAGTACCATGTTGTAAATATATCAGATCACCGAAATGTGTGTATGGGATGCTGTAATAAAATTTGATCACAAGCTTCAATATCTTGAGGCAAAGTATCATTAATTTGCCAGTGCTTACTTTTTGGAACAGTCTTTATGTGAATTCACATGATTCCATAAAAGACATAGAGCAATATTATTGAAAGCTTGAGTGCCTCTAAGTGTTTGTACGTCACCTTTAGCATGGCCTGCTGGTCTTCACTGTACTCTACTTGTGCTGAGGTCAGGTTTACGATGGCCCTTTCCACCGTGTCTCTCTCTGTGTTGTAAATGTAGACATAAGGCCGACGTATCACCACATATCTCTGAACCCAGCCGTTACTGTGGGGTTCCAGGAAATGCAAGTAACCCTTCTTTGACACAATGGGACTGCAAAATAAAAACAGAGCACAGGTTAGGGAAAGCATGCTTGTCATCTCCGCGTCAGACTCTTCCTGGGCTTGACAGGCTATAGCCTTGATCAGCATATGCTGGCAGTGCTGGCATGCCGTATTCACGACCGCTACCTCAGCATGTTGGAGAACCAGACATGTGATGCAGCTATCGTGGCTGTCAGTCTCGAGGATGAGCTGGCCACATCCGAGATTATGGCGGCGAGACATTTCAAGTGCACACTGTGAGAAATTTGCTCTAGTAGACACCCTCGGCCTGCTACAAACCACCCAGGGGAAATTGCACAGACCAGAATGAATCTGCTGCTCTGCTTCATACAATCCAGTAATTTTTTCTTAATTCCTGAATTCCTTCTTCCTACTTGAACCGCAAGCAGAGCTTCAGGAGCTCTAATCAGCTCTTTGTCTGCTTTGGAGATCAGCAGAAGGGGAGGGCTGTCTCCGAACAGTCAGTAGCGCACTGGATTGTGGTACCCATCACGATGGTGTACCAATCCCAGAATCGCCTGTGCCCACTATCAGATAGAATTCACTCCACCCGGGAGCAGGGCGCTTCTCTGGCAGACATCTGCAGAGCTACGCCCAACACCTTCGCAAGGTTTTACAACCTCTGCGTAGAACCAATGTCAGCCCGCGTCTTGAATGGCAACATGTAGGACCGACAGCCGAAAGGGCGTATGCCTGCGAAAGCACCTTCCCCCCCTTTCCATAGGTGGGTCAGTGTGCTACTTAGCCTCCATTCTTTCCCCCACGGGGCGAAGAACAGGCATTCCATCCATGACTAAGCTAGCACAACCTGCGTGCGGGCTGGGCAGAGCAGCCCTGTCCCTTAGGCCGGGTACCTTCTGAGTTACCTGACTTAGTGCTACCGGACGTTGTAACTCCCCCACTCGGGCGGTTCCGTCTGATGTATCCTCATGACGCTTCCCACCTTGGTAACCCATGACCTTTCCTAGATTGACCGCCACCTCGTGGTTAACTACTTCAGTCTGCAAATTTTTCCTATGAGCGCTACCCTGACGGTAAGACCATGCGGGTGTCTCCACTAGAACTCCTCCTGTTGGTAGGAAGTGGTCTCTGTAGTGCATTCCCCATTCGAGGAGTGCACTAACCCAGTGGCCTTACGGCACCAGGCGACTTCTCGCTGTTAGAGAAACTAAGGCCGCCGCCCGTGAGGACCAAAGGCAGACGCTTCCCACCTTTGCTGAAACCTCTGGGACCCTCTGCCTACCTTTCCACTGGAAGATTACAATTTCACGAAAGTGGTCACGTCTGACACGCCTAGCCCAGTCACCGTCGCTTCGCTAGAGATTGTGATACGACACATGGTTCAGGCGTTTTTCAATTGGAACCCCATCTGTCGGTTCGACACAACATCGAGAGACCGACAGAAAGGGAACATCTTGGTTATAGATGTAGGATCTGGCCGGATCAAAGGTGACCATTTGTGGTCGTAAAATACCCTGACCTCTCAGTAGGGATTTAACTGGCGTCAGCAGATCTGGGTTGAACAAGGGGACCATTTGAGATACAAACTCTCACCTCTCAGTAGGAGTCTAATCGGCGCCAGCAAGTCTGATCCAACTGCCCTCTTGTAACACATCCATCAATTGATCAGGATAAATCCCAACAAACACTCGTGGACTTCAAAGAAATTCCAACAGGGAGGATGGGGTCGTTGTCACTAAACATGGACACCAGATGTGTTAACAGGAATGAGGCCAAATGGTCAGACTAGTCTTGAAAGTCTCTCTCTTTTTAACCACAAAGGAATAGTTTAAAACGGGTTTAAATCTACATATCCACATTGTATCTTTGTCCCCATGTTATTCGGCCTCGCGAATAACCTCAAAAGCATGTGTGTTTAGTTGTATTCTGCTTATATTCTCATTCTGTACAAACTTCAGGTCAATGTACTTATAATCATGGCATGTATTATATCTAAATGTTTCTCTCTTCATTCCTTAAAAGATGGTGTACAGCACAGTCTTGTATTTTATACCATATCGATTTTATGTCATTCTAAGTGTTCTACAGCGCCAAACTTCTAGGTGGTTATAAATGCAAATGAGCTAATGTGCAGAAACAAAGACACTGGGTTTCAGCTCATCGCATTGGATCCCTCACTTTGGAGGGGCGTGAACCCCCAAGCTTAAAACATCCCTACACGGAGCAATCGACGCTCATCTCGTGTCCTCGCGCTCCTGCCCGGCACGTCATCGAGACCTGTCTCTCCCCTTTGGAGACAGTTTCATCCGGCAGTTTACATCGGCTAACTTCGTCCTACCTTCGTCAGCCAATCCCGGCTCTAATAAAGAAGTAGACGGACTCACCCGCTTGCTTTGAAACCATCAGGACTCTTGAGAACTTTTTCAACGCACACAGAACTTGCCCCAGCACACTCAAAGGAAACCAATGCAAGTATAAGAATTTATTCTAAATAGCTGCGTTTAAGCTGTAACCCCTTTTTACAAGGAGAATGTCCTCGATGGTTCATGCAGATGTGAATAGCTGTTTGTAATAATGCCACTCTCTACTTAGTCTATTTTCTTACCTTTCTCTACTGTTTTGTTTAATGTTACGTTTGTCTTCACGTGTTATATCTAGTTAGTTTGTTATGTTTCCCCCTTTAGTATAGTCAATAAACCCGCATTTGTTAACTACAATCGAATTGTTGCTGTGTCTCTTTATCACATATTAACGTCACTTAAACTGCTTGATTTCGTTATAATATCTGGAGCGGTACTGTACTACGCTACAGTAAGATTGTAATGTTTCCAAGGCCAGGAAAGTAATATTTCTTAGATTTGATATACGATCTGCTGATCACTCGCTGGACGAGTGAATCTAGTTTTGTCGCTATTATTAGGTCTGCTGAATCCGGTAAAAGTGTATAAGATAGGTATAGTTAATCATCATTAATTATCCGTATTTTACAGTGATCAAACTCATAGTTTTCCCCGAAATACATTACACAGATGTAACCTCATTTCCCTGAAGGAGGGAACGAGACGTTGTGTCCTTCTTGCCACAAACACGTGTCGACTGCTGCAGTAGTCGTGAGAGGCTCTCAGGCTCCTCAGAACTAAAGGTGAATGAATGCAGCACGCTGTCTCCGTTTTATACCCGGATATCAGGCATATAAATTTCATTCGCCAATTTCATTGGCCTGTTTCTAAACCAGTCGAGGTGATAGGTTCTCAAGGTCGAACCCCATCTGTCGGTTCGACACAACGTCTCGTTCCCTCCATCAGGGAACTGAGGTTACATCCATAACCAAGACGATTGTGTGTGTGACACTTACCTCCTAAACACTTCTATGAAAAAACCCTTCGAAGTCCCTCTTGTAAATGTCTCCTGGTCAATTTGCTCATTTTTTCATCCACCTCTGGTCCAATATTTAAAGGCAAACCTAACACTTATATTATTGGTGTTGATTAATATAACCGGTCTGACTCCATTAGGTCCAGTGTTATTCCCACGCCAAAAAAAGTGATCTCTAACAAAGATTGACGTTTGCACATGCTCTAACATACCTCCGTGAAGTTGATGCCTTTGTTACTGTTTATTGCTCAAAGCCAAAGTTTTTGAATACACATGCACTGAGAAGGGCACCGACATCACAACAACCTAAGATGCAGAAGCTTGCTCACATGGTATGGGTGGGATATCTTCACAAACTCACTCTTAGCAGGGAGCCAATCACGACAGACCGGGTCAGCTTTACCAATCAGAGCGTTTCTGAAGGAGGGACTTTATAAAGACCATAAGAAGAGGGACGACGGTGAACAATAGACTTGAAATATGTGAAATATAAAGCGTTTTTTTTTTGAAAAATGAAAATCCATTGTTAAACATCCCAAAAACATAAGCAAAACATCAAAAACAGCACAGACTGGCTCCTTTAATATGTTCATGCAAATTGGTTTGAGCATTTTATTAAGTACATCTTACAAGTAATTTTTTTCAGTGTATGGATGGGCTTTTGTAACAAAAATATTTATATTTCAAAAGTTGTACCATAATCCATGGCTTCCAGCAACGGCAGAAAACGTCTTCACAAGAGAGTCGAGTTCTGGGTGAAGGCTGACCTCTAACCCGACGTTTGACGAAAGCCGCATTTGTAGAGTACGCTCAGTAAGTATACACTCACGGGGTAGCACAGAGGTGAAAGCAAAAGTAAACAAAGGTCACAAATTTAAAATAAAAAATGAGACAGTCATAGGAACATTTAAGTGTCAACCTGGGGAAATTTATAAAGCGTGTGTACACACGGATAAGATCCACGGGATGACGTTCAGTCTTTGACGTGGAAAATAGTCTGAGCAGACGTACAACTTTCGCTTGTCTGAGTGCTGCCAGTTTCTCGAAATATAAGCCATTCTTGCTGCCCGTATATAATTTGGATGTTGACATGTGCAGATCTCAATGTCTAATTGTCATGGATATACAATATAAAAGAATATTGTATATCCATGACAATTAGACATTGAGATCTGTAACTGTTCAGTTGTGCTTAATTTCAAGATCTATTTAAAGATTTCACAGCTGAAAAAGAGGTGTAGACACATGTAAAAGTTTGTTTGAATGTTCGCCGGTTCCCGCCTCCTTCCTTCCTACGACTTTGAACTTGCTACAGTCATATTTGTTTTTATAGGGGATTCAGTACATGAAGAGGCCTAATTAATTCATTGGGATGTACTTTGATTTCATGAGAGCAATTTAGGACCCGATTTTGTAATTTTGTAATTTCCTTGTTCATTTTTATTAAAACTGTACCGTTTTTTTTTCAGTGAATTAGAATCAAAATATATCTTAGATTTACAGCAGATTATCATCACTAAATGGCTGGTTGTCTGAGTGGTGCCTGCAGAATAATATAGATTTTATAAATAACTGGAAGAGTTTTGAGGGCAGACCTGACCTGTTGAAACGAGATGGTCTCCATCCCTCCTGGGATGGGGTTTCCCTCCTCTCTAGAAATGTGGCACACAGTCTTAATAATGCTAAAGGATGACTACCTAGGGCCCAAGACAGGAAGGAGACAGAATGGCTTAACCAACTGTCTGCTTGCCATCTCACGTTACAGAATACACAAAATATACAACATGTAATAATCCCTTCTTACAAACAACATAAAATAGAGACTGTGTCTGTCCCCCAGATTAGCAAACATAAGATATTGCGTAAACCTCTTGAAAGTAATTTAATAAACGTTAAACAAATCAAACATGAACAAAATACAGATAATCAACTGTTACGACTCGGATTGCTTAATATCAGATCTCTCTCAAATAAAGCATGATAACCGATCATAAAATAGACATGCTCTGTTTGACAGAAACATGGCTAAAACCAGATGATTATATTACTCTAAATTAATCCGTTCCCCAAGATTATTACTATAAACACGAGCCTCGTCTAAAAGGTAGAGGGGGAGGTGTCGCTGCACTTTACAATAATTATTTCATCATCTCTCAGAAGTCTAATTTTGAATAAAATTCTTTTGAAGTCATGGCACTTCACGTATCAACACCTAATACTAAGGACAAAACATTTTTTAAATTTATTCTAGCTATAGTATATAGGACTCCAGGGCACCACACAGATTTTATTAAAGATTTTGGTGGGTTCTTATCAGAACTAGTACTGGCCGCAGTTAGAGTCCTTGTCATTGGAGACTTTAACATCCATGTAGACAATGATACAGATGCCTTGGGAATGGCTTTCAAAGACACTCTTAACTCCATGGGCGTTAGTCAAGATGTGTCAGGACCCACTCACCTTCGTAATCATACTTTAAATTTAATACTTTCTTACGGTAAAAATGTGGATGACATTAAAATCCTTTAGCAGCGTGAAGACATTACAGATCATTATCTGATATTATGTTTGCTTCACTGGCCTACGGCTGCAAATCAAACTCCTTGTTACAAATATGGTAGAACGATTACTTCAACTACCAAAGATGCGTTTCTGCCTGAATTGTCTAAAATATCTAGCATGAGTGAAAACTTTGACGATTTTGACATTACTATTGAAAATTTTAACTCAACCTTCTCGGAAATATTAGACACAGTTGCTCCTCTGCGTTTAAAGAAAATTAAAAATGGCAGCCCAGAACCGTGGTATAATGAACACATTCAGGCTCTAAAGAAACCGTCCCGGAAAATGGAGCGCAACTTTAAGAAAACTAATTTAGAGGTATTTCGTATAGCATGCAAGGATAGTGCTCGAAAATACAGGAATGCCATAAAAACGTCATCACTAATAGAGGAAAACCATCACAACCCTAGGTTTTTATTTAACACAGTGGTTATATTAACAAAAAATAAGTCGCCAGCGACGTCAGATTCTGATTATCAGCACAACAGTGATGAGTTTATGAACTACTTCACTATTAAAATCCAAGATATAAGAGAAAAAATTATAACAATGCAACCTGAAGTTAAACCCGCTGAAAAAACTACAGAACCCCTAAGGAGAAATTGAAATTATTTTCTACAGTAGATCACGATAAACCGTCTAATCATTAGATCATATAAATCAACAACATGCATGCTAGACCCCATACCTACACAACTACTGAAAGAAATGCTCCCAGAAATTATAGATCTTCTTCTTAGTATTATTACCTCGTCTCTGACATTAGGACATGTGCCTAAAGCATTTAAGGTGGCTGTTATAAGGCCCCTTGTAAAATAACCCAAACTCGACCCTAAAGAACTAGGGAATTACAGGCCTATATCGAATTTACCTTTTATATCTAAAGTTCTGGAAAAAGTAGTCTCAACTCAATTATGCTCCTTCCTCCAAAGGAATGACATTAATGAAGAATTCCAGTCTGGATTTCGAGCATGTCACAGTACAGAGACTGCTTTGATCAGAGTTACAAATTATCTGCTTTTAGCGTCTGACTGTGGCTGTATTTCGTTCATGGTGCTGCTAGACCTTAGTGCTGCATTTGACACAATTGACCACAGCATACTTCTACATAGACTCGAAAAATACCAATTGAAATGGTTTAAGTCTTATTTGTCCGACCGTTTTTAATTTGTAGCAATAAACAATGAGGTGTCCTGCAAATCGCAAGTCCAGTACGGTGTACCACAGGGCTCAGTCTTGGGGCCTCTGCTCTTCGCATTATACATGCTGCCTCTAGGAGATATAATAAAGCGACACGGAATAAGCTTTCACTGTTATGCTGATGATACTCAACTTTATATTTCCTCAAAGCCTCATGAAACGCAGCAGTTCCATCGAATAAAGGATTGCATAGTGAACTAGGACAAAACTTAAGTGTTACTGACTGGACAGAAAACCGCTATACGTAACAACCAAGAACACTGCTTAACGATTGACGGATGCTCCATAAAATCCTCGTCGTCATCTAAGAATCTTGGAGTTGTATTCGATAGTACTCTGTCATTTGAAAGCCATGTCGCCAACACCTGTAAAATTGCATTTTTCCATCTTAAGAATGTATCTAAACTATGTCATATGCTGTCACTGTCAGATGCAGAGAAATTAATTCATGCATTCATGACATCAAGACTAGATTACTCTAATGCACTTCTAGGTGGTTGCCCTGCAGGCCTATTACAAAAACTGCAACTGGTTCAAAACGTGGCAGCTCGAGTTCTTACACGTACAAAAAAGTATGAGCATATAACCCCGGTTCTGTCAACATTGCACTGGTTACCTATAAAGCATCGCATTAACTTTAAGATCTTGCTTGTTACCTTTAAAGCCCTACATGGTCTTGCGCCGCAGTATTTGAATGAACTTCTATTATATTACAGACCTCCACGTACATAACACTCTCAGGCGTCATGCCAGTTGGTAATACCTAGAATTTCAAAATCAAGTGCAGGTGGTAAATCCTTTTCTTATCTAGCGCCTAAACTTTGGAATATTCTTCCCTGCACTGTCCAGGAGGCAGACACACGCTGTCAGTTTAAATCTAGACTAAAGACCCATCTTTTTAATCTTGCATACACTACACTTCCATAATATTACTCCTCAGAGGATTTAGGCTGCATTATTTAGATCAACCGGAACCAGGAACACATCCAACAACAAATGATGTACTTGTTGCATCAAAGAGTGCAGAACAGTACTCTACTCTCAGCCAGTCTTGTCTCTTCGTTCCAAAGTTATCGCAGGATGCAGTTCATGCCCAGACCTGATGGCAGAGCTGAGAATGGGAAGTGGTGACCTGATAAGAGCTAAGAGGATAGAGCTGGATAAAGGACGCGGCAACTTTGATTTTCCTACAACATTTCAAATGCTATTAGATTGTTAATGATGATCTTAAATCTATCATTTACCTTATTAAGTTTATTTTTTTATTTTTATTTAGCCTTGTTGTGCAAGCACTGTTGAGTTTTTTTTTCCTCGATTGGAGTTGTGGGTTCCTCACCACCGTTTGCATATTGTCTCGCACTATCTGCCTGGCCGGGGGGCTGCTTTAGAATTAGAAATTAGACATAATTAATATTGCTTTTAAGAATTTATAGTCCGTTTAATATTTGACCTTTGGTTCTCTCTCCTTTATCGCCAATGTGTGCTTTCACTATGCTTTCACTGTGCGTGTGTGCGAGTGTGTTTGTGTGTGTGTGCGAGTGTGTTTGTGTGTGTGTGCAAGTGTGTTTGTGTGTGTGTGCGTTTATGTCAATGTGTAAGTATGTTTGCATATTGTGTGTGTGGAGCATTTGTATGTCTGTCTTTTGTTGTTTTCATCTTTTTCTTGTTTTTACAGGTATATGCTTTTAGTTGTTTTACTTGTATTCAATGTGTCTCATGTACAGCTGCTTTGTAACAATGAAAATAGTAAAAAGCGCTATATAAATAAAGTTGAGTTGAGTTGATGGCTTTTTATAGTCGTGGTTCAATAGCTTAACCCAAGGTAAGCCTACACATAGTTAACCTACCAAAAATTCAAAGTTTCTAATTTCTATGTAAACCAACTCTGAGTTCAGGGTTTAACCTAGAGGTGGTGAAACCTCCTTCTTGAAAAGGACCCCAGATGTTGTCTTTGTCCCCACCCTATTATTTCCTCATTATTCATTGTTAATTATTTCATGCCCCACACCTGTTCCCCTCTTGATTTGGTTCCCTATTTTATGCCCTTGTGTTTGCTGTCCTGCGCTGAGGACTTGGATTGTTTTCCATCTACCGCTGCCTGCAATTGGATTCATTCTCAAGTGGTTTTCCTGACAACAGCACTTTCTACTTTAAGATTATTTCATGTGCAATAAATACCCTTCAGGGACAAATGCACTGCAATTCAGTTTTGTCTATGTCCTTATTCATCCCGCCACAGACGGTTTCTACTTATCATTTTATAAATGAGGCCCATGGTTACTACACAAGGCGCAATGATCACAGTTGAGTCCAACTGGATTTAATTTCAGCAAACAATTGTGTTCTTCAGTTTTGGTTTCTTTGTTTTTCCTGTTGAAAGCAGCTATCTGAATGTTTTGCCACTCAGGGGGGCGTGTTCCGGTGCATTCACGTGATGTCAATGCATACCCTCTTTTACTAAACTGTCAGTTCAGGACCTTGATTCCGATTGGTTGAGGCAATCAGAAAAAAAGTTTAACAAAATCAATAAGCCCCACAAAGCAGTGGGTAAAAGTTGCATTTTATAACAGCTATTATTTGTCATGCCTAACAACGTTCCTTAGTGGTTATACTATGCACTGTAAAACCCTGCTTCTTGGGACGTATTGCTTTATTATTCATTATAACACTGATATTTCGGAAGGTAACATGCTATTTCATGCATTCTGATTTCTTTTCACGGTCAAACGTGCTAGCTTCTCAAGCTTAACATGGTCAACTTGTCAAAAAACGAGATGGACGTAGCATTTCTGTGCTCGATTCACTCCGCCAGGGTTCGTACAGTTTTTTATAATGGATTCACGTTAGCTTAGCCAATCAGCTCAGATCCTGAGTTATAACTCCCACCAAGTCTGTGAGGAAACTGGGGGTGATGTTACAGCTGAAATTTACCTCTCACATCATAGAAACCATTTGAATTTGCAGGTATGTCCACTACAACATCAGGAAAATCAGGCTGTTCCTGTCAGAGAGAACGGGAATTCTCTACTGGTTGGTTGTAGTGGGGCAGTTGTAACCTAGTGGTTAGAGAGTCCGACTCACAACCAGAAGGTCACTGGTTCAATACTCAGGCCAGCTGGTTATCAAGTACATCTTGTAGGAGTCAGAATGCCGTTGTAACTGAGATTGCATCTGTTATTGACACCAGGCCCAGCAAATACCAGGTTCTGTAATGCACCTATCTATGATTACTTTGATCGGCTGAACACCGCCTCCACAGAAAAATACCGAAGACTACTTCTCTAGCCCCGCCCAATGGTTCTTTGCGAACTAGTCATAGGTTGACACTGAATTTGTGGAGAGTTTTATATTGAAAAGCAGTGCCTTGCCTTCAATATTGGATCTGACAGGAGTGGCGCACGAATCTTATGTGAGTAAAACATTTTTTTACTATGCGTCGCTGTGCTTTGTTAGAGAACGCTTGATGTGCCTTGAACAACATTTGCACGCGATTAGCTTTACCTTGGGACCTCTTGTCATGTGTATTAATTGCAGAAGTTGTCTGTGTTCTTTAGCCTGTGCAAATCGGGATCTCTGTGATTTGGTGGGCTCATATTTAATTTTTTAAGGTTTTATCCATCGTATACGAATAATGGAGGCTGTTTCGAAGTGATTTGGTATTATTTTGGGTGCTGGGTGATATCCATAAATTATCGGGATTCTCCCATTTGTTTATTTATCAACCAATCACCCCGATCGCGGTGATCTTTTGTCCGATTCGGCATCACCGGTCTCAAATGCTGACAGGTATATCATAATACATTTTTCAACGCAGTACAAGTATATGATATACAAACTACACGCAAAGCCTTGCCATCATATCCTGGAAATAAATCAGTAAATTTGTGTAGAATCATCCCTTGCAAATTCGTCATAAAAATAGAAAGATAATACTAATGCCATGCAAAAACTGTGAATGGTGTTAATGTGTAACCTATTGTGTAACCAAAGCACGGGAGAATCCTTGCCTCTAACTGAGGTTGAGAGGATCCCTCGAAACTTGGGTGGGCATCTGGCGAATTGGATTGCGTAGCCGAGATTATCTCGAAGGAAACTCTCTTTGTGAGTAAGTGGGCGCCCGGAAGGGCCTAGCAGATGTTGGGACAGGGCAGGGCCTTCACTGTCGAAAACTGCTGGGAGATGTCCTCGACAGTGTCACCAAACAGCCCACCTTGGGCTGTTTGGGATTGGTGCGTCGAGAAAAATGATTTTCTCCGACATCGCCCTGCCCAGGGCCCGCACTGTCACCTCTGTCACCTTGGTACCATGTGTCCAGCCTCGAGCTTTGGGGAAGGGACGTTGTGGTGCACTGCTGTCCAATCCTCACGGCACCCCGGGAAAGCATGGCTGACATCTCGATGTCCGCCTCTTCCTGGGCTCGACCCCCTAAGGAGGAATCTCAGATGAATCGTCGGGGTCGGATGCTAGTAGGTCATCCTCCAATGCTGTGAGGAACATCTCATCATCACGCACCGTTTCCGAATATGTAGCTGAGGAACAAGACGGGGTGTGAGCGGTTCGCGAGTGCTTGGCTTATGGATTTACGCTCAAAGTAATCCCCATATCACCGCTCACCATAGAGGATGTCAGGCCTGTAGCCACTGCTGTCATGGAACCGGAAGCAGGCGAGGTGGTGGCTGGATTCCGAAAGAACACAGCCTCCCATGACCGCAATGTCTGGATCGTTATCCGCCCGCAGTGTGGGCAGGACTTATCCACGAAGGCTGCCCTCAGCGTCCTGGAGACCCAAACACTTGAGGCAGACATCATGTCCGTCCCCCTCCTCGATGAGAGTATCAAACCCACGAGAACAGCGGGACATGCCACGCTGGAGAACTTGGCTCTTTTAGAAGACTCGAACACCTCTGGACCCGCCGAGACACCAAGGGGAAGTTGCCGAAGGAAGGGATAGTCCGCTGCACCACGTCATAAGTTTCCAGCAGTAATTCAGAATAGTTTTTTAGTCTCAAAGTCGAACATAGAATGCTCCGAAAGAACAAAAGGTGCATGAATGCAGCACGCCATCTCCATTTTATACCCGGATATCCAATGGGTGGAGTCCGGCATGCAAATTTTATTCGCCTTTTCTAAACTACTCAGAAGTTGATGTTCTCAAGACGAACCACATCTGTTGGTTCGACACAACATCGAGACCGACAGAAAGGGAACATGTTTGTGCTACTGACTAAAACTATTAACAGTATTGCATAGGTCAGAATTGTCACCTGATATGAATTTCATGAATGTCTGGAACAAAAGTGTGGGTTCTTGGTCTGGACTCTGGAGGAGACTTCTTTACATCTGTTTCGGAATCAGGGTTGTGACTGACAGCATATGATCGAGGTGTTGGAGGTCTGTTACACAAGAGTAGGTTGTTAATGTAACCATTGCAACCTTAAACAGTTTTCAAAAAGCTTGCTTGAAAACAGCATTTCATTTTGCAAATGCTTAAGGTTGGTGCTAGATTAGTTTGATTTATTCTTTAATAACCAGATAGCAGTCACTTAATACTGACCTAAGTTCAGTGTTGCTGCCATAGCGTCCCTCTATGAGAAAGGGAATTGTGGAGGTGGGTGTGAGTGTGCTCTCAGCACCCAGTGAGGCAGAGTGTTTCAGAAGAGTTAATGACATCTCAGTTAACTAAAACACACCACAACAGGTCGTTACATACATACAACAATAGACACGCCCAGACTGACAAGTGACTCACAAAAAATAAAAAGCTTTTGTGTTGCTGATGCACAATTTTGTTTAAATGTAAACAGCTGTAAAAAAACTGTATGTACCAATAATATCTGTCAGGAAAAACTGAGACATTTTTTAAATAATTTATTGTACAACATTGTTTTTAACATCTTCACCTTGCTCTTGCTGACGCTAACAAACATATGGCTGTAATCTCTGTTGAAGGTGTGGTTAAGTAATCGCAGACACTGTTGGGGCAAGAAGAGGACAAGATAAAAATTCCTCTTTCAGGGCATGAAAAAGGAACTGAAAGAATTAATTTGAATCTACTCTTGTTTTAAATTTCTCAAAGCAAAGTCCTAAAGGGATAGTTCACCCCAAAATATAAATTCAGTTTTCATTTCTTATATCTTTTGTGGAACCCAAAATAACATATGTTGAGGAATGTGGTTTTGTGCCCATACTGTCATTGGTGTCCACGGTTGTATGGTTACCAATGTTCTTCAAAATATCTTCTTTGTAGTTGCGCAGAAAACAGAAAGGCTTACAGGTTTGGAATGACATGAGGGTGAGTAAATGATAAAAGATTTTTCATTTTCGGGTTACCTATCCCTTTAACTATGGCTCCTGGTATTAACTTCTGGGAATCGCAGTCAAAGAGCTTTCTAAATAGATTTTTTTTATTTAAAATATTTCCTCTTTTGGTAAGCCTTCAGCTAGTTTCTTATTCACCCTGGCAGTGAGCTCCCTTTGCCTCTCATTGGGATTGTCAGGACCCGGCCTTGGGTTGTGATCCAGACCCAGGTGGGTGGAGGGGCAAGAGGAATCGATTACAGCCATACTCCCGCAGGATAGCAGTGACTCCTGGCCCAGCAGCAGGCTGGACTCCAGCTTCTCTCTGAGGAGAAGGTAGTGCCTGGTTTTCTCCACCTAACATACCAGAGAGGGCAATATGTTAGATCTTCAAGAAGATTCTCAACCTACAGCAAGGCCTAGACACTGTTCTGTTCATGTCTGATACCAAAGAAAATGAACGGCTGTTCTCACCTCCTGCACAAGGCTCAGTTTCTCCAACTCCCACTGATGTTCCAGGATGAGGCTATCACTACGGGGCCTCCAACCTGCCAGGTTTTCCTCCCCTTGCACATATGCCACTGACGTGTCCAGCACCCTTCTATGTGGTCTCTGCAACCCTGCACATTCAGACATTATTTCAAATGTGTTTTAAATCTAAACTGCCCAATACAACAAAGTGGCACGTGATTTCCAACCTGGCCTGCCAGCATCAGCAACGTGGCACAGACTAAGCTCATATAAACTGGTCACACGGTTTCTTGAAGAGAAAAAGAGAAAAACAACATAAAAACATTACATCTTGAAGGTTCAAGTCACTTGTGCAGTAATGTAAAGAAACCATACCCTTCAGATGTCCTCAAACTGCCACTGCTGAAGAGGTTTCTGATGGAGCTAGATGCAGAGAGCTTGGCGTCTCGTGAGTAGAACAACATGCACAAGTCTTTAGTAATCACTGTGGGCTGTGTGCAGTTCTCCATCTGGGATATATAAACCATTGTAAGCTTTTCCAATAGTATGTGTTAAAATAACTATTTTTTGATAAATAAACAGAAACATCATAACAGCCAAAAAGCTGTTTCTCCTTTTCACATATGCAGTGGATAAGGCTGTTATAAAACCCTCTGTCTACCTACTACAAACTAAACCAACTACACCTGCAAATCTCATAAAAAAATTGTCTTTCTCCTCCAATGTAAAGGAATTGACTGAATGGTCTTGATTACCTCCAGGTAGGCCGACAGAGTCATGTAGATTTTCTCTCCATAAGGAGTGACACGGTTAAGAAGAAAAGAGTTGTGCATAGAAGAGTCCCAAGCTGCCTCAAAATGGTAGAATGTTCTATAGGGTAGAAGATTGTCTTCAGTAAGTACATTATGTAATGAAGACCAAGGTAAATTCTCAGGAAGAGAAACTCTATAAGACTTCAATAGATACAGCAGTGGCCAAAAGTGATGTCCAACTTGTCAAAAGTTGTTTTATTTACATGTAAAAAAGAAGTCTAAACTTAATTCAAGCTTCAAGAATGAGGCTTGGCAAAAAGTTTCACAGAACAAATGAGAAAGCTTTTGTGCTTTTTTGTACAATAAATTTCAATTAAATCCATATTTAATAGTAGTTTGTAGCTTGCTTTCTTGTCAAATAATTCTGTTCAATAAATACCATAAAAGTTGCTGTTTTGTTATATTTTACGGATATTCTGATGGACACTGAGCGAAAAGCAAATACTGTACAAATATGTCCCAGGACATACTTTTGGTCAATGCTGCATAAGCTTATAATGCATTATGTAAGTTTGATCATGTTTATACTGATAAAATGGATCATATTAAAAAGTGAAAACTGAAAACATAAGTGTTTAAAATGGAACAGAGAAAATATAAATGCATGCAACACTTTAGCATTGGTATATTAATACCAATAACAAAGTTTTATAACAAAAACAAAAATGAATTCATGAAACTACAAGACATGACAATTTGCAGAGCATTACTAGATAATTAAGCTGGTAGAAGGTACACTTATGATCAATTCCCAAGGAAATGCTTCAGGTGAAAAGGGAAGAATCAATGATATAATCTCAAAACACCTGAGATGCATAAACTGTGTTTATTATTTAAGCATATGTCCAATAAGCTTTCCTGTGTTCAGTAATGGTACTCTGTTACAAACTGTACAATTAAATTGGCTACAAGGGAACTATAACTGTATTGCATCCAACCAACATACATGAAAATAGTATAGGCAGCATTTTAATAATAAATTATAGTCACGTTGCTAAACTTTTTGTCTACCTCCCTTCATCTGTTAGGGTTTAGGGTTACAGGCAATTATTCAATCACACACTTTATCATTTCCAGAATCCAGTGTTTCATTCAAGTTATCAAGAGGAACCGGTCAATCTCCTTATTAAAAAAGAAATCGAACTTCATGATCGGCCCCTTTCCCTTTCCCCTCTTTCGCATTAACCCCATCGGCGTAGCGTCCAGAAAAAAATAAGGTAAAAAACGCCTCATTTTCAATCTCTCCTCCCCACATAACGTCACGGTTATGACTGTAACCTTTGTTCCCTGATGGAGGGAATGAGACTTTGTGTTGAGAGACAGACTGGGATTTGATCTTGAGAACCTATCCTCTCCGAGAGGAATTTAAAACGTCAATGAACTCTGCGTATATCACGCGCAGGCTGGGTTCTCTTTCAGGGTCGAGACCGTCGGATTTCCCTCGGAAGTTGAGGCCGTTGGTTTCCCCTCCAGGATTGAACCTGCCGGACTCCCCTCCAGGCAGATAGCTGCCAGTATCCGGTCCTCGCCACGTCGAGCCGGCCTTCCGACCAGCGCCAAGCCCGTGTGTCCAGCCGCCTTCCGACCAGCGACAAGCTCGTGTGTCCAGCCGCCCTTCCGTCTGGCCTCAAGCCCGTGTGTCCAGCCAGCCTTCCGACTGGCATCGAGCCCGTGTGTCCAGCCGGCCTTCCCACCGGCGACAAGCCCTGTCCAACCGGCAATCAAGTCTGTGTGTTAGCCGGCAGTGTCCCCAGTTTTTCCCCATTGGACTCTTGTGTTCCCTCCCTTGGACTCTTGTACCCCGCCAATGTTTTATGGGTATTGTTTTATCTTGTTCCTCTGTTTTTTTTGTCTTGTCATAGTCTGTCTTGTTTGTTCCATGAGGAGCATCAGGTTGCTGCTCCTTAAAGCGGGGGTTCTGTCATGATTCCGGGTCACCATGTCAGGTATTTCTTTGTTTTGAGGGGGAAATAAACAGGATCCCTTGTTTTATGTTGGAGAGAGACTATTTTGGCATCTATTGGTTGCCATACTCTCTCTCCGGTCTTGTCATTGTTCCTGCCCTCCTGTTTCCTAGTTAGTGGTTAATAGTTTATCCCCTGAACCTGTCCCCTCTTGATTTGGTTCCCTTTATATTGACCTCGTGTCTCTTGTTTTGTGCTGGTTCATTGTATGTCTCTTGTGTGTGCCATGTGGGTGAGTTCTTGTTCCCTGGAGTTATGTTAGTCAAGTTTATTGTAGTCATGCACGTTTACCTACATTTTTGACATTTATTCGGCATACCCTGGCACAAAATTGGCTACTTCTCCCATAAACAGGTGGCCACTAAAAACCCTCGATTTAGAAACAATCTACTTCATCAAACAAAGCAAAACAAATCATAACAAAAGAGGTCACTTCATCTACATATTTAATATTCAGTCTTAAATCCCTGCCACACATTTTTGGTTCCAAAAGCATCTCAAATCCGTTTTGCTGCAATGTGGTATCCCGGCAGGCCCTTTCTCCAGCCATTCTTTCGCTTAATGCGTGGCAACCACGGCTGCCCAAACCATCAGACACTCATAACCCGAATTGTCTAGCATCAGCCTACCTTCAACCTTTATCCTTCAACCCCAACTTAAAACCTGCAATCCAAACCACCGCAGCAGTAACTTTCAACTAAGGTGCCCTCATCTAAGCCTTCTCAACGACTGCTCCTAAAGGAGCCCTTATCTCTATTCTTGTGACCGCTCCCACAGGACCCTGCACTTCCATCCTTCTCTGCCGCAGCATACAACACAAGTCCAGAAGTCAGCATCGGTGCTACAATTTTTAAAGGTAATCCAAAACACATAAAGAAACTTAGTGCTCGAAAGGAACCTGAAGTTTAACAGTCAGCCTGTGCCATACCTGAAGAGGAGATGACCAGACATTGCAGTGCCCCATCACACTCTTTATCAGAATGGCATGTCAACTAGGTGTCATTTTCTTTGCTCTCAAAAATGGCAAAAAGTTATTTATGCATTCCTGCAACCAGTGCTTCTGTAAAAAGAGTATTCTCCACTGCAGGATATATTGTTACAGCCCCGCGAAGAACACTTACTCCTGAACATGTGGACCAACAGCTGTTTCTACAAAAAATTAAAGCTAGCAGTTTAATAATAATAATGGATAAAATATGGTAGATTTCGGATATTTAAGTTCTTATTTACTTTGTGACCTTACATTTTTCTTCTAAATTAGGTTTTATAGTGTTTTTTGGCACCTAACAAAATAAACATGTTTTGCTTTGAAGATGTTTCTTTGTGAAAAGGTTCTATACAAAAGGAAAAATTGTCATTCTGCGTTGTGGATTTAGAACTGTTTGTTCTTAATGATTGTACTTAGTAGTGATATGGCTTTCCATGTATCATTCAGACCTTGTTTATCCTAAATATTGGTATCCTTAATGTTAATAGCTTTGTTAAAAAAAGGATGCAGTTCAAAATGTTGACGCAGAGGTGTATCCTCTAACTCCTTTAGACAACAGGGGCCCGTTTCAGAGGTTAAGTGAAAATTAACCCTGAAATTAGGGAAACTCCGGGTTTCCCGTTTCAGAATGTGAGGTATGTCAAACCCGAGAAAGCAGGGTAACTCAGGGCTGTTTATAAAAGAGAGGTAACTTATACTTATATGCTTTAATAGAGGATCCTGTGTCATGAAACTCAGAGGGGAACCCAATTGCAGGCAGGACTCAGGGATGACGGGGTTAACAGATATTTATTAAACAGAACAAGACAATACAAAAGGACAAAACAAAACCCACAATGGGGAAAACGAGACAGGATAAATAATAAACTTTAACAAGGACACTGACTGACTAGACTATAAAACAAACACTTGATACAAACACTAAAATAACACTTACTAGACACGGGGAAACAGGAACAAGGCAAGAGTGGGTAAGGTAGAAACAGCTCAGGCGAGGACGAAGCAAAACAGCTACAATGAACGAGGTACAGCTTACAATGAACGCACACAGGACAATGAAACATGAGGATGTTTTATAGGGAGAGAAACCAAGCGGGAACAGGTGCAAGGGATTAACACTCAAGGAAAGTTAATTAACACAAACTAGGAAACAGGAGGGTAGGGACGATGACGCAGACCAGAGAGAGATGAAATCGTTTCTCTCCCACATGAAACAGAGGATCCTGTATGATTCCACCTCTAGACCAAGAAATACCTGACAAGGTGAGGTGGAATCATGACAATCCTGTATGTGAACAGGCTGCATTAATTCATAGGAATGTTTTTTGATTTCAGCAGAAGAATTTAGGACCAGAGTGGAATTTTGTCATTTCCCTGTGTATTTTATTAAAATTGTATCATTTTTCTTTACAGTGAAGTAGATACATCAAAATGTACAACCTTACTTAAATAACATCAGCCATCGTGGCCATGTAATTACATCAGAGCAGATTCTTTCCCTTACACGTTCTCACAAATGTTAGTTTTCTATGGAGGGTCAGAAATGTCTTAATAAAGTGTGCAAATGAAGTGCATGAATAGAGAAATTAATAAATTATATAAATAAGTGCAGTGATGAAGGTAATAAAATAAATATTTAGACGTGCTGCCATTCCTACCCAAAACATCACCTTTTCCTTCGTCACAGACCGTTCCAAAAGTTCGCGTTAGAGGGTCGAGCATACCAGTACAAGGTCCTGCCCTTTAGGCTGGCCCTGTCTCCCCTCTGGAAGCAGGGCGTGCTTTTTCTCTACAATTTCGACTTGTCTCATCTTGGCACACTCGCGAGATCTGTTGGGTATGCACAAGGACCTCGTGCTCCGGAACCTCGACCGACTGGGATCAAGCTCTCCCCGGAACAGATCATCTCTTATCTCGGTATGGAACTAGACTCTGTCACCATGACACCCCGCAGTACCATCGAGTGCACCAAGTCAGTGCTGATCTGTCTGAGACTCTTCAGGTGACAACCAGCAGTCCAAATGAAACTCTTTCAGATGGTCCGGGCATATGACATCCTCCTGGGGCATATGGCACAGATGGACCTGTTCGCCTCACTGAACACCAGCCATTGCCCGCTTCGGTACTCCCTGAGCGAGGCCCCCCTTGGCACGGACGCCTAAGCACACAGCTGGCTGCAGGACAGGAGGAAGTATGCCTTCCCCCCAATGAGCCGCCTTGCACAGGTCCAGGTTCTGTGCAAGATCAGGGAAGAGGAGCATTAGGTCCTGTTAGTTGCACCCTACTGGCCCAACCAGATTTTTCATTGCAGACATGTTCTCAGAGCTGTCCTTTCTGGTGATGACTCCCCCCTGGCCGATTCCCCTGATGAAGGACCTTCTTTGTATGTCGCCATTGTTGAACATCACATGCTGGTTGCCAGTAAGGTTTGGACAGCACGACTTGGTAATCAGATTCCTGAGGGGGACAAGGAGGCTGAATCTTCCCCGTCCGTGCTTCATACGCACTTGGGACCTCAACGTGTGCCTAAAGGGCCTGAGAAGGGCCCTCTTGAGCCCCTGAGAGAAGCTGCTTGGGGTTTTCTGTGACATGAGACAGCAATTCTGTCTGCTCCCTTTCCTGAGCCCCAGTGATTCAAGTTTTAGCATTAAGACTAGCATAAAGATGTTCCATATTTATAGACAGTCGAGCAGTCCCAGCCCAAGAGGTATAAAGACCGTCTCTAATACTAGAACAGAGAAGGCCAAGCTAAACAAATGGCATGCAGTAATAGGAGAGGAAGCCATAACTCACCTGGTTTTAAGAATAATTCCAACTTAGACTTAAAATGTCTGCTCTTATGGTCAATTTCCACTTCAGCTGAGCTCAAATTTGCTTTGAGGTGTGTCATTAATTTTACGTTAACTAGCCTCCTAAAGGAATCCACTCTTTGCAAGCATTCGGAAACATACATCATAATCTTGGCTTGCTTACTGTTTACAGCGATTGGCTGTCCCTACTTACATAAAGTTAAGAATTCTCTCAGCCGCTCACAATGCCTTTTCCATCCAGCTGTCGGCCCCATAATGCAACAATTGATACATGATTAATGTTGAGGTTAAGAGAGCCTCCATTTACAACACAGATCTCATGGTGTGTGGTCTAACCCACTGTAATCACTTCAAGCAGGCTAAGTTGTGTTTTACAATGTTGCTTTAACGTTTGAGATAAAGGTTAATGTTGATGTGGAATAGTTTCAATAAAACCATAAATTCTTCCATTAGTAGATGTCATCTTTGTTCAGAATTTGTTGAGCAAGAGATCTTGTAAAACTCCATTAAATGGGCAATTGATCAGTCCTCTTGAAATAGGTATATTTTATCTGTACCACACCTCCTGATAGTGATTCACCCAAAACACAGCACATACAAAGCCAATTCATGCAACCAAGAGGTTCCACAAAACATCAAAAACATAAAGCACAGAGGCTTTCCACACAAAAGCATTTTCATGGAAAACAGACCAAGTTTCTGTCACATTTTCACAAAAAAAAAACTGCTGGGTTAAATAACCAAGAAAATTTGATTATTATTTGACCCAACAATGGGCTAATAAAACCCAATGTAAGGTCGTTTATAACCCAACCATTGTGTTTGTCCATTTTAACCCAATGCTGGGTTGAAATAACCCAACATTTTTAAAGTGTAAAAAAATAGCAAACAGACAAAAATGGGGAAGAATGATGGAGACTGATTGGAAAGATGGGATGAGAAATACCAAATGAAAAATAGATATTTGAAAGTAAAAAAATACCTTGGCATATCTGAATCAAGAAACTGTCTGGAAAATCAAAAAACAATATTCTGTTAGTGGACTAGAGAAATATAAGAATAAGCATCTTAAGATGGTTGTGAAGTAAAAGTGGTGTAAGGAGCCAGATTGCTTTAACTGTACTGCAAGAAAAAATTAGGTCGCTTCACTGTTTCAAATGAGGAATGAATGGATGCTTGAACCTGGAAACGGTATTCCTTACGTCACCACTTAACAACCAAATAGGTGTCATGATGAGGGTGTGTTAATGAATTTTATTTCTAAAGTGTGTTTGACAAGGAAAAATGTGATTTACACTGTTCCCATTGCTTGGGATAAACATATTATTTATAAATCAAAAACTGAATAAATCTGATTAAAGATTTGCATGTAAGAGATCCACTATTTGATATGGTTAGCATTCATTCTGAGAAATAGAGTTTTGGAATGAATGGAATGAATAGATGAATAATGGACACAAATGCAGGCCGCCACCAAATGGAAAGACTTGCCAACCAGGAGATGAACTAAAGAACCATCTTTGAAATCCAGGTCTGTCTGTCAGTCTTAGTTCAGTTGGTTCACAAATTTACTGCCTCAAAGTATTTTTTCCTAATGTATGTTTCATGTGTCATAAATATAGTATATAATACAATCTTTCGATTTCAAACATGAGGTATGTGGCTGTACATGAGATTTAAGGCATATTTCAATTATTTCTTATGTAAGTAATGTTATTCTCAACATTCTACATATCCATTGTTTGTAATGAAGTATCACTTTATTATTTATACTGAGATATCAGTGTCTTGTAACTGAAAGTAATATTTGGTATTAACTACCCTAATATGCCTAAACCACCTGTGTACAATGTAAATCTGTGTATTGGCCTAATTAAGAGAGTTCCAGTTGTCAGCCATGACATGGCACGTTTGTGCAAAGGAATATACGAATTAGAATATGTTTCTTTGTATCTAGGGCTGGATATAGGAAAAATATAAATATAACCCACACATTTACTGAAAACTACAGAGAAATTGTACTGGAACATTTGAGGACATGCAAAATCTAATTTGCTTTGTACTAGTTATGAATAAAGACAAACAGTGGAGATACATACTAGAATAACTAGAAGATAAGAATACTAGAAGATAATACTAGAACCATTCTTCAAATTTATGTTGGTATTTATTAGGGCTTGTAAAGTACCTGTCATCTTGTGTGGGTCGAATAAATCCTGCAGACAGTATGTTGAGAGATAGAATGTTGGGGTCGATTATGGTCTCATCTGCTTCTTTTGTGTTCCGTATGCGTCCTGTAAAACATAAGCATACATAAATGAATATATTTTTTTAACTAAACATCATAATATTGATCTGGTTTAAGAGCGTAAGATAAAACTCAAACTCACCAACAACTAGCTCTCGCACTTCCTTCCACTTAATATCTCGTCCTGACTCATGTACTATGGTGACTTTAACTCTCCTTTGGATGCCCTGTTAGATAAATATGTTGCTTCATGTTATTGTTACATACAGTAGACTGTAATACATTTACATTTACATTTAGTCATTTAGCAGACGCTTTTATCCAAAGCGACTTACAGGTGGGGTAGGCAATGGAAGCAATTGGGACAGCATAAAGGACGCGGTCGTGATGCGCATGCGGACATGCAGATTTAGTTAGGAGACTGCTTTTTCTAGGCGCATCGGCTCCACATCGAGGTGAAAATATTTATACTTTTCAGAATGCCTCACGTGCACCGCAACCAATTAGCTTCACCTTCTGTGGATCAATATAGACAGCTCAGTGAAGATGAAGACACAGATAATCACATAATTAATAAATCTAGAAGCAGAGTAATTGCACGGTATTTTCAGTGCATATACTGTAATCCATATATCCTTTGTTAATACTGTCATGGTTCTGCCATTTCTGTTCAGGCTTTTCCAGCCTTGGGGTAGAACCATGATATTATCACTTGTTTAGTGTGAGATAGACATGGCTGTGTTTATATATTGACATGCCATGTGTTTTGTCATGCCTTATCTATGGCCCCGCCCCTCTCGGTTCCTCGTTAGCTTCACTTCTGTGTTTCATTTCTCACACCTGCCTCCTGTTAATTATCCTGTGTTCGTCTACCTATTTAATGCCCTTGTATTCTCTGTCCTGTGTTCATTTGTTCTTGTTCCTTTTTGTATCCGCTTGCTCATTGGAACTGCTTTATTAAGGATTGGTCCCTACGCTGTGCCCCAACGGTGTGTCCCTAGGCTGTGTCCCAACGCTGTGTCCCTACTCTGTGTACCAGCGTTCTGTTCCAGCGTTCTGTTCCAGCGCATTATCCTTGTTGATTTTGTTACAGCTTGTTTTCCCTTCGTGAGTTGTTCCTATATTAGTGAGTTGTAGACATGAAGCGTGGTGCTGCTGTCTCGTAAGGTGTTTAAATGTTCAAGTTATACTGAGCTATTTATAAAGAAAGGCTCGACTTCCAAATGATATAATTTTAATCAAATTCAAGCATTTAAAGAGATTTGATCATGGTGTGTGCTGTAGCAACGGTGCACAAGTAAATTGGTGATGTCAATCATTTTGTATGTTGTATGAAGTTTTGAAAGAAAAGTTCTGGAAATACACAGGTCATACATACATTTCTTTGGACATTAATAATTGATTTCCTTAAAAGGTATAGCTGTTATAATCCCACTATTTCAGCACAGTTGAATTTCCAATAGAACATTTCCCACGCCTTGTGCAGGGGGGAAGCAGTCAAGAATATGAGTCGAGGAAAGGAGGTCTGAGGTTCCACTGGTTCGTCAGGTAGGCATCATCTGTGTTTGGAGGATAAATGATCATAGAATTACATAACATACTTGCCTTTCCTTGCAATTATCAGAGAGACGTCGCATGAGTTGTGTGTCCCAATGTCATCACATTATCCTAAGTGAAACAAGCCTTTTGGTGAGGTGCTGCTGATAATGCCCTTTGTATGGTTCCTATCAATGCGACACATCGTCAGTTGTGCACCTCAGTTTCATTGGGTGTTTCGGCCCTTTATCACAAGACACTCTCAGCCAAGGGAAACTCACCGCAGGTCGATCAGCCCTGGGTGTGTGTTGCATTGTTACAAGGTCATCTGTGGGCAGCTATCACTACAGTTTAAAGGCATCAGAGTTGTTACCTGCCGGCCCTGAGAATCGAACCGGCAACCTTCTGGTCACGAGTCCGACTCTCTTTCCCATAGGCCACGACTACCCAAACGTTAAAGTGTGCTCAATGTCCGGGTCGCGTGTGGCATACCGTTACAACACATTACCAACATCAATGCTTCTCTCAGCGACATTGGCAAGTTCTTTGACTACCTTCCGTTGAGCCTGTCCTCAGATTCCGACTTTTTTAAGCAGCCTTGTAGTGGAATTGGAAACAATGCCCCTGAAGCCCACTTCCACAGTGAACACTTTCGCTGTCCATCCCCGCTGTCCCTCTTCAGCCTCCGCTGCCAAGTTGGCATACCGGAGATTCTTACTTTCAAATGCTTCATCAATGGCCTCTTCCCAAGGTACAACTTTGAGGACTATCCTGCTGGAGCTGGACCATAGAACCATGTCTGCCCACAGGTTAGTCGATACGATTTCCATTGGGAAAGTAAGTCTGTGGTGTAAAGTCAACTCGCATATCCCAATCCCTGGCTATACTCAGCAAAACTGAATCTGGGGTTAAGTGCTTGGCCCACGGTTTTTACCCCTCTGGAATAAAGGGTTGCCTTTTTAGCGAGTTAGCCTTGGTGTTTCTGGGGATGGCATTTGCTGCCACTCTCTTGGTCTCTACTGCTGCAGCCAAATACTTCAGTGCTTGATTGTGGCGCCACGTGTATCTTCCTTGTGTCAAGCTCTTCTTACAACCCTCAAGAATATGTTTGAGGTTTGCTGTAGCAGCACATGGGTGGCAGGCTTGATCCTGCCCATATCAAACATGCAGATTTGTTGGTGAGAGCCGCACATCATGTGTAGCTCTTATGATAAACTTAGCCTGTTTGTTTCCATACTCCACAGCTTACTCCAAATGATTTTGCGCTGTTCAATGCCTTCCCACCTCATCCTATCACCATGCTGGGCTTGAGAGACCGTTCTGGCACATCTACTTGCTTCATCTTGACACCCAATCTCCTCCACTACGAGGTGACGCTGTTCCTTTGGTGTCACTTTTCACCATGTTTGATGCCAAACCAATGTGCCCTCTGCACATGTCCCACGACGTCCTTATGCATCTCCTACTGCTGTTGTTGGGTTCCATTGCAGCATCTCTTATACAGGGATTACATGATTCTTTGAGCGTCATCTCTAACCTTGTCTCGGTGCATTTATATTCCTCCACAAGGCATGAAATGGGAAGAGAGAGAGCTCCTTAGACATCTTGGTAGCCCGCACCAGAGTTTCAGCTTTCCAGGAAGAGCTGTATTATGGATTTTCTTGAGTGCACTGGCAGTCTCTTGCCTGAGTTGTTCCACCCATTTTGCGTCTTTAAGGTCCGCAGTGTACCCCCGTCCAAGGCTTTTGATGATTTTTTTTGATGATTACAGAACCTGTCATTGGTAAACCTGCCCTTGAAAATAGAAATACTGCAGGGTTTGCCTAATTTGACCTCCATTTGTGTACAGGTAATGTTCTCCTGGAGCTTATCGTGCAGGTGCTTTGAACATGCTTTGGTTGTTGTGATTGTTGTCATGTCATCCATGTATGCCCTGATTGGAGGTAGGCGCAACCCATTTTTTTCAAACGGAGGGGACCAGTGCAGAGACGTGTATCAGATGACATAATTCATGACATAATTCATGGCTTGTCCATTAGGGAGGCTGGGCAAACAGTCCACCCAAACCTCATTTCGTTGGTCACAGTAGTATAATAAGGACATTCCAACTGGAGAACAGGTATATATTCAAGTTTCTAATACAGACTGCACCTTCTGTATGTGTCACATGATTCTGCATCATATTACAGTATTAATGTACTAACTGTACTATACAAAAATGCTTGCCATAATTTAAATGGTGCTAGAAAATAATGCCATCCGACTTTGTGTGTCGCAACAATGGATAATCGCAAACAGAAAAGAATTCAACAATATCAACTGGATCAGTTTTTCTACACTAAGTCGCATCATACAGAAACAAAACTTCAGAATGAAGCAGCTGTACCATTTGCCATTTGAGCGGAACAGTGTCAGGGTCGAGGATCTGCGCCCATGATCATGTGGTAGTGTGTTTCACTTCACAATCTATATATTGTGATGTGGGAATGCGGGTTTATGCTGCCATCTGCCCTGCCTGTAGCTTGTAGTTTTTGTCTTTACTGACCCAACGCAGCCCCTACTTGTGTGAAAATATAGACATTGTAGTTACTGTATGCATTTTCAATAACACTATTCACTATTAACAGTTACTGACAGTTCTTGATTTTGATGCCGCGAACTGTCACAGGAATTCTTCAACGTGGATGAGAAAGGCTTCAATCTGGCCAAAACAAGGCGTCGGGCCATAACATAGTTGGACAAAGGGCTGTTGTAAATGTCCCTGGGCAGCGTGGGGGAAATATCACCTTGTCTGCTGCAATTAGTGTCCAAGGACTCCTGCATCACCATGCCACGCTAGGTCCCTACAATAAAATACAGATCATTGCAATTCTAGATGCACTACATGTAGCTGCACCACAGCAGCACAGGTTTGTTGTCATCTGGGATAATGTTAGTTTCCACCGGGCTGCTCTGGTCTGAGATTGGTTCAACAACCATACCATTTTACACTTTTATACCTGCCCCCTTACAGCCCCTCTCTAAATGCAATCGAGGAATTGTTTTCAGCGTGGCGGTTGAAAGTATATAATCGGCAACCGTATGACTCTTCTTCAAGCAATGGAAGAGTGGCATGTGGAGACATTGAGTTGGGATCAATCCAAGGCTGGATTCGGCACACAAGGCAATATTGTTGTTGATCCTGTGATGTTGACTAGGTCTTGTGGCCAGATCCGAACGGAAGGCGGGATCTATGAGCCCCACCACGCACACACACACAAGCGAAACAAGTATATATTTTTTTCCCTCAATAGCAATTTATGCAGTAATTGCTTTGTTTTCTTACTTTTGTTTTGTTGCTAAATTTAATGATTTGTGATTATAATTTTCTTTATTTCTTTGTTTTTGTAAATACTCTTGTCTGATAACTGCAAGATATTCTACTTTTGTTTGAAATATGTACTTTTAGTTTTACAGAACACGGAGGCTGAGAAAATCACAATTAAAATAGAAACACAAAGACTGCAGTGTTTTATATAAAGCCCATCAGTGTATTGCTGGTGATATGAAAGAGTAATTTAAATGCTTTTTTTGTGTATGGTTTTGTTGTAAGAATTTCAGAAAGGAGTGTTAAGTTTTGATTGCAGTCTTTCATTTTGGCATAGATGTGAGTTGTTAATCTCCAATGATATGTCTGATTGGCTTCTGTATAAAGTTTTCACATAATTAACCAAATTCTGCAAAAAGTGTGTAAGTTATAGGCAAAAACTGTAACTTATTTATTTGGTTCTTTTTAATGTTGTTGAATTTGGAATCCACACGGTTCTTATTGAATCAGTGTCATAGTCTCAATCTTTGTCTATCAGCTGTGGGGGTTCGTGTCTGAGCACCTGCTTGTTTAGTTTTTTATCAAATACATGGTGCAGTTTGACACCTCCGTGTCCACCGCGCCATTGCGTGTCTACTTTAATTACCTCAATATTTTTTCAATCCTGGGTTGGCTCCCTACGATCAAAGGTTAGGTGATCGTAATGGGGCCTGGAGAGTCTGCCCCATTTCACCACCACCGCTGCAGATGGATTGGAAGCCCCCGCGGGATGAGAAGAAGGAATCAGACTATGTTGTGGCTGCGTCCAAAAAGAACACAGCCAACTGTGACCGCAATAACTTGAATACGCTCGCAGTGCGGACATGCCGTATACACAAACGCTACGTCAGCATGTTGTAGACCCAGACATATGATGTAGGTATCATGCCTGTTATGAGACATGCCTGGCCTGTGAGAAATTAAGCTATTTTAGAAAATTGTGTCTAGTAGACACCTTCGGCTTGCTACCGAAATGCCCAGGGGAAGTCGCACACACAAGGACGAATCCGCTGCTTTGCTTCGTAAAATTTCAGTAGATTAATCAGTGATAATGCACTCAGCATTTTAGGAGTCTCCGAAGAACAAAAGGTGAATGAATAGTCACGCCATCTTCATTTTATACATGTGGTACGGGGGGGGGGGGGGGGGGTGGGGGGGACTGGCATGCCATTCGCCAAGTTCATTGGCCTTTTAAAAGTACAATCAGAGATGATAGGTTCTTAAGCTCAAACCCCATTTTGTCGGTTCGACACAACGTCCAGAGGCCAACACAAATGGAAGGATGATTACAAAAGAAAGAAGAAAGAACAAATCATAGTACCTGATGTAACATGAAAGTGCCATGGCATGGGATGCCGACTCTGTGGTCTACCACTGATGAAATATAGCTGCAAGAAAAATATATATTTTTGAGTTTTAAAGCATATTCAGTTTAAAGTGCTGAAAAATGATGTAACTTTCCCAGAAATCAAGTCAGAGTGAAAGGGTCAAAGGGGAGATTAGATACTTACTCTCCATTGGCCTCTAGCTCACATATTTCAAAGAAGACCATTAGGTCATATTTACAGTGGCATGGTCCTGCTATAGGTCGTGTCAGAGCTGTCAGTTTGGTGGCAGGAACTACGTAGAAAACAGAAGAAAACAAATGAGGAGAATCAAATAACTATTTTGCTGATCTTAAACTAAAGGATCAAATCAATACTAGTGGCAGATGAGGAAACTAGATATTCAAGGGAAAGCGGTAGGTATGGATAAGAGTATGAGAGGAAAAGATTATAGTTCGAGAGGAGCAGGATTGGAAGGTCAGGGTAAATTGTAAATGCAAACTCAATAAAGTCATGTAAAGAACAGTGATCCCTAAAATTCTGCACATGTCAATAGGAATATTGAAACAAAGTATGGGTACCTAAGCTCCTAACGATTGAATCATCTCTTTGTGAGGTTGTAAGGTTGTCTTAATAGCACTTATGACAGCAGACTCCGAGCAGTCAAATGGTTAGGCCAGGTACTGAAGATTTCAACCCTGTAATAGGTAAGCACTTGTGCCTGTGGTTTCACTTAGGGTAATCCCAAACAAAGTATTTTCCCACAAATAGGTTTCCCAGTTGGGAAACGCTGCATGTGCTGTTTTTTTGTGCTGTCACTAAACTCCACTTACTTGCGTACGTTTTGGGAAATATTAGCCATTAGAGTGTGGATCGTTCTGCCATTTGAATTTCTACAAGACCTAGTAGACTATCTTTGGGGGAATCTACCTAGTAGGAATCTTTGGGATACTCTTTAACATACTACGATTTGGGTCATACTAATTTTATTTTCCAATACTATTTAGGATGGATAGGATGCGAATTGGGACGCATCAGGCAGGAAGGTTACATGTGTTTACATTTTCATCAACTAAGGGGTACAGTAAGGGGTTGAATATTAATTCAACCTTATAAAAATGTGATTCCTTGAATCACAACAAATTAAAGTTGAATTTATTTGAAATGTGCATTAGCTTTAATTCCGTCAAAATGCTAGTGTACCCCTTAGTTGATGAAAAAAAATGTTTCTTAAACCACTTCTTAAAATGCCTAATTAAGCGTATTTTATTATAATCATTACATTTGTTTTCCTTCTGAAAGAAGAAATATAAAGAGACTACCAATATTAATAACCAGATACGCACATCTTGCAGAGGTTTAGGGAGTACTGTACCATCAGGGTCAGTTTCAACTCTCAGAACACTCCGTTTCATTCATGCAGCACAATTTATTTCTGGTAAATGTCAAAGAGAAATACCAGAAATTATCCATATGTTTGATAAGGAATATGGAGAGACTGAGGAGAGAAAGACACACACCGACGTGCACACAAATACAGAGAGTGTTTAACAGGCCTAAACAGTCCCTGAAACAAAATGTCCTTCAGTCTGTCAATGCAAGGAGAGTTCATGTGACTCCCTGAGAAATTAAGGTGAATGAGTTGAATCTTTCTCTACTCATCAAAAATCATTTAAGGGGTCAAATAATACCCTATAGTCCACTTATATTGTAAATTATATTTATGACCTAAAACATGCAAAGTATTTTATTTTTAAAAACAAAGGTAGGAAAACGTCTTGGTTAGGGATGTAATCTCAGTTCCCTGATGGGTTCGCCCTTGAGAACCTACGACTATCAACTTCGACTAACTTAGAAGAGGCCAATGAAATTGGCGAATTAAATTTTCATGCATGATTCCTCCACCTGGATATCCGGGTATAAAAAGGGAGACGTTGTGCTGCATTCATTCACCTTTAGTACTGATTAGCCAGAGAGCCTCTCACGACTGCTGCAAGCGGGCGGCACGCATTTGTGGCAAGAAGGACACAACGTCTCGTTTCCTCTATCAGGGAACAGAGGCAACATCCGTAACCAAGACGTTCACTTTCTGTCTGTTTCTCAACATCGTGTCAAACCGACAGATGGGGTTCCTATTGGAAACGACACAGCACTTTGTCGTATCACAATCCATAGCGAAGCGACGGTGACTGGCCTAGGCGTGTCAGATGTGAGCGCTTTCGCAAAATTGTAATCTTCCTTTGGATAGGTAGGTAGGGCTAGGGTAGGGTAGCCTCTGCCTTCGGTCCTCAAGGTCAGCAGCTTTAGTTTCTCTAACAGCGTGATTCCATAAAGCCCCGTGCCGTAAGTGCTACTTCCTCAAATGGGAAATGCACTACTGAGACCACTTCCTACCATCGGGAGAAGTTAGTAAAGACACCAGCATGGTCTTACCGTCAGGGGAGAGCTCATGGAAAAATATGGGGACCGAAGTGTTTAACCGTAAGGTGGAGGGGCACCTAGGGAAGGTCCAGAGTCAGCAAGGTGGGAACCAATCATGAGTACACATCAAACGGAACCACCCGACTGGGGGAGTTACAACGTCCGGTAGCACTAGGTCCGGTTAGAGCTATAGGTGGATAACTCAGAAGGTACTCGGCCTATGGAGCAGGGCAGTGCTGCTCTGCTCAGCCTGCCCGCAGGAGGCCTGTTCTTAACCTGGTGGTGGAAGAAAGGAGGCTAAGTATTACACTGACCAACCTATGGGGGGGAAGGTGCTTTTGCATACGCCCTACCGGCTGCCGGTCCTACATTTTGCCATGCAAGACGCGGGCTGATACCGGTTCTAAGGGGAGGTTGTAAAACACAGCTCTGCAGATGTCTGCCAGAGAAGCGCACTGAAACATGGGGTCGTGACAGGGTCGTGACGGCGTCCACAATCCAGTGCACTACCCACTGTTTGGAGACAGTCCTCCCCTTCTGCTGTCCTCTAGAACAGACAAAGAGCCTATCAAAACGCTCACTGTAATCCTCATATTCCATCATATGTGAAGGCTCTGCAGAACAAAAGGTGAATAAATGCATCACACAATCTCCCTTTTATATCCAGGGGCAGAGTCTGGCATGAAAATTTAATTCGCTAAATTCATTGGCCTTTTCTAAGCTAGTCGAAGTTGATAGGTTCTCAAGGGCGAACCCCACCTGTTTACACAACTTTGAGAGTCTGACAGAAAGGGAACAAACAGTGGGTGTTTCTTAATCAGCTCCCTAGCTTCATCAGTATGTAAACAAATTCAGGCACTAACAACTCCAGACCCTTATTCACTTTACATTAGGACAATGATAATCAAAAATCTAGCAACAGACCAGGTAGCAAAATTTTATTGCTGTTTATCATGTCTATGCTGTGTCATGACGTTTTTCTAATGATGAGTTTATGTTTTACAAGTAATATTCCCACATAAAGGGACTTCAGAAGAACTTACGACTTACAACTAATTCTGCTGGGATAGATGAAAACAAACCGTTTCTGCATCTACGTATATAAATGATCTTGTTTTAGGACATCAAACTGTATTATATCAAAAAATGTAATGATTTATCTGCTACAAATCTGACTTTTTCATTGAGTACTATAATCATGTCCCCGGTGCATCTACCAACACCGAAAACATGACAACGAAGAACCCTGTAACTTTGTTTTTGTGAGTCTTTTTGAGTTTGCAAGCATGTGAAAATGGAGCTGATCAGATTGATCTCCCCTTCTAACAAAGGAAGGGGATCTTATTGTAATATTCCCGCCCAGAATCTACGCGTTTCCACTCACCATAAGTAAAAACCTGCTTGTTTGTTCCAATACTTGATCGTGGAGTGGGACCGGGTTGGACCTGCACGGTTTCGGTGAGTGGGACTTTCTGTGTCGCAGATGGGGGGCTCTCCCTCTTCCTCATGGATATTTGCTCGGTGGCTTTTGGTCGGGGTCACTGAGTGCAGCTATGACACATCAGAGGGGTTCTGGCCCTATCGGCTGAGCCTGGTTTCTCCCGAGTTTTTTTTTTTCTCCATTAATCATTCATTGGAGTTTGGGTTCCTCGTAACAGCAGGGCATTGTTGGCTTGCTCACCGGGAGACTGCATTCATATATTTATTAATTATATATTATTTTTAGAATGATCTTGCTTGTTCTATAAACACCATGCACTCTTCTATGTTTTACCTTTTCTATTTTTCCAGTTTGCTCCTGTAAGCTACTTTGGAACAATGCACATTGTGAAAACCGCTATATAAATGGAGGCCTCTTTCAAAGTATAAAACGAGAAAAGCTGAAAATTCCTCAGATTTTAGCACTTGTCATTGACATGTACTGTTATACAAACACAACATGAGTGCAATACGAGGTTGCACTCTTTGCTCTGCCAGATTTTTTTTAGCATGATAACAAATGATTTATGACGTTTAAAACTAAACTAACCATGAAAGACTTTAAAAAATGTCATTTAGCTAAACGGTTGCCATGGCAGCACTACACGTGTGTTTTGTCGGCACGGTGTTTGGAAGATGGTGCGAAGTAACTCATTATCATATAAATCGTCAATGGTTTCACTTTGCTCTTTCCTTAATATTAAAAACATACTGTGATACATGACTGGAATCAAATAATGTAATCCCAGTGCATTAGACAGACTAGAGCCTGAGTTTCAGAGACACTGGCCTTAAGCACTAATAACCATTACAGACCCGGCTTCTGCCCTTTAATTACTGAACAGATAGACAAGGATGGGGCCGGCAGTTTGGCTTGCTCCTCCTCCTCAAGGAGGTAGGAAACAGCCACGCCTGCTGCACTGAGGGCGCGGCTCGACAGTGAGTCCACCAGAGCCCCATTGAAGACCTCTGGCAACAGGTAGCGAATCAGCTCCAGGTTCTTCTCCCGATCAGAAGCAGTGTTATTATCTGCGGCTACACCCACAACCAACAAGATAAAAACTGTGACATGGGCATAGACAACCCAAAAAGCAACATAAAAACGGACAAAAAAATTACCGGTACTATTTAAAAAAAAAAATGTTAGAAAACATAAAAAAAGTGTTTTATGTTTCATTTATTTTTCATCACATAAATGCTCCTTGCTCTCACCTGGTTTGGAAAGTGGCATGACTCTCAGGAACTGCTGTCTGCGTGGATGCAATGGGCTGAAAAGATTACTGTTTGTTATTTCAGAAGACCTGGGATGTTTTTCAATGCGAGTATGAAACAATATATATTTTCCAAGATCTACCTAATAATATCCTTGCAGAGTGGGGGTAAATGCTTCCTCTGGTAGTGTCCAAACACTTCAAACACAATTGGCTGAGTTTTAATGTATTCTATAAAGGACTCGGTCACCTCTACAGCAATCTGGAAAATCAGAAAAAATATATACTTTACACTTATCCTAATAAAACATGTTTCCGCATTTTATTCGAAGCGACTTACATTGCATTATATTATACATTTGTATCAGAGTATGTGCAGAGTAAGTGCAATCCCTGGGGACCCATGACCCAGCCATCACTAGTCAAGCCAAGTCAAGTCAACTTTATTTATATAGTGCGTTTTACAATTTTCATTGTTACACAGCAGCTGTAGATAAAACATATTGACTATAAGCAAAACATTTAAAGCAAACATTTAAGATAAGGAAGAGAGAAGCAAAGTTCAAATATTAAACGGACTATAAATTCCTTTCCCCTTCAGTCACTCTCTTGATGTTGTGTTGAGAGATAGGCTGGGGTTTGATCTTGAGAACCTATCATCTCCGAGAGGGATTTAAAACGCCAATGGGCGTTGTCGAATGGTACACTCACGCCAGTCTCCGCCCCGTGCATACGGGTATAAAAGGGAGGCGGTGGCATTCATTCACTCATCCTTTGTTCTTCAGAACTTGCATGACGTACATGTCAAGCGCTACATCTCTTCGAGATTTCTTCTAGATTGCTGCATTTACGATGCGAAGCAGCGGATTTCTCCCTCTCGGTAGCGGACATCCCCTGGGAGTCTCGGCAGCGAGCCGCAGATATTTCTAAAAGCGCAAATTTTCTCTCACAGTCTGCATTGTCTTTGGGCATGTCTCGCAGCTGTGCTCATGGTTGTGACAGACACATCCCCGAGTCTGACTGGACTCACACATGGGTAGCATGTTGGGGTTCCAGCAGCATGCAGTTGCAGGGCTTGTTGATTAAGGTGTTGCGGTCACGGTTGGCTACGTTCTCCGGAATGCAGCAGCAACCCCGTCTGCTTCCTGAGCGTGGACTGCCGCTTCGGCGAGGTGCGCCTCCTGAACAATCACTTACACAAGCTGCCGTTCAGGATGCTGACGCAGAAGCGCATCTTGGGATCAGTTCGTAACCAAGATTGGTTCGTGGCAATTGACCAGAAGGACCCGAACTTTCATGTGTCCATCCTTCCTTGACACCGGCCCTTCCCGCGGTTCGCATTCGAGGGACGAGCATATTAATACAAGGTCCCTCTACAAACTCGTAGAGGCTGCGTTAGCTCCCCCTCAGGGAGCAAGGTGTGCGAATACTCAACTAATTCAACGACTGGCTCATCTTGGCACACTCGCAAGATGTGTTATGTACGCACAGGGACCTCATGCTCCGGCACTTTGACTGTCGGGGTCTTCGGGTCAACCGAGAAAAGAGCAAGCTCAAACCCAGCTCAGAGCTCCTCTTATCTCGGTATGGATCTAGACTCCGGTCGCATGTCAGTGCGTCACACCAGCGTGTGTGCACAGTTGGTGTTGAACTGCCTAAAACATTTCAGATGGACATCAGCGGTTCCACTAAAGCAATTCCCTCTCGGATTGTTACACATGTGACCGCTTCAACACTGGCTTCAGAGTAGTGTTCATTGGCGAGTGTGGCAGACCAGCACCAGGCACATTCAGCACCACAGTGCCAGGGCACCCTCACCCCATTGGTTGGGGGTTCCACTCGGGCAGGTTTCGAGGGGCGTCATTGTTACAACAGATGCCCCCCTGCAGGGGTGGGGAGCCGTGTGCAATGGGCACGCAGTAACGGGGCAGTGGACGGATCCCTGGCTGCAGTGGCACATCAACTACTTCGAGTTGCTGGCGGTCCTCTTAAGACTGAGGAGGTTTCTACTCCTAGTGCAGTGAAAAACACATGCTGGTCCAGTCGGAAAGCACGACTTCGGTGGTGACATCGATCACCAAGGCGGCATATGCTCACAGCAGATGTCATGAATCGCCCGACGCCTCCTCCTCTGCAGTCAGCAGGTGATCAAGTCCCGGTCGACCTGAACCAGACAGCCAATGCACTCTCTCATCATACGACACCCTGGGGAGATGGCGACTCCATCCCCGCGTTGTCCGGCTCATATGGGAGCGGTTCGGCCAGGCGTAAGTTACCCGGTTTACCTCCCCGGACTCAACCCATTGCCCGCTTTGGGCAAGGGACCCAATCAGATTTTGTTCTCAGACATGATGCCTCTGACGACAGTTCCCCCCTGGCCGATTCCCCTGACAAGGGCCTTTTGTCGCAGGGGAAGGGTGGCACCCAAAGTCAGACTTGGCGGAAAGAGCTACAGTCCTGCAGGCTAGAGCCCCCACTACGAGGTGTTAATGCGCTTATAATTAATACGCCGAGGGGAGAACCCACGGAGTTGCCCGATCGGGTCAGCGTTGGCATTTCACATTATCCTGAGACCCCGGCCAGGTTATGTGCCCAAGGTTCCAAACACTCCCCTTTGGGACTAGGTGGTGAACCTGCAGGCACTCCCCTCCGGGGAGGAAGACCCAACCTCCAATGTACTGTGTCCAGTACGCGCATCGCGCCTCTACTTAGACAGCACGCCGAGCCTTAAGGGGGGGCTGTCTCCAAACAGAGATTGGTGCACTGGATTGTGGATGCCATTGCTTTGGCATACCGGTCCCAGGATTGGCCATGCCCGCTACCAGTGAGAGCCCACTCCACTGGGAGTATGGCTTCTTCGTGGGAACGGGCTCAGGGCAACTCTCTGGCAGATATATGTAGTGCTCCATCGTCAGGTGGACCCTTATAGTCTGACTATTGCCCCAGACTAGTGACTTTTTGCTTGATTTTTAGTTTTCTTTAAGTGCTGCAGAGCAACTGTGTCTAGCATTTTCAAGAAAGTGCAGTTAAAATTTTTATTGGTAATGTCGAGATATTCAACTTTATTACTCATTCTAGAGATTTGAGACAATTGAGGGAGATTATCGCACTTTAGGTAGTTGAAGTTATTCTTCTGAGATATTTGTAACAAGGAGTTTGATTCGCAGACGTGATATCAGATAATGATAATAATACCGTAATTTATACCGTAAAACATTATTAAATCTAAAGTATGAATAAGCAGTTGAGTGGGTCCCGACATATGTTGTCTAACAGTCTTTATTCGCTCAATAGGACTGGTACATCGGGTGGGCATCATCCGCGTTTGGTGGATAATTGATTATAGACATACATAATATACTTAACTTTCCTTTCCATCATCAGAGAGACATACATACGTATCATGAGTTATGTCTCCCAATTTCATCACATTATCCTGAGTGAAAGATACCTTTTGTTGAGGTACTGCGGGTAATGCCCTTTGATTGGTTCCCGACAATTCAACACATCGTCAGTTGTGCACCTTAGCCTCATTGGGGGTTTCGGCCTTGTATCACAAGACACCCAGCCAACGGAGGCCCACCGCAGGTTGATCAGACCTAAAGATGTGTCGCATCATTACAAGGTCATCTGGCAGCCCATGCTGTGTTCATCCGCCTAAACCACAGCAATTGGCTTTTTGTTTCTGCATTACAGGCCATTTCTTTATCATCCTCCACTGGAACTGTCCTCTGAGGGTGACCTATTTTTAACTTCGGTGACCTCTGCATTTATCCTGTCCAGTGAGTAGTGATCTCGTGCAATGGAAGCAGTGGGAAGCTATCACTACAGCTCAAAGGCACCACAGTTGTTACGTGCCGGCCCTTAGAATCGAACTGGCAACCAAAGAGCATTTGCTGTCACTCTCTTGTACTCTACTGCTGCAGCCAAGCACTTTTGTTTGTGGCACCATGTGCATCTCCCCTCTGTCAAACTCTTCTTACAACCCACGAGAATATGTTTGAGGTTTGCTCGAACTGCACATAGGTGGCAGGCTGGGTCCTGGCCACACAAACCTACAGATTTTCTTGGTGAGGGCAGCACATCATATTTAGCTCTTATGATAAAACTTAGCCTGTTTGTTTTCCATACTTTACAGCTCAATCCGAATGATTTTGCACCGTTCAATGCCTTCCCACCTCATCCAACGGCCTCGCTGGGCTTGAGAAAACTGCTCTGGCGCATCTACTTGGTCCTCTTAACACTGAACCACCTCCACTACCAGGCGACGCTGTTCCTTTGGTGTCGCTTTTTGCCATGTGGCTGTGGTTGATGCCAAACCAAGTCCCCCTCTGCCATGTTGCACTTGTCCCAAGGTGTCCTTATGTCTGAGGGCTGCCTTTGCATCTCCATCCACTGTTTTTTGGGTTCCATTTCCTTTCCTTTCGCTACTGTTGGAGCAGCATCTCTTAAACAGGGATCACAGAAGTCTTTGAGCGTCATCTCTAAGCTTGTTTTGGTGCATTTATATTCCTCCATGAGGCTTGAAATGGGAAGGGAGAGTGCTCCATTTCCCTTCAGCCCAATAATGGCATCTATGACATCTTGGTAGCCCGGAATATTATTTTCATTGACATTGTAAAAGCCAGTGGTGAAATTGTGTAACCAGCCATTATGCCAACCTCTGATGTTGCCATACGATGGTTCTAACCTGTGTGGTAAAACAAAATTGGAGATCCTGAAAATATGCCTTAATCAGCTTTGTTACCTGATCTGGAACGTGGAAGAGCTCAAAGGCTATCCACAGCAGCTGATGTGGAAGTGATCAGAAGGCATTGGCAAGATCTACATTTACATTTAGTTATTTGGCAGACGATTTTATCCAAAGCGACTTACAATCCCCCTGGAGCAACGTGGAGTAAAGTGTCTTGCTCAAGGACACACTGGTGGTGGCTGCTGGGTTCGAACCAGCAACCTTTTGATTTACCAGTTCAGTGGTTTAACCCACTAGACCACCATCTCCAGATCTAGAAAAAACACATCCAGGTCTTTCTTCTCCTTTTTTGCTATTTGCAACTGGTGCCAGATGATGTTAGCATGTGCCAAACCTCCAGAGAAACCTATCCCTGCCTTCTGCACTGATGCCTTAATTAAGTTGATTTTGTTCAAAAATCCTAAGAGTCTAGTGTATGTATGTGGAATGTAAGAGACTCTTACATTCCACATACAATAAGCTAATTTGGCGAAACTGATCCATAGTTGAGAAGTTTTCTCCTTGGGGATAAGTATGCCTCCTGCCCTTCTCCAGACCTTTGGTATCATCTGCTTTTCCCATGCCACAGCCAAAAATCTCCAAAGCTCCCTGAACACCCCGGGGGCTGTCTTCTAGAGCCTGTATGGTATACCGTTTGGTCCAGGATCTGAAGCTGGTCTTGCCCGTTTTACTGCACGCTCAACTTTGCTCCATTTAGGGCCTTGTGTCCATCTGGTAGCTGAATCGGTGGCATGTCCTCTGGAAAGTAGATTGGCTCATGCCTCTAATTGTCGTGGTACATTTTCCGTAGGTGTTCGTCAATATCTGTTATAGGTACTTTAAGGGTCCCAAATTTTTCCTTGCTGAAGATGCAACTAAAGAATTTGTAAGGATATTTGTATAAAGCGGTTCGGGTTCACTCCTTCTTATTATGTTGCTTTTTCAAGCTCTCTGCTCTTCGCAACGAGGCCAGGAGCCTTTTAATGTTGCCTTGTAGTGCCAATGGGCCCTTTCTTTCCTCATCTGTGGCCTTATTCCACTGTTTCCTCAGGCTCCTCGTTTCTCTGACAAGTCTGTCAATTTCTTTTTGTCTCCTGGACTCAAGTCTCCTTTTTGGTCTGCTAAAAGCTGTACAAGATCGGAGTCAATGGTTGCCCATTCTTTGCTGCAGGATTGAGGCCAAAGTTTCTGAGGTCTTCTTCCATCCATTTTTGGTGTAGATCCGTGACTTGTCTCATGGGGCCCTCATACTTGACAAATGAATAAAGCCTGAAAATGACCGTAACTTCTTATTAGGTTCACTTAACTAGGAAATAGAGGGAAACCAATTGACTTACATGTCTAAGTAAACTAAACTAACAAAAATTTGTTAAAACAAAAATTAACAATTAAACAGATCCAAAACATATATTTGTGTTCACATGTAATAACTGTACCAAACATTTGTAATGGACATATATTTGTAACATAATAGGACACATTTTACTGTATATTATCATATCTGTAAGGTTTTCAAGGTAATCCTTCAGTATGCCCCCTTCTAAAATTGTATTGAAGGCCTCCAAATACATGTTCATGAAGAAGCACAACTGTCCTCATGTATTACTGTCAGAATCCCATATTAAAGCAGGGTTTATCATGATCACAGTCCTATAAAAGAGAAAAACAATATTACAATCCAGACAATTGAATGTGTCATTTAAAAATCAGAAGCATCTCCTTTTGATCATATATATAAATGGTAACAACGATTAAAAAATATTTTAAATGTAAATATTAAACAAATCAGAGTTTATAGTAAACAGTATAATGAATCACAGAGCCACACAATAGAACAAAGAAGGGCCTACGTTTACATAAACGTTAACTCAACAATGAATGTTTCTTATTATATAAGAGTACATAGGTAAATGAATCAAGTAAACTTTTGATATTGGATTATAGTTTAGAATGCACCTTTGATGAATTAGATGGCTTTGTCAATTACAAAAAAATATGTACAAAAAATAAATACATATTTATTTTACTATATTTTGTTCCCTGAACAACGCAGCACTTATCTATAAGAGAGGAGTTATTTTCCCCTTGGTAGTCTATATTGTACACACAATAACACTAACTTGTGTTCCTTTATTTGTGTTACATATTTATCTGCCAAGATAAACGATTAGCCTATTTACTTCCTAATCGTGATCTAACATAGTGCAGCAATTTTATGACAATACTAATGTGTTGAAATGTATTTCAGTGTCCGGGCTCCACGCCCATTATTAACACACGTCACCAATTGGGTGTATTTATTGTGGTTGCTAGCCGGCTTCCGTTTTTGCTGTTTCGCAGCCTGGTGTTGAAGGTATGTGTCGTCTGGTTTCTATTTTTAGTTTCATATATATGGTCAAATTATGCTATTTTTCTGCAAGGCTGGTGTCTGTTTTTGAGCTCCCTTCTCGCGGTGTAGTGTGACTGTTGCCTTTTCAGTGTGAGGTTCTGCTGCATAGAATCTATCTGGTTATGTTGCTGCGTATGTGTGTGACTGACGACTTATGTGGTAAGTCAGAATTACTCTTCAAACCCGCTGAGTTATGGCTTCTATTCCTATTATTGCTACTTGCTCCTCATGTCATATTTTTAGCTTAGCCTTCTGTCAGCGGCAAGGCTTTTACATGACATTAATGCAGGGAAACAGACAGGCTGACGGAGAAGATCTTCGAATTAGAGTCTCCTTATTTGAAGGTGGTAAGAGTGTAAGGACCGTAGAAAACACTTTGGATGCGAGCAACGTTAGCGCACACAGCTCGGTTCCGGTTGAAAATCCCCCGCAGTTGGGAAACTTCGTGACTGAGACGGCATAAACGCATAAACAAAACATCACTCAATCATTCCGATTACAGTCTCGAACAGGTTTGCCCTACTCAGTGACGAACCGAGAAACCTGCAGAAAGTCTCCTAGTTATCGGTGATTCTATTGTTCGGAATGTTAACATAGAGTCACCAGCCACCATAGTCACATGTTTACCGTGAGCCAGAACGCCTGACGTTAAGTCAAATATAAATATGCTAGCTAAGGCTAATCTAAAATTCGGTAGGATTGCTATTCACGTCGGCACAAATGCTGTTAGACTCCAAAATACAGATAATCAACTGTTACAATTACTAAATATTAGATGTCTCTCTAATAAAGCACTTTATGTTAATGATATGATAACAGATCATAAAATAAACATGCTCTGTTTGACAGAAACATTGCTAAAACCAGATGATTATATTATTTTAAATGAATCTGTACCCCAAAATTATTATTACAAACACAAGCCTCGTCTAAAAGGCAGAGGGGGAGTTGTCGCTGCATTTTACAATAATTATTTTAGTATCTTACAGAAGTATAATTTTAAATGAAATTCTTTTGAAGTCATCGTACTTCATGTATAAATTCCTAATACTAAGGACACAACATTTTTTAAATATATTCTAGCTATTGTATATAGGCCTCCAGGGCACCACACAGATTTCATTCTTATGAGAACTAGTCCTGGCCGCAGATAGAGTTCTTGTCATTGCATGGTGACTTTAACATCCATGTTGTTGATGATACAGATGCCTTAGGAATGGGTTTCAAAGACACTCTTAACTCCAATGGGCGTTAGTCAACACGTGTCAGGAATCACTCACCTTCGTAATAATACTTTAGATTTAATACTGTCTTACATTTTAAATGTGGATGACGTTAAAATCCTTCAGCAGTGTGAAGACATTACAGATCATTATCTGACATTACGTTTGCTTCACTGGTCTAAGGCTGCAAATCAAACTCCTTGTTACAAATATGGTAGAACAATTACTTCAACTACCAAAGATGCGTTTCTCGAATCTGCCTGAATTGTCTCAAATCTCTAGCGTGAAAATTATGGTGACGATCTACCTATTAAAGAATGTAACTCCACCTTCTTGGAAACACTAGACACAGTTGGTCCTCTGCACATAAAGAAGATTAAGAAAGGCAGCCCAACACCGTGGTATAATGAACACACTTAGGCTCTAAAGAAAGCGAATATACAGGAAAGCCATAAAAACGTCTAGATCCGCCTACTTTTTATTACTTATAGAAGAAAACCAGCACAACCCTAGGTTTTTATTTAACACAGTGGCTAAATTAACAAATAATAAGTCGTCAGCGACTTCAGATTCTGGATGCCAGCATAACAGTGATGAATTTATAAACTACTTCACATGTAAAATCCAAGATTTTAGAGAAAAAAATATTACAATGCAACCAGTGGAGAAACCCGCTGAACAAACTAACTATGCTTTATGCGTCTGACCGAGGTTGTATTTCGTTATTGGTGCTGGACCTTAGTGCTGTATTTGATACCATTGACCACAGCACACTCCTACATGGACTCGAAAATAAACAATGAGGTGTCACGCAAATCGCAAGTCCAGTACGAAGTACCACAGGGCTCAGTCCTAGGGCCCCTGCATTTTGCATTATAAATTTCACCTTTAGGAGATATAAAAAAGCAACACGGAATTAGCTTTCACTGTTATGCTGATGGTACTCAACTTTTTATTTCCTCAAAGCCTCATGAAACGCAGCAGTTCCATCGAATAATGGAATACATAGTCGATATAAGAAAACTGGATGAGTAACAATTTCTTATTACTGAACCTTGTACTGGTTAACTTTAATGAATTGCATTAACTAAGATCTTGCTTATTACCTATAAAGCACTACATGGTTTAGCTCCGCAGTATTTGAGCCAACTTCTGTTGTATTACAGTCCTCCACGTGCATTACAATCTCAGACATCCTGTCAGATGGGTAATAACCTAGAATTTCAAAATCAAGTGCAGGTGGTAGATCCTTTTCCTATCTAGCACTTAACTTTGGAATAGTCTTCCCTGCACTGTCGGGGAGGTAGACGCACTCTGTAAGTTTAAATCTAGACTAAAGACTCATCTTTTTAATCTTGCATACACTACATATCGATATTATAAATCCTCTGAGGGTTTCGGCTATATTAGTTAAATCAACCGGAACGAGGAACACTTCCGATAACAAGTGAAGTACTTGTGGCATCAAAGAGTGCAGAACAGTACTCTACTCTCAGCAAGTCCTGTCTCATTGTTCCAAGGTTACCGCAGGATGCAGTTCATGCCCAGACCTGATGGATGATAGAGCTGGATAAATGACACGATTTGACACGACTTTACTACAAAATTTCAAAAACTATTAGATTATTAATGATAATCTTAAATCGATTGGAGTTTTGGGTTCCTCGCCACCGTTTGCGTACTGTTTTGCCTGGCTGGGGGCTGCTTTAGACTTCAGAAGTTTTATATAATTAATATTGCATGTAGGAATGTATAGTCCTTTTAATATTTGACCTGTGTTTCTCTCCATTATCTTAAATGTGTGCTTTCACTGTGAGTGCGTGCATGTCTATCTGTGTGTGTGTGTGTGTGCGTGCTTGTCTGTGTGTCCGTCCGTGTGTGTGTGTGTGTGTGTCTATGTCGATGTGTGCATATTGTGCGTGTGGAGCATTTGTATGAGGGTATTTCCATCTTCTATGTTTTCACCTTTTTCTTATTTTTACAGGTATATGGATTAGTCAATATGTCTCATGTACAGCTGCTTTGTAACAATGGATATTCTAAAATGCGCTATTTAAATAAAATTGAGATGAGTTATTTGTATTCAACCTGGGTGGCGTAGTCTATGGCTTTATTAATGCAGTAGGATTTATGGCTTAATCCTAAATGCCTCTCTTGCCACATCAGCTCATAATGTTGCAGTGTTATTCTAATCTAATATTATTGTTTTATGGCTGAACAATGAATATTAGGAATGATAAGAATACAACATGATTGAAACAAACACAGACGAACCTCATCCTGATTTCATCGCACCAGAATTCAGAACTGTGTAGCTTTCTTCTTCTTCTGTGGATTTATTGGCGAGTTGGAAACCAAATGTAAAGGTGCATACCGCCACCTACTGTGCTGCGCGTGAGCAGCCTGAACATTTACAATTACTTAAAATATTAAGTAGAGCTAAAATTATGAATTGAGTTTTACAATGTTCTGTGGCAAAAAGTTACCATAATTTGTTAATCTGTGACCAAACTGGATCAAAATAAATTAAGTGTACTTTATATTTTTATTAAACTCAGCAGTAACATTTTACAGTTTAGTTGTTATCCCTACCTGTGATACCTACCTGGTATCTGTTCCTGTTGAAGTTTGAGCCTGTGACTGTCGCTTACCTTTGGAATATGGTTACATTGTAATTTTGTAATCTTGTTTGGTTATCTTGTAACAGCTACAGAAACATTTACCAATCGTAACATAGCTACAGGAACAACATCCAATTGTAAAAGATTACTGAACTGAAGTCACTGCTCAAAAATATTACTGCTGTCTAGTTTGATTATTATTGCTTTTGTCATTATTGTATAATGTTATTCAAATGTGTAGAGTTTAGTGCTTACATTCTGCACATGATAGAAGCCAAGTGGTGGACCTCGTCCAGTGTTCTTCAACGGCTCTGTGGAAAATGCTTCATCGTGCCTGTGAATAAAACTGCAAACCGGGAGCAGTAATGATGAATGTCTATTAGACACAAATCACATGTTCGAAAAATGATACTCTCTTTAAACTGGCAAATGTTTGGGCCCAAAAATATGGTTTTAATATGGCCATTTTTTTTACTTTATTGGGAAGAAATATACTTGTTTACAAAAAGGCCTTACTTGAACTGGCAGAATATGTCTGCATAATCTGCAGATATGCTTGATGCCTGAAGCACAGTAACTCTGAATGTGAAGACTTCCCCAATTCTCAAATGATCCAGAGCTCCATCCAGGATCCCATCAAGACCTGTTATGACAGAGGTCTCCTCCTCATCAGAGTTAGCTAGGGAAACACAGAATTAAAAGTCAAGTGAAAAAAAAACTAAAATAAGAAATAAAATAAACTCCCATTTGACAGCTGCAGAGATAAGTGTTCCCTTTCTGTTGGTCTCTCGACGTTGTGTCGAGCAGACAGATGGGGTTCGACCTTGAGAACCAATCAACTCTGACTACTATAGAAGAGGCCAATGAAATATGGCTAATGAAATTTGCATGCCGGTCTCCGCCCCCGAATATCCGGAATAAAAGGAAGATGACATGCAGCATTCATTTACCTTTTGTTCTTCAGAGCCATCGCTCATGATTACAAACAAGCGTAAACTTTAAAGACTACATTGCCGGTTCTACAACATAGAGCAGCGGATCGTCCCAACCTGCAGCGACCTTCCCCTGGGCGTCTCGGTGGTTCCAGAGGTGCCTAAAAAGTATGGACTGATCATTTTCCAGCGCGGCATGTCCCGCTGATCTCTTGGGTGCGACACCATCGAGGAGGGGGACGGACAGGATAGCTGCATCAGGTGTCTAGGCGTCCAGCACGTTGTATCAGCTTTCGTTGACACATCTTGCCCGCACTGCGGAACGAAGATGAGATGTTGCTCGCAGCATCGGAGGGAGACTTGCTGGCATCCCACCCTGACGAATCCGAGCTCCCTCCCAAGGGGGGTCGAGCTCAGTAGGAAGCAGAGGTGGAGATGTCAGCCATGCTAACCCGGGCAACCACGAGTATTGGGATACAGTGTACGCCACTGCCTCCTCCCCAACGCTCGCGGCTGGATACGTGGTTCCTGGGATAGGAGTGCGGAGCAAAACTGCGCCCAACCCCGGTGCCATTTTTCCCAGAATGAGAGGCTCTCAGGCTCTTCAGAGGAGTAATCACATGATCTCCCATGCCCATTGGCAGTGCGGGCTCACTCCACACGGGGTATAGCCACCTCCTGGACACTGGCCAGAGGAGCCTCTCTGGCAGACATTTGTAGAGCTGCGGGTTGGGCTACAACCAACACCTTCCCAAGGTTTGACAACCTTATCGTAAACCCGGTGTCAACCCATGTTCTACGTGGCAACATGTAGGACTGGCATCCAGGCGTTGCGTATGCCTGCAAAAGCACCTTCCCTCCCTCCAACAGGTCGGGTCAGTGTGCTATCTACCTCACTTCTTACCCAACCACATGGCTAAGAACAGGTATCTCATCCACCTCCCTTCTTACCCAACCACTAGTTAAGAACAGGCATTCCATCCATCACTACGCAAGCACCCCCTGGGGGTTGGCTGGGCAGAGCAGCCTTCCCCTTTAGGCTGGGAGAACATATGAACTATCGCAGATAGCTCTAACCGGACCTAGTGCTACCAACCGTTTGCAACACCCCCACCGAGGGCTGTTCCGTCTGATGTATCCTCATGAGTTGGTTCTCACTCCTGGTAACCCATGACCTTCCCCAGGTGGACCTCAACCTCGCGCTTAACTACTCAGTCCGCACGTTCCATGTAATCGCCCCCAAGGGCGAGACCATATCTATATCCACTGTGTTCCTCCTCCCGGGTAGGAAGTGTCCTTTGCAGCGCATCCCTAATTAAGGAAGTCGCGCTCACCCGTTGTAAACCCGATTCGGACAGCCTCTTGCCAATAGAGAGCTATGGCCTCCGTCCGTGAAAGGTAAGCGGTCAGGGCTGTACCCATCTTTCTCCAAGAAACCACTGGGACCCCCCTACCATCACACTGGAAGATTACAGTTTTGTGAAATCCTCGTGCTGACATGCCCAGGCCACGATACAGCGTTGTGGCATTTTCCATAGGAACCCCATCTGTCGGCTCGACACAACGATGTGTCCCTTGTGCCACAATGCGTATCGTTCTCTGCTGTAGTCATGAGAGGCTCTCAGGCTCTTCAAAACAAAAGGAAAATTAATGCTGCACGCCGTCTTTCTTTTATACCGGATATCCGGGGGCGGAGACCGGCATGCAAATTTCATTAGCCAAATTTCATTGGCCTCTTCTATAGTTGTCTGAGTTGATTAGTTATAAAGGGCGAACCTCATCTGTCGGCTCGACACAACTTTTTAAATTAATTGTAAAATTCCTTCTTAATTAACAGTATATTAAACATCACAATTACGATGAGTAGTTGCCTTACAGGTGTTATTGTTGACTTCATCTGATGAAAGACATATTTCCGGATTCTGGCCCTCCCTTTCCAAGATTTGCAGCTCTTCCTGAGAGACACCAGCAAGGGACAGACCAGCAGGGCAAGACTCTGATTGGTACTGCTCAAAAGGAAACATCAAGTGGAGCTTTTGCATTTGTTGTGTTATGTGTGCTGATGCGCTGGTTTGTTTTCACTTGGTTGCAATCACCATTTACAATCCCCTTAGTCAACTTTGCTTTAGCAAACCAACCATACTAGTCAACCAGCCATTACTCTGCTAATTGGCAAAAATTGGCCTGGACATTCATGCTACATGTAGGTACACATAACCATCATAAGCATATTCACTGGATGGTCCCAGTGCCTGGTCAGTCAGTTCTGATTTGCTTGTTTTTTAGGGGTTCTCACTATTTGTAAGATGGTAAGTCTAGGACAAGCTGAACATCAATTAGACACCAACTTGATAGGCTGAAAGACAAACTGACCAAACTAAAGGGCTTTAGAGTGTTTGAATATCAATACCTTTTCAAACTGCTGATCATCAAAGGAAATCTTGGCAGTTCCTGACTGTCTAACAACAGAACCACAGTCTGGTGTCTCTTCATCGGCTGGAGGAAAAACCAGAGCACCTTCACATCACTCCCTCAAGAAGTCATATGCAACCTGCCCTTCAAATCAACAATCCCCATAGCCTAAATACACCTTAAATCCTTATTATAGATTCTATACATTGCTAATTTCTTCAAACATTCATAAATATCTACACTTGAAATTTTGATTGGAGTCAAAAAGAAAGTAATACAACAAGAAATATTACTGAGTTACTGAACAGACCTGCGAGTCATATTGCTGTGCTGCTACAGGACATTTGCAGTCCCAATTTTACCTGATATTGCCTGTACAGCTACTCTGAGGAAGCCTTTGACCTCTCCCTTTTCACTGACAATAGCAATCCGATGGGCCAGGGTCACAGGATAGAGCAAATTACTTAAATACACAAATGACCTAAAGGAGAGGAAAAAAGATAAAAATACTGTATGTTCAAAAGATCATAATGAACGCAACATTGCGCAACAAAGCAATTACACACAAGTAGGGACTACTGTAGCGCTGGACATGATTAGTTAGGTGTGGGTAGTATAAATGTATTCATGCATCACTACAACTAAATAATATGGCTGCTGAATCCAGAAGGAATCGATTCAGAGGTGTTGGCTATCGAGAGTCGATTCCAAAGGTGGTCATTTATTTAATTAGAGCAGCGATATCCAGATGGAAGACTTTGAACTCAGGTTATTTCCTGATAATTGACGAGGTATTTCAAGTAATGTTTAGTCCATGCATGAAGGTATGTCTTAATTCATGATCATTCTTGTACCCTTACCGTAAAGTGTTACCAATGCTTTAAACAAGATTCAAACCTTGACCACATATGCCAATCAAAAGCACTTACCACTCTCCCACACACTCAAACGAGCACCCCCACAAACATACAGATTGTAATTTGTCAATTATTGTTTGAATCGGTGGTTCTCAACTCTGGCCTGCGGGATCTTTTTTTTTGTCTTGAGCCGGGTTTAAATTTTTCCTTTGAGTTACTAGACTTAGACTTAGATTGACTTTATTTGAAATTTTAGATTTTCATCCAAAATTAAATTTCGTTGCAATGACACATAGAAAAACAGGAATCAAATGGAGGCAGTACACACAGTTGAAAAAAATATATAAAATAACCAACGTAAAATGTGACAAAAACTTTGTACAAATGTCCAGAGCGCACTAACATTGTTAAGTATGAAGTTATGATGAGCTGTTTTGGCATCAAATTATGTAATTTTAATCAAAATCAATCATCAAATGCTGCATTGTGGTGTGACGGTGTTAACAATAAAAAACACATACATTTATAGATACACATACATAGAAACTTTAACAGTCCCCTGCTTTAGTCACCGCACTATATAAAATATGTGTCCATTCCTGGGGATAAAGTCTTTTGTTCTTCCAATACAATTACATCGTAAAATTGTGCAGTTAACAATTGATCTTACTTTATAAATGATGTAAATTCTATGTTAATAGATATGTTACTAAGCTATAGGGGTGGTCTCCTCATTTGTGCGCTTTCGATGAGCGTCAAGTGTGCGTGGAAGCATAGTTTACATATAACATATTAAACATCTTCAGCAAAATTAAAATTACATTTCCAATCTCAGCCATCCCTATTTAGTATTCACAACTATTTTGTTATTTAAATTTTTAAAATGAAATAATATTTAAATAACATTGTTATATTTCTTGTTAAACTTTATGTATTTATATAAAATACCCTATATACTTTGAATTAGGTTTATTAAAACATCTCCAAATATCACTGGATAAATATACACAGCTTACAATTTCCAACAGTTAAAGGATGTTAATAGTGAAGTATTGTAACTCCAGAGCAATTGCATATCATCACTCTTGGCCACTATATTTACAATTTTTGATGTCAATGATATTTGTGGCCTAATGGTTAGAGAGCCAGATTTAAAACTCAAAGGTTGCGAGTTCAAGTCCCAGGCTGGCAGATTTCCAAGGCTTTATTAGGTGACCCCAATGGGATCACAATGGCAAATTGTTCACATATTTAAATTCTTAATATAATTTCAAATACATTTACATAAAAAATACAAACAAAACTAAGACTTAAGGTTTTTCAAACTGAATCTATTCCTAATATATTATTTTTTTGATCCTCAGCCTCCTCCTACAGTTTAGTATTGACCGGCCTTTCTCCAAATTACAATTAGCCTTTCAGGATAGGCCGTTTCCACCTCTTTTGCAAACAAAGTCAAAAGAAACAAACAAAAAACAAAATATATGTGTATTTGAAAGGGATATATAAAGGCTACATGATTATTATGTTTGTATGACTGGGCCTAACATTTTAAACCTCTACATGTCACAGCAGACCTTCATCCGCTGCTGAAAATTAAATAACATACATTGTGATTATGACCAATGTAGTAGTTTCTAGAATTAAAAGAGTCTCTATTAATATGAGTACATCAGCAATTCAAAGTCCGTTTTCAGAAAACCAAATAAAGGTAGCCTACATTCTTTAAGGAACATACAGAGAAGGAACAAAAAAGAGGTTTAATACTGCCTTCCAAATTACCAATGTGATCAAATACATACACACAACACAATTTTGGTAAATATGCATATATTTAATTAAATCATTTATTTATAGTGTTTATAGTTTTATAAACATAACCTAAATAATTACATTTTAGGATTTTTATCCCGCACTTTATACTCTGATGCAGATTTAAGTCTTCTTAAAAAACTCTGATTTATAATGTTGTTTTACAGTCAAAAACTTTAAGCTTCCCTGCCGTTTCCATGGTGACTAGTGAAATCTTTGATCCATTGACACTGTCTTCATGTTGTTTCTGTGAGCGCGCGTTTACTCTGGGTATCTTTCAGGAGGTTGGTTAAACTAACTGTTCAAAGGTGTTTGGGAATCGACATACCCCGGGGAATTAAGGTTTGTGGTAATCAACCGAGAGTTCGTGGTTTAGCTGACGGTAAGTTAACCCTGCTTTCTGGAATAAACCCCTGAATGATTGTGTTAAGAACAAAAAATGTATTTAAATTCTAAATAACAAGTCCTCAAGAATTTTGTGATATTGCGTTATGTTTCCTATGAAGCTGAGAAAAATCATGCATTCTTAATAGCCACATATGTAAAGCAGCAACAATTACCAAAATACTAAAGGCAACAGCGTAAGAAACAACTAGGGAGCATGATGCTAAACAAAACAAAAATACATTAAAACATTTCTCATTGTATGTGCTCAGTATTTGAGTGTGTCATTTTTTCTTGTATATGTATATTATAGTAAGTGATCACAGTCAAAAAGGTAGATGTAAAAATATGTACTGTTCAAGAACACCTAAATATTTTATTTGTGTGTGCATGTCGTTAATAATACCCCTATTGCACAAAATGTTGTACAATAACCCAGTCTCATTGTGAAAATTTTAGTTTATATTCCCAGCATGCTCCTGAAACCTCACCAACCTTCCCACTACACTAAACAATGTTGAGCGATCATAAAATTAAGCTTCTGCAGAGCCTTTCCTCACCGTCATCCTCCCCCTCCTCAAGTTTCGTAGCGATGCGCCAGTACATTTGTAAAACACTGCATTTTATGACAAAAGTTTAAATGAGTGGCGCCTCCAATAGCCGACTGAGGAACGTTTGATAGGGTTTGACTCGAGAAACAAATCGAGAGCCAACTCTCATAATTTTAGATGAAAGATTTCAGAAGTTATAAGCAAAAAAAGCTACTTTTATATACTATTACCAGCAGGTGGCGCTATGCTGAAACTTGGTTTGTCACCTGAGGTCCAGACCTTGATGACACATGCTTTGCATTGATACATGAAAGTTTGGTAATGATACAGCCTAAAAATCATTTTGGAGTGCTCGTTGTCAAATTTGTTGACAAGCAGTACGAGAACGGATTGACCAATCAAAAATATTTTATTAAATCTTTGTCCGTACAGTCTCTAGATGCTAAACACTGAATTGAGTACAAATTGATCAAAAACGAAAATTTTCATATAGGAAAACAAAATATGCATTGGAACTAACATGCTCACATGATTGAGAGGAAAAGGGATTTTTTTTTCTACAGCATGCAAAGTAAGTTATGGGCAAATATGTATGTGAAATTTTGGATTTGTTGTGGTTCTAGAGGGTTTTAGTTAGACACTCCAAATTTGCTACAGTAACACATGATACCATTTTCTATATGTGTGCCAAATTTCGTAACTGTCGTCTATAAGGTTCTATGGGCTGCCGTAGATGCAATGGCGGAAGAAGAAGAAATCTAACGGCTACAATAGGATTCTCTACCCCTTCAGGGCTTGACCTCTAAATATAAATATCAGATTTAAAAAAAACAAGTTTAAAAGCTGGGAAATGCACTTAGAACACTATATAATTGCTTATAACTGTCTTTATGTCTTTAAATCTTTGTGAGTGAGACAAGCTTTCCCAGTGATGAAACATTAAAAGTTTTGTGTCAAAACACAGATGAATCTTTGGCAAGCATGCCTTAGAATTAATTGACACTGCATATAAAAATCTTACGATAATCAAAAAGCTTTTGATACATTTAATTAAGGAGTGCCTCTAGAAGCCATATACCAAATTCAGTGAAAAACAGACAGTTTTTTGTAGGAGGAGTTTGAAAAAAGTATGTTTTCTATATAATTCAATATGGCGGACAGGAAGAATTGTGGAATATGACAACTTTGATACCAGTGAACTCAGCTTTAGCCAACAAATATACTACTGTGAATCAAATATAAATATGTTCCCGCAAATGTTACAAACATTTTAATACATTTTGTGATATCCATATAACTTTATAGGTCCTCTCAGAACATAAAAGTTCTGTAGCGATTCGCCATTACTTACTGGATCGAAAACCGCTTTACTTAACAACCAAGAATACTGCTTAACCTTTGACGGATGCTCCATAAAATCCTCGTTGTCAGCTAAGAATCTTGCCGTTGTATTCGATAGTACTCTGTCATTTGAAAGCCATGTCGCCAACACCTGTAAAATTGCATTTTTCCATTTTAAGAATATATCTAAACTACATCATATGCTGTCACTGTCAGATGCTGAGAAATTAATTCATGCATTCATGACATCAAGACTAGATTACTGTAATGCACTTCTAGGTGGTTGCCCTGCAGGGCTATTACAAAAACTGCAACTGGTTCAAAACGCGGCAGCTCGAGTTCTTACACGTACAAAAAAGTATGAGCATATAACCCCGGTTCTGTCAACCTTGCACTGGTTACCTTTAAAGCTTCACAATAACTTTAAGATCTTGCTTATTACCTATAAAGCCCTACATGGTCTAGCGCCGCAGTATTTGAATGAACTTCTATTGTATCACAGACCTCCACGTACATTACGCTCTCAGGCATCCTGCCAGTTGGTAATACGTAGAATTTCAAAATCAAGTGCAGGTGGTAGATCCTTTTCTTATCTAGCGCCTAAACTTTGGAATATTCTTCCCTGCACTGTCCGGGAGGCAGACACACTCTGTCAGTTTAAATCTAGACTAAAGACGCATCTTTTTAATCTTGCCTACACTACACTTACATAATATTAATCCTCAGAGGATTTAGGCTGCATTATTTAGATCAACCAGAACCAGGAACACATCCAACAACAAATGATGTACTTGTTGCATCAAAAAGTGCAAATCAGTACTCTACTCTCAGCCAGTCTTGTCTCTTTGTTCCAAGGTTACCGCAGGATGCAGTTCATGCCCAGACCTGATGGCAGAGCTGAGAATGGGAAGCGGTGACCTGACAAGAGCTAAGAGGATAGAGCTGGATAAAGGACGCGTCAACTTTGATTTTCCTACAATATTTCAAATGCTATTAGATTGTTAATGATAATCTTAAATCTATCATTAACCTTATTAAGTTAATTTTTCTTATTCTTTTAATTAGCCTTGTTGTGCAAGCACTGTCGAGCTTGTGCAGAGGCAGCAGCTTTTGCCAGAGGGGAACTGGAATCCCCTGGTTGGGCCTGGGTTCTCCTGAGGTTTTTTTCTCGATGGGAGTTTTGGGTTCCTCACCACCGTTTGCACATTGTTTTGCACTATCTGCCTTGCCAGGGGGGATGCTTTAGAATTCAGAAATTAGACATAATTAATATTGCATATAAGAATTTATAGTCCGTGTAATATTTGACCTGTGGTTCTCTCTCCTTTATCGCAAATGTGTGCTTTCACTGTGTGTGTGCGAGTGTGTTTGTGTGTGTGTACGTCTATGTCGATGTGTGTAAGTATGTCTGCATATTGTGTGTGTGGGTAATTTGTATGTCTGTCTTTTGTTGTTTTCACCTTTTTCATGTTTTTACAGGTATATGCCTTCATTTGTATTACTTATATTCAATGCGTCTCATGTACAGCTGCTTTGTAACAATGAAAATTGTAAAAAGCGCTATATAAATAAAGTTGAGTTGACTTGAGCCATTGAGTTTGTTAAACATTGAATTTTACGTTAAAAATTCCACACGGGCGAGCCCACAATGGCAGACTGAGAAAATATTTTGGACATGTCAGATGATTTTTCTAATATTGTATTCTTTATTTATTCACACAGTATATCCTGCACTAATTGCACTTCTGGTTAGACCTAAACTACATTTCGTTACACTGTACTTGTATATGTGTACTGACAACAAAGTTGAATCTAATCTAATCTAATCTAATCTAATGATAAGATTTTGAAAACCAGGTTAAAAAACAGGGAAAGGCATTAAGAACACAGTAAAATTGCTTATAACTTTTGAGCAGATGTGCCTTTGAAGAGACATTAGTTGCAAGTTTAGTGACAATACGTAAAAGTGTTGTAAAGGTAGAGCCGACTGGCTGATATGCTATGCTCGCCTTGATTTTGTTGAGGCTGTATACAAGAACCATTTAATCAATCTAAAATCTCCTAATAACTTTTTGTCAGGAGTATTTTAAGACCCTATGTACAAAATTTTGTGCAGTTTTGACCACTTTTGTAGGAGGAGTTGGAAGAAGTATGTTATAAATAAAATGCCATAAGGCATACAGGAAGTATGGTGGAATATGACAAATATGGTATGAAGTTTATCGTCTCAACCCATCAAATCTAGCAATATGAATAAAATAACATTGTTGAATTTGTCATATGCTATAAGCAGTTTCATAAATTGTGTTATATCTCTTGACCCCCCTGGGGCTTGACCCCTAAATACTGAGCAGTATAGAGGCACAGTGGCCAAGAGAAAGTGATGTCCGCTAATTTGGAAGACCACTAAGAATCAATTATATGGTCTTCTGAATACAGCAGGATCCAAAACACTGTCAATGATACATACGTTGATACATACAATGCACTGTGCATAAGCATGGTAATAAACTTTCGTCAGAAGTAGGGCTTTCAGTTTCCGGTTCAATTTCTAAAACGATTTAACATACCTAATCAAGGACCAGAGAAAACCACATAACCGTCAAAATAATTTTACTTGTAATAAACACTAGATGTGGTCAAAAGCACAAGCTGTTATTTCACTGATTAGACGAATAATCTCACGTTAAGTGTTTTCTACTCCATAGAGGTCCACTATAAGGAAACAGCTCAGTCCAAGGCAGCGCAAATTGAGAAAAAAAACTTTTCCGTTATCATGCTGATGAATGAAATAAAGAATAATTTGTTTTTCCCAAGTCATTGATCAGGTATGTAAAGCCTTAAGATATAACTTATAATGGGACAGTGATAAATTATGCTGAATATATCAGATTCCATTCTGGATCAAATTAATCATTTCAGTATGAGTAGGATATTCATATACTGGTGTAATTTAAAGAGAGGAGAAGAAATCTTTCAGAAAGGTTTTTCATAATGTGTTCGGTATCCAACATCAGACAGATTAAAGGAGTGTTTCTTCATTGAAAACAAATGGGTCTATCTAGCCATGCTATAAAATTAAATTTTACAACACACCTTCCAACCTTGCGGAACCAGGGGAACCAGTCATAGAAAGGATCTCCGCCAGTCTGCACACTGTTGCAATCTTCAAGAGCATTGCTGGGCACCTCAGCAGCATGATCGTACATCTCTCTCATCAGGTCCAACCTATGCCTGCAGGGAGCAGCATTACACATCAGGGTTCCAGACTAACATTTTTTTTCAAGGATCACGGTAGCCCCAGAAAAAAAATAATAATAGCACAAGCAGAACATTTAGGGGCACACCTCTAATCAGCCTACAATGCATAATTAATCCCATCCCCCCAAAAAATTACTGTATTACTGACAAATACTTTAATAATATATAAACTCATCTCAAACAAATTACAATGTGCATTTTGCTTTCATTTCATAAGGATCATATAGTATACTCATTACAGTAAAAGAACACATTCATAGATGCATACAATTTATGTGGCTGTTACAAAAACAAGATAACAAATACATTAAACTGTGGTACTAACATTGTCTGACAAAATCACCATAAACCTGATAGATGAGGGATTTTGGCTATATTCTTTCACAAAGCACACAGTATCTGTCTGGGTAAACATGTGCTTAATTACAAACTGTTCATGTTTATATATCCAGACACCTGATAACAGTGACAGGTTTTGGAAATGCACATTTTACACCTGTTGGCTGAAATACAGTGAATTAAATGTGCTGTTCCCTTTCTGTCGGTCTCTCGACTTTGTGTCGAGAACGACGGATGGGGTTCGCCCCTGAGAACCAATCAACTCTGACTACTATAGAAAAGGCCAAAGAAATTTGGCAAATGAAATTTGCATGCCGGTCTCCGCCTCCGGATATCCGGAATAAAAGGAAGCCGGCGTGCAGCATTCATTTACCCTTTGTTCTTCAGAGCCTTCGCTCATGACTACGAACAGAACGAATTCAATGAACTCTTCTTCTTCTACATTGCCGGATCTACGACTTAGAGCAGCAGATCGTCCCTACCTGCAGGGACCTTCCCCTGGGCGTCAAAGCGGTTCCGGAAGTGTTAGACATTTTTTTTAAAAAAGTTCCTTTTCAGGACTGAGCATTCTCCAGCGCGGCATGTCCCGCTGTTCTCTTGGGTGCGGCACCCTCATCGAGGAGGGGGATGGACACTATCGCTGCATTAGGTGTCTGGGCGTCCAGCACGCTGAAGCAGCGTTCATTGACACATCTGCCCGCAGTGCGTCATAGTCATTCAGAAGTTGCGGTCACGGGTGGTTCCTGAGGTCTGAGCACGGTGCATGAGGAGCTGTGTAAAACTTGGAGCGCTCCACTCACGGACCGCTCCAGTGAAATCAGCTCCGGCTCCCTTACTTCCCTCGATGGTGGGGCAGCCAAAGGCTACGTCAAGATCCCCCGGGTGGAATGTACGGCTGCGGTGCACCTGTGCCGCAGACGGCTACTCCCTGGGGGGAATCGGCCACGCCTACCGTCCAAAGCGTGTAAGACTTCGGCATCACTGGTGTTGAAGCTTGCGCTGCCGCGGGTCAGGCTGCCTCCTCTCTCTACGCCATGGCCATCCTGCAGGTCCGCCAGGCCAGGCGTTGAGAGAGCTCCACAAGGGTAAGGCCGACCCCGGTATATGCAGGATCTCCGTGCCGCCACTGACAGCGCTCTACGGGCGACCAAGGTGGCGACACGGGCCCTGGGTCGGACAATGTCCACCGTAGTGGTCCAGGAGAGACACCCCCGGCTGTACCTTGCGCAGAAGAGTGACACTGAGAAAGTCCGCTTTCTTGATGCACCTGTCTCGCAGGGTGGGTTGTCGGCAACACCATCGAGGACTGCGCCCAGCAGTTTTTGACGGTGAAGAAGCATTTCACCGCGACTCGGCCGCCTAGAAGCAGACCGTCCCCTTGGTCGCTCTGTCACAGTCCCTGGGAGCTCAAGAGCTGCCCACACTGTCTCCCTGGCTAATGCGGGCGGTCCGTCTTGGTTACTCGATCCAGTTCGCCAGAGACTCTCCCAAGTTTCGTGGCATCATCTCTCCCTCTGTCAGAGGCAGGGACGCCTCCGTACTGCGGTAGAGGTCACCACCATTCTGGCAAAACAGGCCTCGAGTCCGTACCTCAAAACCAAGATGTTCAGTGGGTCACGACTCACACTTCATCATTCCCAAGAAGGTTGCGGTGGGTTGCGCCCCATAGGTCTGAGTACCCTGAACAAATCACCTTCATAAAGCTGCCGTTCAGGGTGCTCACACAGAGGCGCATCATGACATCTATCAGGTGTCAGGATTGGTTCGTGGCAATCGACCTGAAGGACGCTTACTTTCATGTCTTGATCCCCCTCGACACCGGCCGTTCCTACAGTTCGCGTTTGAGGGGCGGGCATATCAGTACAGAGTCCTCTCTCCACGGTCTATCCCTGTCTCCACGGGTCTTCTAGAAGATTGTGGAAGCCACCCTTTCTCCCCTTTGGGAAAAAGGTGTGCGGGTACTAAACTATCTCGACGACTGGCTTATCTTGGCACACTTGCGAGATCTGTTGTGTACACAGAGGGACCTGGGGCCCGTTTCAGAAAGCAGGGTAAGTGCAAACTCAGAGTAAGTCAACCCCAGAAAACGGAATACTCAGGGTTTTTGGTTTTCAGAACGCGAGGTATGTCAAACCCGCGACCTTAGGGTAAGTCAAGACCAATTCAAAAATCAAGGTATCTTCTACTCCAAGTGAGTAATGAAGGGTTTTAATAACAATCTATGTTTTAATTACAATGTTCATTTAATTACAGTCTATGGTTTTAACTACAGTTTATCTTTTTATGGCTTATATATAATCAATAATAGAATGTGTGTATTAGTGTGAACAATTATGTGTGTGTGTGCAGCATTGCGTGCAAAGAAGAGGGTCAGCAGTTTGAGGGTTTGCACGAGAACTCAGCTGTTTGACCTGAGGTCATGCTGTACATGCAACGCACATACCCATGTAGCGAGGGTTTTAAGAAGGAAACCATATGTGGAAACTGTGTGGGGGATGTGTGGTATTTTTCAGAATATGTGTTGGGGCTATGTCTTGTGCTATGTCTTATGATATATCTTATGATATGTTGCAGAAAAACTAGGAGAATAGGATGTGTGTTGTGCTGTATCATGTGATGTGTTGCAGACAAAGGAGAATGAAGCTGAATGGAGGAAAGACGAGGCGGAGCTCTGAAGAAAGAAGATACACCCTCTCACATACATATAAAAATGATGTAAACTTTTGAAGCGTTGCTGACTCTCTGTGAAGACTCTTTTGGTCTGAGACAGCCCAGCGCGCTGTATTCTGATTAATAAACTTCAACTTTTGTTCATCCGAATCCCTTAGTCCAATTTTTGAATACGCAGGACAGTTGATGTCCATCAGTAACCAGAGTAACATACTCCGTGAACCTAACCTGGTCGGGAGCAGGTTTTATTCCGCAAACCCAGGGTTTGTTACAATCTCCGCCCCCTTTTCGAAGCACGAGCGGTGTTGAAATTGCATACGCCATTTGTTTATTGATTCGTGTTCCTACTCGCGCTCATCACACAGACCTTAAAATTGCATATCGGTTTATTCAGGAACCCATAGATGAGGAAGCTGCTTTAATTCGCAGAGGTATATTTATATCGGGAGAGAATTGTGAGGCACGGTTTGGATGTTTTATCTTAACTTTTAAGGCATCAGGAATCAGGAATCCTACTAGCAAGAGCATTTTATTTCTTTAAACTTTCCTGAACAAATGATGTTCTTGTATTTCATATTCAGCTTGTGCCGAGATCTTTTTATTGCAGAAGGATTGCACCTACATGACAACGAGAGAGACAGAAAGAGAGATAGAGAGAGCGCGAGAGAGTTAAATATAATTCCCATTTTCACGGTTTCAACAAAATAAATATAAAAGTGATTGACATATAAACTTGCGCATTAACAATTGAATACATGTTTTCTAAATATGTGTCATAGTCACCGTACGATTGTAACAGTACCTTCAATTCGATTGGACAGAAATGAACATGCACTTTTTGTCACGTAGCGTTGCCATGGTGAATCGTGCTATCTTCACTCAATTGATGATGTCTTTTCATCGCCACGCTTGCACGCTCATAACCTAGGGTGAACTTACTCAGAGTGGATTGAACTAACTCAAATCAGCTGTACTGAAACTGAAAACTCAGCGATTCTGTGAGTAAATCAACTCAGAGTTCAGATTTTAACTCAGTGTTGGTTGAACTTCCTTGTTGAAACGGGCCCCTGGTGCTACGGCATCTAGATCGATTGGGATTTCAGGTCAACCGAGAAAAGAGCAAACTCTCCCCAGTGCAGAGCATCCTCTTTCTCGGTATGGAACTAAACTCTGTCACCATGATGGCGCAGCTGTCCGCAGCACGCCCCTGGAACACTTCAGGCAGTCGGCAGTCCCCCTGAAACAATGTCAGAGGCTCCTGGGACACATGGCGTCCTCCACGGGGGTAATACCCCTCGGATTGATGCACATGAGACCGCTTCAACACCGGCTACAGAGTCGAGTTCCGAGGATAGCGTGGCAGCAGGCGCATGGTGATGACGCCCTGCTGCTGCCGACGCACCCTATCCCCTTGGTCTTCCATGACCTTTCTCCGTGCGGGGGTTCCCCTCGGGCAGGCTACGAGGCATGTCGTGGTGACGAAGGACCTGCGGGCCACACACATCCCAGGCGTAATGAACCAGACAGCCGACGCGCTCTCTCGTCAGTATACGCCCTGCGGAGAGTGGCGACTCCACCCCCGCCCAGTCCAGAAATCAAGATTTCAAAAGCTTGTGGATTGAAAGAGCTTAAAGATAGAGATCTTCTGTAAATTAGAAAAATGTTGGGCATGACCGAAAGTTTATGTGGGTTGTAAATATACTCATCCAATTTTGCATATTAGGACGTCATCAGGGGCGACCATCTTGAATTTCATAATATTCAGGAAATAGTAGACATGGAATGGATTTTTTAACTTATTTACATGTTGTTCATTCTTAATAATCAGGAAAACAGGAAATCAACAGTAAAACTATTAGCTACTATAGTAAATTATTACTTTATAACTGTGCCATAGTAAAATGCATGTGCCTATGTTTTGATCGGTTGACCAGCTATCTGCCCAATCAGCTGCCTCTACCTCTAACAGCTCTCCTATGGACACTACGACCAAGTTCACCCTTGCCACCCCATCTCCGTTAGGCAAAGGGTCAAAATGGACGCTCGTTTGTGCTTCGTGATCATTCTCGCCTTGCACGGCAGCACCGTTGTGCTGCACAGATGTACCGGAGACGTGCGGTCATTAGGCGACCGATCGTGATTTCCAAAAGGCAAATATTCCACTTTAGATTCAGAATAGGCGATGAACATTCACAACACACTTGCCGATTTTCTCTCACAAATCTCCAGTGTTGTAATGTAACGGAGTACAAATACTTTGTTACTGTACTTAAGTAGAAATTTCACGTATCTGTACTTTACTTCGCTATTTAAATTTATGTCAACTTTCACTTTTACTCCACTACATTTCCTAGATAAAATGTATACTTTTACTCCGATATATATCCACTAAGCATCTTCGTTACTCGTTACTACTAAATAAAATAATCAGAAGAAGAAATGTGTGCGACTGCAATAAGGGAGGTTTGGCGAATCACTTCTCCTAGATTGCCTTACGCACGCTCCGCACGCTCTATTTCAGCGTAATGCTTATTTGTTGCCAAAGGCGGAGGAAGCAAAAACTGAAACCGCCGGCGCCATCGAAGCACCTACTGGAGGACCTCCCGTTATCTTAGACGACAACCCCGACGATAGTGGTGAACTCGGTGAACAGGGTGAAGATAACGTTATACATCCGTGGCCGTATTTGCAAGAAATGTTTCTGTACATTGGAGTGAAAGATTCTTCCTACCGGATGAAGTGCCTCTTATGCCTACCGAAAGTCACTGAAATTTTGGCATTCAAAAACTCCCCGTTCAACCTGAAGAAGCACATCGAGGCAGGTTAAATTAATAGTTATCCAGTAAAGCCACAATGTCAATGTGATTCAACATTAGTTATCATAAGCCGTAACAGATATCTGGCTAACGTGATGGCCAGACTAACGTCTGCTTGTTAACATTGCTAAGTAACTGACATGGCGCACATGTTAGAACCCCCTTAGCTGTTCTAAATCCACTGTAAAACTAGGCTTCAAGGGGCTTTTTGCTTTTATATAACGGTTACTGCATTAAAATATTCATTTTGATATTTATTTTATTCAAAAAATAAACATCAGCAACAAAAAAATATAACGCTAAAACACATGTATTCCTCCGCCAAGCAATGTAGTTCCAAAGAGGTTACCAAGCAACAAAGCAAACAAACCATCACAAATGGCAGTTGCGCGGTCACAGTTGTATGTTTGTTGAGTAATTTACAACGGCGTTGAACGCGGCTTAACCAATCAGAATCAAGGACTTGAACTATCCGTTTCATAAATTGTGAATGTACGCTTGCATTGTTTATCAAAGTCACAGTGCTTTTATTGCCACACAACGAGTTGGCTGATTTTTTCTTAGTAGAGCAGCTAACTAACTTAAGGTACATGCAGTGGGAGATAAACGATAACACAAGTACAGTAACGTTACAGGCAAAACATAAACAACAGCAGTTTGTAGCAGTTAAAAGTGTTATTGTCAGGGTGTTAGAGCAGGTGGTAAATCAAATTGATCTAGAGCTGTACGCATGCTTGCATGTGCCATTGCATGTTTGTGCTCTGTGCGTGTTGAGTTGTGTTTTATGCATGTGGGTATGTATGAACCTTTCTGCATATTCTGTATTCTGTGTGTTCACTTCTTTTGTTTTTACTTTAATGTTTTGCTTATAGTCTATATGTTTCATGTATAGCTACTCGCAATGGAACAATGAAAATGGTTAAAAGCGCTATATAACTAAAGTTGAATTGACCTGACTTAAACCCCATTCTGTCTCGATACAACCTCAAGAGACGGACAGAAAGAGAAAGGTGAGTTTTTGGAGTAAGTGATCTTTAAAAAAGAAAGTTAAGGCACATTTGATGTCAGGATTAATTGTTGGTCATATGAACGTTATTTAATTTAGATTTTAGTCAGAACATTTAGTCTTCTCTAGTTAAAAGTATGTTTTGCTGCGACGGCATTTGATAAATCAAATATAGCAATATAGTCTGCCATCTCAGTACAGCTGAAGTACTAAATCATACAAAATGGAGAAAACGCTTGAACTGAAAAAGGGCCCAGAGATGGTAAAATCAAAAGTTATTTGTGTATATTTGCAATAATAACCTGAGCTTTTCCAGTGTCCAATAATGTGTGGCTCTGTTTATCTGATCTTGGACTTCTACAGCCACAATGGTGCGAGGGAATGGTTCATTCTCCTGGTCTTTAGCTGTCTCAGCGGGTAACAGGTCAGGCGGAAGAGGAGAGTACAGTGTGTCTGTCAATAACACAAACTGAAACTGAACCTGTGGGTAAATTTAATAAAAGCATTAGGTACAGTTAGCATGTTGTGGTAATGCAGTGCGTTCTACTCTCTCCATAGGTCTAACCTTCTTCTTCAGCTCCACACTAATGGCATTAGCTTCCTTGAGGAAGATGGCATTGCCCCAAAGCAGGTCTCTGAGAGATGTGAACTGGTAACACCTCCATTTACGGAATGCCCACAATGCCAGTTCTGTCTCCTTCACAGTCAATTGTACTATGATTGAAAGAACTTGTTAAGTGGCTCCGTACTGAATGTAATTTTGAACAGTTCAAACTAACACTTCAACAAGACAAGACATTTGCAAACCTAAAAATCGCTTTGTGCGACTCTGTTGAGTAGTTTTAGCTTCCTCCAGCGGTACATCCTCCTCCTCTGCTTTATCAGGGTAACACCGATCTACTTGCATCTGCAGGGCTTCTAGCCTGCTCTCATAGTCCTGAAATAGACATGATGTTGTTAATCTCAACACTAAAGAGTGTTTATAATAGTAATATAACAGCCGGCGGCCCCTCACGGACTACCGCCGGCGAAAAACAACAAAGTAAAACATATATACATATACAAACATGTTCGGGCCCGATCCTCTCTCATCGACTGTCCGGTCGCTCGTTCTCTTATATGCTCCCATCTCCTCCGTGATTCGAGCCCGGTGTGCGCACAGCTGGTGCTAATTTACAATTACTCACCGGACTCGAACCACGATCTCGCCCCGCCTACTCTACTACATACCCCCATCACCCCTCACAGGCCCTCGGGGGGGTGGGATGGGGGTTATGCAGCGACGAGACGAGACAACGGAGACGGGAGCCCTCGGAGCGACCGGAAAGAGAGAGGGGAGAGAGAAAAAAAAAATTATAGTCCGGTTCCCTGACATGCTGCCGCTCGTTCTCAACCCAACCGAGAGGGTCTTCCTCAAGGTGCTATGCGGCGGTGCTGGACCTTCGGTGGATGGCCCGATCCGCCTCCTGGCGGTTGGCGATGGCTTTTTGGCTGAGGACAGCCGGTAGGAGTGTCCCGCTTCCTGCTCCTCCCATTATATGGCGGACGGCAGCAGGCTCCGGCACACTGCAAGCGGCGACCACTCCTCCGCTCCCTCACCTTAACTGTAGCCATCCCACCTCGGCCCAGCAGCGCGGCAGCGAGCTCTCCATCCAAAATGAATCTTTACTCCAGCACCACCGCCTCGGGCAGCCGCCGGCGGACGTCCCTCGTCCGCGCTGCCCGAACTCCTAAGCACCGCGAGAACCCTTCGCAGCGGGGAACTCAGACAGCATGTCTCTCCTTACTCCCGGGTTTCGGCACCACTGTGACGAGTTTCATTAAAAGGAAGGAAGGAGTCGGGAATCGGAAGACATTTTAAACATTTATTAAAGTAATATAACAGCCGGCGGCCCCTCACGGACGACAGCCGGTGAACAACAACACAGTAAAACATAAATACATATACAAACATGTTCGGGCCCGGTCCTCTCTCATCGACGGTCCGGTCGCTCGTTTCTTTATACGATCCCAATTCTCCTATGTGATTCGAGCCCGGTGTGCGCACAGCTGGTGCTCATTCACATTTACTCACCGGACTTGAACCACGGTCTCGCCCCGCCTACTCTACCACAGACACATCTTATTGTTTTAAGTTATATTCTGGGCTTTTGCCTTCATTAATTATAAGACAGTGTACAGAGACAGGAAGTAATTGGGAAGAGGTTTTGAGAATTGGGATCAATATCAGAAAATGACGCAGACCTGGGACTGTCATGATGAGTCATGACAAAGCCTTAGGTTTTGTGTGGAGAGAATCATATTATTGTTGATCATGACTTTGTGTATTCTCTCGGGTCTTGTCTTTGGCCCCGCCCCTCTCGTTCCTTGAATAGCTGTCCCATTAGCCACACCTGCCAATTGTTTATTATCCTTTGTTAGTCTCCCCTTTAAAATGCCCTTGTTTCTGCTGTTCTGTGCTTTTTCGTTTTGTTCCATGTGTTGTGACTAAGTGTTTGTTATTTCGTCGTAGTTAGCTTATGTACATTTTGCCTGTTGATTATTTTCCAGGATTATCATGTCTTGTTTTCCCCATCGTGGGCTTTAGTTTTGTAGTTGTTTTTATTATTAAAATCTGTCTTGTAAACTTCATCCCCGCTGCAATTGGGTTCCTCATCCACCGTAAATAACAACAGGGACTCGAACTCAGGTCTGGTGTGCTCTCCAAACAGCCACTTGCTCAGACTATTGGTCATATCTTGTTGACAAATTAAATCAAACCAAATAATTGTCTCTGCATTGCTTTACCGCAATGCAACTATAAGTTATACAAACTATACGTAAAGCCTTATCATCACATTAGGGAAATAAGTCAGTACATTTTTTTAAGTCATGCCGTGCAATTGCGTCACATGAAATACTAATGTGGGGAGGTCATTTATAAATTACAGGAGGTCTCCAGATAATACTGACGCCGTGTGAAAACTGTGAATGGTGCTAATGTGTAACCTAACGTTACGTCTCTAACCATATTCACAGAAGGCTCCAACACCGCAAACCCATTCAAAGCAGTGGGCGTATACTTATAAAGTCTTCAATGCGGCAATGCCCATTAAAACCGAGGGGTGGCAGAGCTGGTCTCAAAACCTGTGTCGAAAATGACTTATTGATTTTGATGTTTTTAATGTGAAAACTCTGCGAACGTCATGAGTAGACCTCATATAACAGTATAAAACAATAAACAAGCACACTTCGTGAGACCTTTAAGATTTATACACTGTTTTTAACAACCTTAAAAATGTAACCCCCTTACATTAAAAGGAAAAGGCACTATCCTTGGAAGGGTTCTATCAAAGAAAATGCAGGCAGTCACGATTGGCATTTTAACGTTTGTTTCTTTATAATCAAGGTCTCTCCCCTCGTGGTGATATCAATGTCAACTATGCTACACCGTGCCTTGCAAATGCACGTCAGACCAGTTCACAACAAATCTTACTAATAAATCTCACAATAACTAGTTTATTAAAGCTACAAAACATATTAATGTCTTCTTTTCTTTTGTTCTTAGATTAGCATTAGTGACAGAAGAATCAGCAGCAGGATTATAAATGCAGCCCCTTTAACAGCTGACACTCTGCACAGATCTGAAGTGTTCCCCATTTTGCTTTGTCCTTGTGAGAATACTAAACAAAATGTGTTTTATGGCATGATCTTGTGGTCTTTTTTGTTTATTCAAGTGATTTTATACTCACATTGAACTTGTCCTGTCTCGTTTAGGCTTCAGTGCTTGAAATTACCTGCCCTTTTGTCTGCCTCTGCGGTGTATTTAGATTTCTGCCCCAATGACCATGGCTCTCGAGCAATGGGGAGTTGTTCTGGGGCACCGTCTACCCATCTTAACGCCACCATCCATGAGTTGGAGGCTCTCAACTCTCAGAGCTCATAGCTCGAGTCAATTAGCTTCAGTCAGACAAAGCTTCACTCAAAGGTCTGAATCATGCTATTGCCGATTAGCTCGCTGCATTAAACCTCCCCAAGAATTCAAGCTCCTCATCAACCTCGCTCTCCAGGTGGAGGGCTGTGTAAAGTGCCAAAGTCAGGGCCTTCTCACCAGTACCCCTTGGTGCAGTCTTGATACCTCTGCCTCCGATGCCACCACCTCTCCACCCACGAACACGAACCTATGCAGGTCGGACGTCTCTGCTTGACCCCTCAAAAGAAACAACAAAGTCTGGTCCAGGGACTTTTTTGATATATTGTGGCAAGGCTGTTCACGTCGCCACTCAATTTACATTAGTCATTTAGCAGATGCTTTTATCCAAAGTAACTTACCTAGAGTTCAGGGAGCAATTAGCGAAATGTACATAATAAAATATACAAATACATAATACAATACAAAGTTACTAGTTTCAACAAAAGCTACTCCTCTACCTGTTATTTTTTTATTTTGCTGTGAAGTATTCACAGAAGAGATGAGTTTTAAGTCGGTTTTTGAATGTTGTGAGGGATGTGATTGACCGGACTGAGTTAGGAAGAATCATCCTCCAGGAATGAGTCTTTAATGAGAATGAGCGGGAAAGCGATTTATTCCCCTTATTAGAAGGAAATACAAGATGCAGATGGTTTGCTGAACGCAGGGTTCTTGATGGGGTGTAGTGTAGGAGGGTGTGAAAGTATGTCGGTGCAGATTCAGTGATAGTCCTGTAAGCAACCATTAGTGATTTGAATCAGATACGGGTTCAAATCACTACAACCGGTAGCCAGTGGAGAGATATGAAAAGGGATGTCACATGAGCCCTTTTGAACTGTTTGAAGATGAGGTGTGCTGCTGCGTTCTGGACCAGCAGGGGTAAACCGGTAGCCTTTGCAGGAAAATCAGCAAAGAGAGCATTGCAGTAGTCCAACCTTGCTATTACCAGGGCCTGGACAAGGAGTTGTGTCGCATGCTCAGTGAGATTGGCTCTTACCTTTCTAATATTGAATAAGGAATATTGGCATGACCGAGTCTTCTTTGCAATGTGATCTGCTGATTCCACCCGCACCTGAACCTCATCACTTCCTGTTTGCTGAGAGCGCGTGGTTTGAGACAGAGCTCCGTCAAACTTTTCTTAATATATCATTTATTCCTGTTATATTTTAAGATTTATGTTCTAAGTTGATAACTCACAGAGGGTAAAACGTATCCTTAAGTGTATCCCATACCAAATATCGTCATATAACGCACAGATACATCTGTTTTATACGAATATTCGCTATTAGCACTCAGGCTGTTAGCATTCCCAGCCTTTAGTTTCTTAGTACTGCCTTTACTGCTTAACTCACTGTTCTCATTATGACAACACTAATGGCTAATGATTCAGATATGTGTTTAACGTTACCTTTGAGTGCAGATGATGAATCTTTCTTCGCACTTCAGTCAGAACTGGAAGTATTGGAGAAGCAGATCCACGATCTACTCGAGAGGCAAACACGTCTGCGAGAACGTAAAATGGCGCTGGAAACATCCCGGGCTGACGCTCGCAGAGCTGCGGTAAGTGTTCGACGTGATTGTAATACTACTATCACTTCTACTCCGAGTGTTTCTGTGCACAGATCCCAGGCTTCAAGATCACGCCGAGCCGAAATGAATTTCACTCCTGCACCGGCACACGCACGGCGAGAGGCGTTGACCATCCAGGACCGGAGCGATGAACTCTCCCCCACCGCCGCCACCGGTCTTCGAGAATTCTACGAGAAATCGATATGCTGCCCTCTGCGAGACGAAATCCAACACCGTGGTCATCGGAAACTCAATCGTCCGGAACGTACGCGCCTCCTTCAATGGTGGTAAGGTGCGCACTCACTGTTTTCTTGGCGCACGTGTTCTCGATGTCTCTGCGCAGGTAACTGCGATTCTGAAGGACGATGCAAGAGTGGGAGCCTTAGTACTGCACGCGGGGGTGAATGATGTGAGAATGCGGCAGTCGGAGATCCTAAAGAGGGACTTCAGGAGTCTGGTCGATACTGTTCGCAACGCATCGCCCACGGCGAGGATCATCGTGTCAGGGCCGCTTACTACTTACCGACGAGGGAAGTTCAGTAGACTATTTACGCTTAATAATTGGTTAATGTCATGGTGTATTGAACAGAAGCTGCTCTTTGTAAATAATTTTGATATGTTCTGGGAGCGACCAAGGCTTTTCCGCCCCGACGGGCTGCACCCCAGCAGCATTGGAGCGGAAATTCTGTCTGACAACATCACAAAGACGCTACGCACCATTTGACTAGTAAGTACAAATGTTAACCATAGTCTGTGTTCCTCTCACCCAACTGTTAAGAATGTTACTGTTAAGAATGTTACTGCTTTCAAATGCATAGAGACTGTGTCTGTCCCCCGAATAATACAACCAAATAATAATTTATTTAAAAGTCAGAGAAAAAATCTTATCATGATTAAACCAAAAGACAATATATTTAATGAGCAAAACCAACGCCTAAAGTTTGGGCTACTTAATATTAGATCACTAAATCCAAAGGCGGTTATTGTAAATGAAATGATCACAGACAACAGTTTTGATATACTTTGCCTTACTGAAACCTGTCTTAAGCCAAATGATTACTTCGGTCTAAATGAGTCTACTCCACCAAGCTACGGTTATATTCATGAGCCACGTCCGGTTGGTCGAGGTGGTGGTGTTGCAACAATCTTCAGAGACTTTCTTACCGTTACTCGGAGAACAATGCATACATTTAAATCATTTGAAATGCTTGCGTTAAACATAACAGTTCCAAACAAAAGTAAAAAATCATTGGTCTCTCTTACATTGGTTACTGTGTATAGACCCCCTGGGCCTTACACTAATTTTCTGATAGAGTTCGCAGACTTCTTATCGAATCTATTGGTTAACGTCGATAAAGTACTGATTGTTGGAGATTTTAATATCCACGTAGATAGTGCTAACGATCCATTAGCTGTGGCGTTTAAAGAACTACTAGACTCTTGTGGTGTAACACAATACATCAATAGACCTACTCATCGACTTAATCATACCCTAGACTTGATTATATCTTACGGAGCCGATCCAACCAATATCAGTATTATACCTCAAAGCGACGATGTTTCCGATCACCATCTTATAACAAGTACACTGCGAGCTGCAGAAATCGATTGTATATCTCGTTATCGACAGGGTGGAACAATCACCTCAACTACTAAAGATAGTTTCGTAAAGAACTTGCCAGATCTGACTCCTCTAATAACCTTTCCAACTAATAGCAACATGGGCACCATTTTCTCTAATACATTAGAAGCGGTCGCACCTATGAAGTCAAAAAGGATAAATGAAAAGATCATAGCACCATGGTATAATAACACCACTCGCGCCCTAAAAAGAGAAACGCTTAAACTGGAGCAAAAATGGAAACAAACCCTATTAGAGGTCTTTAAAATTGCATGGAAAGAGAGTGCAAGCTGTTACAAAAAGGCACTAAAAGTAGCAAAAGCCGAGCACTTCCGTAACTTCATAGAAAATAACAAAAACAATCCAAGGTTTTTATTTAGTACAATTGCTAAACTAACAAACAAACAGACTCCACCTGACCTGGGTATTCCGGCGCAGACAACATAGCTAAAACCAAACCTCAAAGTGTGTCGGAAGAATTAGTTTCAACCGTCACCCAAAAAGAAAAGCTAGAGTGTTTTTCTCCTATAAATCAGGAAGATTTAATTAAAATTATTGCAACATCCAAACCGACGACATGCTTATTAGACCCCATTCCGACTACCTTATTAAAAGAGTTACTACCTGCTGCAATTGAGCCCATTTGTAACATAATCAACTCGTCAATTAATCTAGGACATGTCCCAGGACCCTTTAAGCTGGCTGTAATTAAGCCTCTTATCAAAAAACCAAACTTAGACCCCAATAAACTTGGAAGCTATAGACCGATTTCAAATCTCCCATACTTGCCTAAAATACTAGAAAAAGTAGTGTCAACTCAACTGTGTACCTTCCTACAAAATAATGACATGCACGAAAAGTTTCAGTCTGGCTTTAGACAGTATCATAGCACTGAAACTGCGCTCGTTAGAATTACAAATTACCTTCTTATTGCATCAGATAAAGGTAACATCTCACTCTTAGTCCTGCTTGACCTTAGTGCTGCTTTCGATACTGTAGACCATAAAATACTACTAGATCATTTACACAATTATATTGGTATTCAGGGACAGGCACTACAATGGTTCAGATCTTACTCAACAGACAGATATCAATATGTCCATTTAAAAGGGAAATCGTCATATCTTGCGCAAGTAAATTATGGATTACCTCAGGGATCGGTTTTAGGACCCTTGCTTTTCTCCATATACATGCTGCCCCTCGGCAACATTATTAGAAAACATGAAATTAGCTTCCACTGTTACGCAGATGATACTCAGCTATATATCTCATCAAGACCAGCTGATTCCTTCAAACTATCCAAACTGGCAGAGTGCATCGAGGACATAAAACATTGGATGACTAGTAATTTCCTTCTTTTAAACTCTAACAAAACGGAAATTTTACTTATAGCACCAAAAACACGTAAACAGAATATCTCCGATTACAGCCTGCAAATTGAAGGCTGCACTGTTACTCCAACAAATACAGTTAAAGACCTAGGCGTTATATTAGACGGCAACCTGTCATTTAAAAATCACATCTCAAATATCACAAAAACAGCCTTCTTCCACCTTAGAAATGTTTCCAAGTTACGAAATATTTTATGTTTTGCTGACGCAGAAAAGCTTAATCATGCATTTGTGACCTCACGACTTGACTACTGTAATGCTCTACATAACCCCAGTTTTATCATCGCTTCACTGGCTACCAATTAAGTATCGTATTGATTTTAAAATTCTTTTTATTACTTACAAAGCCTTAAACGGTTTAGCCCCTACTTACTTAACCGGGCTTTTATCACGTAACAACCCAACACGCTCTCTAAGATCTCAAAACTTAGGACTTTTGACAACACCTAGAATAACTAAATCCACCAAAGGGGGTCGAGCTTTCTCATACGTAGCACCTAAACTCTGGAATAGCCTTCCTGATACTATTCGAGGGTCAGACACACTCTCCCAATTTAAATCTAGATTAAAGACACATCTTTTCAGCCAAGCTTTCACTTAATGCATAGTTAATGAACAGCAGCTACGCTAATTATTCTCTTTATTCTCTTTCCGCCTCTGCCTCGGGATGCCCATCCCGAGGTAGGAAGATGTTCCACCATGTCCAGACGACCGACAGATGCCGATCCCCAATTTGAGATAACGCCAGCTACAGCTGCAGACTGACTGAGCATCCCAGCTCCATCTAAGGCAATTCCACCACCAGCCAAGAGAAATATGACCATCGGACCATCCCAGCTCAGACCAATACAACCCCAACCAAGAGCAAAGACGGACTATTTGTCTCATTAATGCTGAAGTTACAATATTTGGTATTAAATGCTAAACTTAAATCACATGTCAGCAGTTTGAGTGCAGCTATGACACGTCAGAGGAGATATGTCCCTCCCGGTTGAGCCTGGTTTCTCCCGAGGTTTTTTTCTCCATTAATCAATCATTGGAGTTTGGGTTCCTCGCCACAGCAGGGCAGTGTTGGCCTGCTCACCGGGAGACTGCATTTATTTATTTATTTAATAATTAGATATAATTTATTAAAATTATCTTGGTTGTTCTATAAACACCATACACTGTGCTGTGTTTTACCTTTTCTGTTTTTCCTGTTTGCCCTGTAAAGCTGCTTATGAACGATGGACATTGTGAAAAGCGCTATATAAAATAAACTTTAATTGAATTGAATCTTTGAAGGCCAGCTGTTCAACAAATACAGTCAGGTGCTATCAGAACTAGTACTGGCCGCAGATAGAGTCCTTGTCGTCGGTGACTTTAATATCCATGTAGACAATGATACAGATGCCTTGGGCATGGCTTTCAAAGACACTCTTAACTCCATGGGCGTTAGTCAACATGTGTCAGGACCCACTCACCTTCGTAATCATACTTTAGATTTAATACTTTCTTATGGTATAAATGTGGACGATGTTAAAATCGTTCAGCAGAGTGAAGACATTTCGGATCATTGTCTGATATTATGTTTGCTTCAATGGCCTACGGCTGCAAATCAAACTCCTTGCTACAAATATGGTAGAACGATTACTTCAACTACCAAAGATGCGTTTCTCGATAATCTGCCTGAATTGTCTAAAATATCTAGCATGTGTAAAAATGTTGACGATTTTGACACTTCTATTGAAAATTTTAACTCTACCTTCTCGGAAATATTAGACATAGTTGCTCCTCTGCGTTTAAAAAAAATAAAAAATAGCAGCCCAACACCGTGGTATAATGAACACACTCAGACTCTAAAGAAAGCGTCCCGGAAAATGGAGCGCAACTTTAAGAAAACTAATTTAGAGGTATTTCGTATAGCATGGAAGGATAGTACTCGAAAATACAGGAATGCCATAAAAACTTCTAGATCCGCCTACTTTTCATCACTAATAGAGGAAAACCATCACAACCCTAGGTTTTTATTTAACACCGTGGCTAAATTAACAAAAGATAAGTCGTCAGCGACGTCAGATTCTGATTATCAGCATAACAGTGATGAATTTATGAACTACTTCACTAGTAAAATCCAAGATATAAGAGAAAAAATTATAACAATGCAACCTGTAGTGAAACCCGCTGAACAAACTAACTACAGTACCCCTAAGGAGAAATTGCAATTATTTTCTACAGTTGATCACGATGAACTGTCTAAAATCATTAGATCATCTAAATCAACAACATGCATGCTAGACCCTATACCTACAAAACTACTGAAAGAAATGCTCCCAGAACTTATAGATCCTCTTCTTAGTATTATTAACTCATCTCTGACATTAGGACATGTGCCTAAAGCATTTAAGGTGGCTGTTATAAGGCCTCTTTTAAAAAAAAACAAACTCGACCCTAAAGAACTAGGGAATTACAGGCCTATATCGAATTTACCATTTATATCTAAAGTTCTGGAAAAAGTAGTTTCAACTCAATTATGCTCCTTCCTCCAAAGGAATGACATTAATGATGAATTCCAGTCCGGATTTCGAGCATGTCACAGTACAGAGACTGCTTTGATCAGAGTTACAAATGATCTGCTTTTAGCGTCTGACCGTGGCTGTATTTCGTTATTGGTGCTGCTAGACCTCAGTGCTGCATTTGACACCATTGACCACAGCATACTTCTACATAGACTCGAAAATTACGTCGGCATTAACGGAATAGCATTGAAATGGATTAAGTCTTATTTATCTGACCGTTTTCAATTTGTAGCAATAAACAATGAGGTGTCCCGCAAATCACAAGTCCAGTACGGTGTACCACAGGGCTCAGTTTTGGGGCCTCTGCTCTTCGCATTATACATGCTACCTCTAGGAGATATAATAAAGCGACACGGAATTAGCTTTCACTGTTATGCTGATGATACTCAACTTTATATTTCCTCGAAGCCTCATGAAACCCAGCAGTTTCATCGAATAAAGGATTGCATAGTTGACTTAAAAATGTGGATGAGTTACAATTTTTTACTACTAAACTCGGACAAAACAGAAGTGTTACTTACTGGACCGAAAACCGCTATACGTAGCAACCAAGAATACCGCTTAACGATTGATGGATGCTCCATAAAATCCTCGTCATCAGCTAAGAATCTTGGCGTTGTATTCGATAGTACTCTGTCATTTGAAAGCCATGTCGCCAACACCTGTAAAATTGCATTTTTCCATCTTAAGAATATATCTAAACTACGTCATATGCTGTCACTGTCAGATGCAGAGAAATTAATTCATGCATTCATGACATCAAGACTAGATTATTGTAATGCACTTCTAGGTGGATGCCCTGCAGGCCTATTACAAAAACTGCAACTTGTTCAAAACGCGGCAGCTCGAGTTCTTACACGTACAAAAAAGTATGAGCATATAACCCCGGTTCTGTCAACCTTGCACTGGTTACCTATAAAGCATCGCATTAACTTTAAGATCTTGCTTATTACCTATAAAGCCCTACATGGTCTAGCGCCGCAGTATTTGAATGAACTTCTATTGTATTACAGACCTCAACGTACATTACGCTCTCAGGCGTCCTGTCAGTTGGTAATACCTAGAATTTCAAAATCAAGTGCAGGTGGTAGATCCTTTTCGTATCTAGCGCCTAAACTTTGGAATATTCTTCCCTGCACGGTCCGGGAGGCAGACACACTCTGTCAGTTTAAATCTAGACTAAAGACTCATCTTTTTAATCTTGCATACAATACTCCTCCATAATATTAATCCTCAGAGGATTTAGGCTGCATTATTTAGATCAACCGGAACCAGAAACACATCCAATAACAAATGATGTACTTGTTGCATCAAAGAGTGCAGAACAGTACTCTACTCTCAGCCAGTCTTGTCTCTTTGTTCCAAGGTTACCGCAGGATGCAGTTCATGCCCAGACCCGATGGCAGAGCTGAGAATGGGAAGCGGTGACCTGACAAGAGCTAAGAGGATAGAGCTGGATAAAGGACGCCACAACTTTGATTTTCCTACAACATTTCAAATGTTATTAGATTGTGAATGATAATCTTAAATCTATCATTTACCTTATTAAGTTTATTTTTTATTTTTATTTAGCCTTGTTGTGCAAGCACTGTTGAGCTTGTGCAGAGGCAGCAGCTTTTGCCAGAGGGGAACTGGAATCCCCTGGTTGGGCCTGGGTTCTCCTGAGGTTTTTTTTCTCGATGGGAGTTTTGGGTTCCTCACCACCGTTTGCATATTGTTTTGCACTATCTGCCTGGCCGGGGGGGCTGCTTTAGAATTCAGAAATTAGACATAATTAATATTGCATATAAGAATTTATAGTCCGTTTAATATTTGACCAGTGGTTCTTTCTCCTTTATCGCCAATGTGTGCTTTCACTGTGTGTGTGTGCGTCTATGTCTATGTCAATGTGTGTGTGTGTATGTATGTTTGCATATTGTGTGTGTGGAGCATTTGTATGTCTGTCTTTGTTGTTTTCACCTTTGTCTTGTTTTTAAAGGTATATGCCTTTAGTTTTTTTACTTGTATTCAATGTGTCTCATGTACAGCTGCTTTGTAACAATGAAAATTGTAAAAAGCGCTATATAAATAAAGTTGAGTTGAGTTGAGGTCCATAAATATTGGGACATTGACACAATTCTAAAATTTTTGGCTCTATACACCACCACAATGGATTTCAAACGAAACGAACAAGATGTGCTTTAACTGCAGACTGAACTACATCCAAATCAGGTGAACGGTGTAGGAATTACAACAGTTTGCATATGTGCCTCCCACTAAAAGTAATGGGACAGAATAATAATCATAAATCAAACTTTAATTTTTAAATACTTGGTTGCAAATCCTTCGCAGGCAATTACAGTCTGAAGTCTGGAACGCATAGACATCACCAGACGCTGGGTTTCATCCCTTGCGATGCTCTGCCAGGCCACTACTGCAACCGTCTTCAGTTCCTGCTTGTTCTTGGGGCATTTTCACTTAATTTTTGTCTTCAGCAAGTGAAATGCATGCTCAATCGGATTCAGGTTAGGTGATTGACTTGGCCATTGCATAACAGTCCACTTCTTTCCCTTCGAAAACTCTTTGGTTGCTTTGCAGTATGCATTGGGTCATTGTCCATCGGCACTGTGAAGCGCCGTTCAATGAGTTCTGAAGCATTTGGCTGAATATGAGCAGATAATATTGCCCGAAACACTTCAGAATTCATCCTGCTGCTTTTGTCAGCAGTCACATCATCAATAAAGACTAGAAAACCAGTTCCACTGGCAGCCATACATGCCCACGCCATGACACTACGACCACCATGCTTCACTGATGAGGTGGTATGCATGGGATCATGAGCAGTTCCATTCCTTCTCCATACTCTTCCCATCACTCTGGTACAAGTTGATCTTGGTCTCAGCTGTCCATAGGATGTTGTTCCAGAACTCTGAAGGCTTTTTTAGATGTCGTTTGGCAAACTCTTATCTGGCCTTCCTGTTTTTGAGGCTCACCAATGGTTTACATCTTGTGGTGAACCCTCTGTATTCACTCTGGCGAAGTCTTCTCTGTATTGTTGATTTTGACACAAATACACCTACCTCCTGGAGAGTGTTCTTGATCTGGCCAACTGTTGTGAAGGGTGTTTTCTTCACAAGGAAAAAAATTCTTCGGTCATCCACCACAGTTGTTTTCCATGGTCTTTCGGGTCTTTTGGTGTTGCTGAGCTCACCGGTACGGTCCTTCTTTAAAAGAATGTTCCAAACAGTTGTTTTTACCACGCCTAATGTTTTTGCTATCTCTCTGATGGGTTTGTTTTGTTTTTTCAGCCTAATGATGGCTTGCTTCACTGATAGTGACAGCTCTTTGGATCTCATCTTGAGAGTTGACAGCAACAGATTCCAAATGCAAATAGCACACTTGAAATGAACTCTGGACCTTTTATCTGCCCAATATAATTGGGATAGTGAGGGAATAACACACACCTGGCCATGGAACAGTTGAGAAGCCAATTGTCCCATTACTTTTGGTCCCAGGTGCTCAGAATTGTTTGCTGATGAATGTTTTCTCAATGAAAAATACAGTGAAGTCCTCCACAGTCAAATATGAAGTGGGCAGGGGAGGAGTGGGGCCAAGAGAGTTAAATGTTTCGAAAAGCTGACAAGTGTAAGGTTCATTGCTATCTTGGTTATATAGAAAGATGTTTTAGCTGTGGTAACACTAGCAGAGAAAGATGAGAGTAGTGGCTACTAGTCCCTTGTGTCAGTAGGATTCTTGGTCTTTCGCCCATTTCCTTTCAGCAGCCCTGAGTGTACTCCGTTGTTCACAGAGGATATCAGACAGCCAAGGGTTGAGTATTGGAACAAGACTTTGACAGTTATTAATGATGCAGAGCGAGAACACGAGGACCGCTGAATTTGATATACTATGGGACTGTTTTAATCTACTTACACATGTCCCATTCTCTAAAATAAAAGATTTTAAACTCCATATTTGTTTCAAAAAGTCAGAAATATTTTAAAACACAGTTCGCTTCTTGGACCTCTTAGGCTGTGTAAAGAAACAGTCCTCGTTTTTTAAGTCCATAACCTTAGAATGTTGGAGCCTTTCGAATTGGGACACAGTTTAGGAGTGTGTATTTAGCGAAGCTGCACATAGAACCCTGTCTTGGATTATATTGGTTTGAGTTCAATATGATATGATTTCATTCTCTTAACAGCAAGCAAGTATGATAAAATATTATAAAAATTATGTTATAATTATATTAATTGTAAAGAGAGAACTGTCAGGGCTTTATTTGAAATATTATAACAGTAATGAAAATTGTGTGACATCTTACTGAAGAACTTAAATAAGGAACTATGGTCTCATTTATAATCGCTGCGTACGCACAAAACGTTGCCGTAAAAGTCCATACGCCACTTTCCACACAAAGGTTATGATCTATTAAAAACAAACTTGACAGTAGAATGTGCACACCTGTTAGCAAACTCTGAGCCATGCGTACAAACATTCTGGAGACAAAAGGAATTGGCAACACATATGGCGAGTTGGTGAACTCGAGTCAAACTGAAGAAAGTAAAGGTGTGGATAACTATTATAATTATTAACCAGTTCAGTTTATTTATAATCTCTCAGACACATTTAATTTCACTCCATATCCTACATTAGATCCACGTTATCATAAGGATTAAATCCAGCAGTGTTAATTGAGCTTGTACTGAGGGATATTTGTTTTATAAAGACCTTCTTGAAAAATCCAACTCAAATCTTGAATGACATTTTATCTAAAAAATGTATCGGAGCTGTCTCACCATCACATTGTCCACTTTGGGACCATGCATACACTCTTTTACTGGTGTGAGTGGAGCCTAATGATACAGGCAGAATAATTGTAAACTCGGTTTCTCTTTTATACATACATTTAAATAAATATTTCACTCTTATTAATGGACTTAAGTGATGTCTAAAAGTTAAACAAAGGTATAGACATATTTCTACTTCATGCGCTGCTTTAAGATACTTTCCTGAGGCCGGGGCATGTTGCGTGCTTTAAAGTTAAATGACAATGAGTAGTGTAAGGTGCATTATTATTCCTCCAAATTTCTATTTCAAAACTTGTGTTAAAATGTATAAACATATTTAATGTATATAAAAACTTTACTAGTGAGAGCAATTTATATTATTTCGGAGACTGGCAATCCGGTGTGGGAACGGTGAATTTGCTTTTATCTTCCCCATGTCTCGTACAGTCACGTGAATGGAAATATTCATATGGAAATGATCTGCAGACGACTGTTATGTTCCTTTTAAATTTCATAGTTTTAATATTCATGAGCACTGGGGGGCACTGTTTGTATGTTAACTGGTAAGAACCGCATAAGGAGTGCGATCACACAAAAACACGCTATAAAGTGCTGTCAAAAACATGCAAAACCAACAGGTGGCGATATAACCCTGTAGTGAGGGGGGCGTGGTTCAGCCAGTTCTGCAGCGGGAGACAGAGGTGGTAAACAGAAGGGAGTAGGTAGGTCAAGTGAACATTATGAACACCTGTCTCTCGTTCCAGTGATTGTTTAGGAGATAGTTAAAGCCACCCGGAGGAGACGAACAAGAGAGAGAGAGTGGCTGAGTAATCGGCACTACGTGCTCGAGAAAGACCACGAGTACAGACTCTGTTCTGAGTTAATGTTGAATGAAAGCTCATCGGTGCACATTTTGTCTGTACTATTTTTGAGACCCTGTCTTCATCCCTTTGAACTCTATTACTAACCCATACCATAAACCCATGTTGGCCAATAAGAAGCCTGGAATCTTGCATCAAACAAAGATGGCGACACGCATTCCAACTTCATACACAAAATCTCCGGTTTCACTGTCTTCCCAACAACACTGAAATAAGAGTTTCTAAAAAGCTTCACCCTGGCAGGAGTTTTCAAAAATGTTAGGTTTCAGTGACCGAGTACTCCGTCTGTGTGGGGACTAGCCACCGAACCACATAGAAAAAACTGTGGTTTTGAATTATTATAAAAAAACTTGTTTTTAACATTATTATTAAAAACTTGTTAGCCACTTTTCAATTTTTATTTCATTTTATGAAAAATAAGTGGTTTTGTGATCTGATATGTGATGGGGGGAAATTAGGTATGAGGCAGATTCAAACCTGAAATGACGTGAAACCTTCAACGGAGGCTTTACTCGCTACACCACTGGAGACTCTAGTTGGCCAGTCAAAACTGGTGGGCAGAGTCAGTATATTCAGCCTCTGCTTACAAAACTGGCAATTTGCCATGCACTGGGCTGTGCACTGCTCTCCTGTTCCTGAGGCTACTGACCCTGGCCTCCAGATCAGCATGGGCCTCCCTGGGCTACAGACCAACCTGGGCCTCCCTGGTCTCCAGAAGGCCACCACAGTTCAGGTCCGCCTCTGCACCACTCCTGTTCCCTTTCATGTGCCTGGACCTCTGTCCCTCACCCTGGTCCACATCCACTCCTCCACCCACCTGAACTTATCTTTTAGGAGCGTCTGAAATACGCTCCTAGGGAGGAGGCTCTGTCACAATCCTGGAAGGGTTTTCCCCGGTGGTTTGGACTTTTATTTGTTTTTCCCATTGCGTGCCATTTTGTAGTCCTTTGTAGTTTTTTCTTGTTAATTAGTCTCCCCAGGTGTTTATTGTTCCCTTTGTTATCCCAGTTTATTTAAGCCAAACTGTTTTCTTTGTTTGGTGTCATGCTCTGTCTTGTACCTCTGTCACTCTGTGGATTACCTGAGTTTTTTTTTTGTCTTCTGGTTTTTATTAAAACACTGCATTTGGATCTGCTTCTCAGCCTGGATTTACTCTACCATTCATTACATGTACATGCCATCTCTGTAGACATTAATAAATAATAATTAAACTATTTGTTTAAATAAATAATGCATTTATGCCTATTTGTGAAGCCATGGGTTTCTAGAAACGAGGTGTGTTTGTTGGCACGTTGTTGGCAACTGAAATAGACTGTGCCACTGACCAACTCAAACCAACTTTATTTTGGTTATTTAAAGAGCGCATTGATCAAATGTGCCTTTTTCACACACAGGAACAAACAAAAAAAATAAAAAATTACAAGGTAAGGATTACAATTTAAAAAAGGCAGTGTTTGGGAGTAGCTTACTACAAGTAACGACGCTACTAACATAACTAAATTTTTCTGCAGCTTGACCATAGTTAAGCTACTTTTAAAACAGTGTAGCTTTTCTTGTAGTTAAATACTTTTACAAGCAAGTAGCGGTTTAGCGTGCCAAAACGCTACTTGCTACATTCGATTGTGACAAACTTTTAAGCAATTAGCAGTGCAGCGCACTGAGCACATGCGTTGTCATCTTACTTACTACTGAAGATCACAAACAAAAAATTGCATTACTGCCATCTATTGTTCTGTGACGCATACGCCGAAGTAAACTCGACACACACACATCCATTCAGGATGGAGCAAGGCATGGTGACCACGGCAGATTCAGAATCGGAAGATGCATAATGTTTCTATAGCTTTTTAAAGTGGAAAACTGTGTATTTCTCCAAAATGCTACAGTAAAAAAACATATGGTGTGCATATATTGCGGGTGGCCCAACTGAAACCCACTATTTCGAATAATAATGTTTCTATAGTCCAATATAGTGGAAAATTTGTTTTCCAAAACGCAACAAAATGCTTTCAAAAACCATACTGTACCTACTTAGTACATGTTCGAAACCAATAGTTTAACGTTACTGTATTAAAACCATGGTTTGCCTATATTAATCAATGCAAATAAACATGTTAGTAGACTTTAACCACTAACAAAAACTTGGTCAATTTTCGTAAAACTACAGATTATAGACAAAATACTTTGCGGCATAAACCGTTTTATTTGCAGAACAAGGTCTAAAAGGCATTCTAATAATTTAAAGTTATTGACTGAGACATTGTTTTCACAATATACAGCAATAATCATGCAAACATTCTTTGAAAAATATGCCTCAATTACGACAAAAACAAGATATTCTTAATGTAAGAGAAGACGTGTGTTATTGACAAGAGACACGGATCCTCTACATTTAAATAATGCTTTAAAAGCAGCATTCCTGGAATTTACCCTAACCACTCAATTTCCACGCATCCGAATCTAAACGGTGGCTGGCTTGCCTCGAAACACATACAGTGAGTTTTGGCCCTATATTTGTTCTTTTTGCTGTGTTAATGATTCACATGGTCTACATTTTGCAAACTTGAGATAAATTTGAGTTTAACTTTAACTTGTGTACTTTACAAAAAAAACCACTGAAACCATAACTGTAATGTATAACATTGTTTTCTTAAAATATTTTTCATTAACCATTATTCAGCTATTCCTTATATTCAATAACACACACAGTGAGTTTTGGCCCTACATTTGTTCTTTTTGCTGTGTTAATGATTCACATGGTCTACATTTTGCGAACTTGAGATAAATTTGAGCTTAACTTGTGTACTGTGTGGTTTACAAAATAAAACAACACTGAAACCATAACTGTAATGTATAACATTGTTTTCTTAAAATATTTTTCATTAACAATAATTCAGTTATTCCTAATATTCAATGACACTCTAAAATCAAAGTAGTTTCAATGTAGCTAGCTACTTTTTTATAGTAACTTTTAGTGTAGCTTACTACTTTTTCAAACGGGTAGCCAAGTTGTAACTTAACTACTTTTATGGATGAGTAGCTTGTTACTTATCTAACTACAGTTTCAAAGTAGCTTCCCCAGCACTGGAAATGGGAGATGAGACACTGATTGGTTAACTGCACATCTCTCCCAAAACACACCAATTACTCATTAAGGAAATAGGCACAACCCTTTTAGACCATGCACCGGGCGCACCAACCATTTTTTAAGTTGCTGATAAACTAGCAAAAGTGGATTCAGACCCCTTAGGTCACTGGCACCCTGCGCTTTAGATCATGCACTAAAATCGTTAAAATAGGTTCCTTGATGTCATTGATGTAACTTACTAATCTTTGTTGCTCTAATAGATTGTTAGCCTCTTCTCTTTCCTTCCGGTACTGATCCTCAAGGTCTTGCAGTCTGTATTCAAACAGAGTTAATGCCTTTACAACATAAGCATCACAAATGTCACATCTTGATCTTATTTCTTTTACCTATAATCCATTTCCTGCTTCATATCGATGCCTTGTTTCTCAAAAAGTTCTCTCTGAGCAAAGGCCCAGTCTACAGGCTCCATTGGAGTCTCGCTACTGGGTGTCCTCCCACGCTCATGACGGGCCTGCTCTGGATGGTTAAAACGGAACACATGGCTCTTGCCCATAATAATTCGATTCCCTAAAAAATCAATGGACTGTTTAATAGATCAAAATATCAGCATCATATGAGAGAAAAAACTTAAGAATTTTAAAGAAACCTTTCTATAACGCTTTTGGCGAAACAGACCTGATCTGAGAACAGTGGGCTCTGTCACTCTCTTCCCATTGACATAAGTTTCTGCTCTCTCACAAGGCCCTAGAATGACTGTTGGAAACAACAGGAAAAACATCCAGGATGACTGTAGTCTATGACCAGTATGTGGTCATAGTCATAGCACTTTTATATGGTTCCTGTAAACCTTTAACTTTCACGTAAGGACGCTGGTGCCCTTTCACAATAACAAAATCACCCCTAAATATAATTTCAAATAGGTTAAACTGATGTTGTGGTACAATATTCTCCAGTCAACCTTTCATCTGTATTTGTATTCAAACCTTCTCCCATAGGTCCAGTGCTGCTGGTGAAAATGCAGTGTTCCTCCGTGATAAAGTGACCACTCAAAACAATATCCGGCCTGATGCTTGAATCCTCTCTCCCTACCCTAGTAGAATAAAGCACATAGAAAATCAGACTTAATTGATTAATTAATTATTTTTTAAATTCGTGAGTGGCTTATCCACATAAAATTACTATGTATTTTTTGTGTGTACAAAACTGCCGAATACCACAACACTGATTCAGCACTAACCTGGTAACTCCATCTTTGATGTAATATAGGAGACATTCAGACATCAAAGGATCTTCATTTAAATTCACCAGATGGGGTGTCTAAAATTTAGGCCAAAAAAACATTTAAATAAATTTTAAATGAACAGGTACTAGATTTGCATTTTCCGATGGAAACACAAATACAACAAAAGAATAATGCTAAAGACAAGGACATTTTCTTTTTTTTATTTACACAGATATAAGAATAGAATGTGATTCGCAATTCAGTCTGCATATATAATTGTTGGAGTCAATGCTGTCAATTAAATTTTCATAAAGTTTTCAAATAAAAGCAGACAGCACATCAAAGACTAAAGTTAGCTACAAAAATATTTGATAGTCTCAGCTTCGATCTTGTGTCCTGAATCAATTGCAGACATTTAATACTTATTTGTTAAATAGGTAAGAACATACCCAACCAGGAATGTCATTACATAGCTTCCCTTCAAGAACTCTAACATTTTTATACAAGACCTTAAAGGGAGAAGAATATATTCAAAAGTAAAAGTAAAAGTTGGATATTCATCCAAAACCATGCAATCATGATTAAGACTCAAGACAAGAATTATATTAAAAGCACCATGTGGTGCATCATGATGCTTGCCATTTAGAGACTTATGAACAGTCATTCAACAAATGTCAGAATTTCATTACTGTTACTGTAAGGACTAAGACGAAATGCAGCATATAAGCAATAGATTCCTAAATGGAGACCACATATGGAGTTTCAACGAGCTTTGATGTGAAAAGAACACAGAGGTGCATTAGATTTAGAAGAGCTTTCAGGATGCAACCACACAGAATCCATGGCAACCAACCTCATTGGGAGAGAAGAGCCCAACAGTGTCTATAAAAACAGGCTGAGGTTTTCTCTGCAAGGGCTTCAGGGGATGTAAAAAATGTGCATAGTGTTAATTAGCAATTGATATTTTGTTATAATATGTGGTTCCTCTGCACACTGTTTGGAGTGTATCAAACAAGTGTTGTATTATGCTTTTACCTTTTTTGGTGAACAAACTCCAACAGTTCCTCCGTCCTCACGTATGGCCACACCCATCTCAGCCAGCAGTGCTTCTCTGTAAAAAACAAGTTGTCTTTCAGTGAATGCTATTTAGGTTCATATTAATCCCACAACATGATGTCATACTTTTGCTATTACTTAAAAAAAAAAAAATAAACCTGTCCATTCGAATGGCTTCTGTGCGGCGAAGCTTCTCCTCCCATGTTTCGTTGAGCTCAGCAATTATTTTCTGTGTTTCCTATTTTGCATTACAAACAATACGAAGGTTAAAATATGTACCATGTCTATGGTAGTTTTGTAGATATATTTCTGTAGTATGAATATATAGACAAATATAATGTATTGTATGTTGATGGGGAATGTTATTCAAGCTTTCGGATGAGTTTGGAACCCCTCATATACACTGCATGCATGTTCAGCACGTTTCGGCTCTTACGTGGCCTCCAGAGGTGATAACTGCCACTCTTATCCAGTGGTTGCAAACTGGTGAGCGGGACCCCAAGATAGAATTTTTGTTTGGAGTCTTAATTTTGATTGCATGGTTTTGGATGAATATTCAACTTTTACTTTTACTTTTGAATATATTCTTCTCTTTTTAAGGTCTTGTAAACACATTTTAGAGTTCTTGAAGGACAGCTATGTATTGAGGACATTACAAGGGGGATACCACAAGGGTAAGGTGTGCTTCCCAATATTATAAATTAAACTGCCAGCGGACAATGTTGCTGTTAAAGTGACAAGGGGTCTCATTTATAAAACTTTTTTTGCATGCACACAAAGGTTTTCAGATTGATAAAACAATAAATATACCAGAATCTGCTTATAATTCCATTCATAAATCCCTGACAGGGGATAGAGGATAAATGCGCGCAGGACGTATCCACAAAGGCTGCCCCAACGTGCTGGAAACCGAACACTTGGGGCAGACATCTTGTCCGTCCCCGTCCGCGATGAGTGTGTTTCACCCACGAGGACAGTGGAACATGCCAGGCTGGAGAAATGACCTCTTTTAGAGAAAAAACTTGAACACTACTGGAACAGCCCAGGGGAAGTTGCTGCAGGAAGGGACAGTCCACTGCGCCAAGTCATAAGATTTCACCAATAATTCAAAGTAGATGTTGAAGTCTCGAAGTCGATGATGTGTGAAGGCTCCAAAGAACAAAAGGTGTATGAAAGCAGCACGCAGTCTCTGATACATACACAGATATCCGGGGGCGGAGTCCAGTATGCAAATTTCATTCGCCAATTTCATTGGCCTTTTCTAAACTAGTCAGAAGTTGATGGGTTCTCAAGACGAACCCCATCTGTCGGTTCCCAGAAAGGGAATCCTATTTGTCTTCGCTACTTTTGCATCAAAGTCCATCACCTGTAACAAAGTCCATCACCTGTACAGCAGATCTGTAACGACATTTGTCTTTCCCTCAAAAACTCAGAAAACTCAGCTGAGAAATACTGAGGGCCGTTATCTGAGACCAACTCCTTTGGCTTTCGTAGTCAAGTACACACAGCACTCAAAAATTGCTTAATAGTAGTGTGTCAACCCTGGATGTAAAAGCGACTTTGGGCCAATTGCTGAAATCGCTTATCTACAGTATCATGGTGCTGCTTCAAATGGTCAATTCAAGAGGGTTAAGAGGAGCATCACAGGTAATGGCAGACTTTTAATTTTGTTTGACTTTTAATTTTGTTTGTAAGTATGACAGTTGCGTATCAAAACTTCTGTCTGGCTGTCCATCTTGGGCCACCAGTACAGCTACATTAGTCTTTGCTTGGTACAGACTATGAGTTTTTAGGTAAGGACTTCCAATAGGCGTTGTGTTCCCCTGATGATTCATCCATCCATGACAGAAAGCTCATATAGGAAAGTATGCTTATAAATCCAGGTCACTATCCTACATGTGTTATGGCCAACACGTCTTTTGACACATACGTAGTTTAGCGAACACTGGGCAGTCATTGCATGCAGAATGGAAATTTTGCTTGGAGATTGAGCTGGAAGTAAATGAAATCATAGCAATAGACTCAATGGTTTTTGCAAAGTCCGGTTAAGTGTTTGCAAGAGACAGTCTTGATAGGCAGTCTTGATTGGCAGTCAGCAACACTGTTTAATGGACCTGGTCTGTAATGAACATCGTAGTTAAACTCCATTAAGCATGCAGACCATCGGGCAACATGTAATGCTACTATTTATTTAACTTGTTAAAAGAGTGGTAGCAGCTTGATAGTCAGTGCGCAGTAGGAATTTTCATCCCCAAAGCCATGTGCGCCATTTCTCAGCAGCCCATACACATCACAGTGCTTCCTTCTTGACACTGGAGTATTTTTGTTCAGCATTAGACAAGGAACGTGGAGCGACAGCAATAGTTTTTTCTGTCCCGGTGTCAAGACAGCACCTCCACTTTAGTCTGAGACGTCACTTAGAGTGACAAGACCGCTGAAGAATGCATACTGAGAAACGGAGTTAGTCTATTTTTGACAGACGACGCGTCCAAGCCGCTTAATTCCCTTTCAGCTGTTCTCTCGATGTTGTGTTGAGAGACAGACTGGCGTTTGATCTTGAGAACCTATCATCTCCGAGAGGAATTTAAAAACAGCCATTCATCCATCTTTAAGTTCATTGGACCATGCATGACTGGATGTCAGGTAACTTTTCTCATCAAGAAAACTACTACACTGCTTGACTTAATGCGTTTGTAGCGGAACTCCCCCTGTGTATGAGCGGACTTCCTCTATGCGTTTCAGCAGCTGGGCACAGAGCATCTAAAATAGCTAATTTCTCACAGTTGCGGGCATGTCTGGCAGCTGTGTTCTTGGCTATGACAGACTCATCCCTGAGTCTTCTGCTTCTTGTCCAAGTTCGCCGTTTTTGCAGCGGGGGTGATTTGGGGGTTCCCACAGATGTCGCTCTGTCAGCATCGGGTTTCGGACCATCCATGCTCCAGCACGCTCACCTGGAGTCCCTGATGGGCACCGGCGAACCATCCCATAGCGGGCAGACTCGACAAAAGGATGAAGACGAAGCAAGTCAAGCTGCTTCCGCCCTCACGTCTATGGCGGTTCTTCAGGTTTTTCAGGCCAAGGCTTTGAAAGAATTGGATGATGGGAAGACCAACCCCGCTCGCATGTGAGCTGCGCACCACAATTGACATCGCGCCCCAAGCGACGAAGATGTCCACGTTAGTGGTCCAGGAAAGGCCCCTCTTTTGGATGTGCCCATCTCGCATACTGGGCTGTTTGGTGACATCGTGAAAGATGTGTCACAGCACTTTTCCGTGGTGAAGAAGCAGGTGGAGGTGATTCAGTGCCCTGGGGGTTCTGCCCTGTGTGAGGTGAGCGTTCTGCCAGCCACCGAACCACCCCCCCACGAGACGCTCAATCAGATCCTCCCTATAGTTCCCCTAACACGGTAATTGGGCGCTTTTGAGACACTCCTAGTGTACATTGGCACTGCGTTGAGGAAAAAACAAAACCTTGTCAGAGATGAATGTGGTGTTAACAAGGGGTAAGGTACAGTACTTGGTATTAAGGGGACATAGTATGAAAAAAATAATTGCCCATATTTTTGGTTTATGGCGGTCTCCAAGCCATTCCAAGGTGATGCTCAGCTTCCACACTTGGCTGACCAGGGGCCGGTTGAATAAACTACTTAGACTAGTCTTAGTTAGTCATCAAATGTTTTTATTCAAGACTGGTCATAAGATTTTCAAATCAGTTACATAAAAAGGTAGATGGTTTATTGAAATATGAAAAGACTGGTTAGTCCTAACTAATTGCTAGTCTCTGATAGTTGTTGAGACACAGTATTAACCTATAGGTAATGTTTAACTGGCCCAGGTTGAAGGACCAAAACACACTCTGATAAGGCCCTATGGTAAGGCCCTATGTAACAATGCTAAGTGCGTCACAATGTCATGGAGGCAGTAAAAATTAGAGGGGTTTAGAATGAAGGGGCTGCACTAACTTTATCAGACCCAGTTACTAAGCTCACAGCTTTTTGTTACTTATTTTACAAGCAAACACGTTAATCAGTCAAAAGCGAGAGGCATTTAATCAGTTTTTAAAGAATCAGATGTAGATCATGTTATTGGACTATTAGAAGAAAATGAAAATGCTAAAAAATTTCAACTTGACCCCTTTAATCTGAACCAAGAAGATTATTATGTCAGTTTGCAGATGGGTATTACACAGCACCTTGAGTCTCTCAATGGCTTCCTCGCTGCCTGGGGTGAACATGATGCGATCATGCAGGCTGCTGATGGAGCCTGCCCCACTGGACAGGGCGGAGAGAGATGGAGAGGGGCTCATCCCTGTCATAGCATTGGTCACTGTGGAGAGATAATCTCTTTAATTGATAGCCTGGCCACTATTGTTATTGTTGTCAGGGAAGGGGGGAGAGAGGTGCAGGGGGAGGGGAAAGTAGGGGGCTGGGGGTGACAGACATAGAGTTAGAGAGACAGCGTAAAGCAGACAGAAAAGGAAGACAAGAAAAAAGATTAGCTTCAAATTACAGAAATTCTATAAACCTCACACAATTTCACATCTGAGGAGAAATGCCTAAGATACAAAGAGAGAATGTACAGTAACAGCCCAGAAATGGGGGGAAATAAAAATAAAATACAGTGGTGTAAAGTAACGAATAACAAATACTCAAATTACTATAAAGGAGTAGTTTTTTCAGGATATGTAATTGTTTGAGTAGTTTAAAAAATACTTATCTCAGTATCCGTACTTTTACTGCGCTATTTTCCCTCGCAATGTCGTCCTTACTTTAAATGTTTAATATTCATGTGATTGGCTAAGGCAGTGGTTCTCAACTCTGGCCCGCGAGATCCATTTTCCTGCAGAGTTTAGCCCCAACTCTGATAAAACACATGAAGAGGCTAATCAGCGACTTCAGGAACAGACGCGTTCTATATAATGATGGGCTGCGCAGATTGTTTGGCATATCGCAGTTAAGTACCGCGAGAGCAATTCAAATGCATACCGAGAAATCTGCACTCGAATCGCTCTCGCGGTACTTAAATCTCATACGGTGATCGGTCTGCGCAGCATCGCATTAAATCGAACGCATCTATTCCTAAAGACGCTGATTGGCTTGTTCAGGTGTTTTACATCAGACTTCGGACTAAACGCGGCAGGGAAATGGATCTCGCGGGACAGAGTTGAGAACCACTGGGCTAAGGGGTACAATCAGTCCCGTCACATGACTGTTCGCTTAAATCTTGCGTCACACAGGTTTCAAGAAATATGCTGAAATTTAGTTTAATCATGAAGAAGAACGAATGGTGACGCAGGCCTTGCGCATATCAAACGGCGGTTTTGCGTACTTAAAAGTCACTACGGGAAAGTGATACATGAAGCCTTGTCCGATATATGGAGAAATATTGATTAAATGTATCGCACCGTTGGCCACTTTTTATCTAAACGGCCATATCATGAGGTAAAATTGTCCATCTCTGTCCAAAGTCTCTACATCAAGTGCTCTGCCATTTTTAGTGAGTAGGGAACATATGCGATTGGAACACATACGAAGCAGTTTCGCAAACGATGCATGACCAGTTATAATGTTATAAATAACATTACGTTTCTTGCACAGTTCGACCTATTCGGTTAAATAAGACGTCATTAATACATCGAAAGAAGCCGCAGAGATTACTTGTATGTTGCCTCTTCAGTATTTTTAACTTTTAATGACATGGACGTGGACTTACATTTTCATTTTAAAAACCATGGACCACAACTCCAGGTAAAAATATTTTTGTTCTACCTAAGAGATAATGTCACGCTTGAGGTTGAGTAATTGATAAGCCATCATCTCTGCAGATATGACTGTTATTGTTTATCCATGCAATTTAGGTTACACATGTTTTGCATTTTTTGCATGCAGTATTTTGGACTCTTATTTATTAATTTCTGCATCGTGGGGCCAAGTACACATGATTGAACAGTGGTGGAAGTGCATAAATAGTTTAACTGGAAAACTGAGCTCATAATAGACAAACTGACAGAACAACAAATTGAATGGTTATTTTGTCTGAAATGGATGCTTTATTAGTAAGGTAACTAGTAACTAGTACTCTGGGTCGTTTTTTAGAAACATTTTACTTTTTTGAATCCAGTACTTTCACTTGTAATTAGTACAATTTTAGCAATTTAACAGTACTTGTACTTAAGTACAAATTTCCAGTACTCCACTGATAAAATAGTATCTGTAGCACAGGCACACAGTAGCATAGAGACACCAGCCATTTCAAGTACCCAGCACACTGCAGGTTTTATGATGCATATGTTACCAGCAACCTGAAAAATCTGAAAAATGTAATGCGCAACAATGTTAATTCGTGAACCATTTGTTTTAATTGTTAGAGTGCAAATGGTAAACTAAAATAAAAGCTGTCCCTTCAAGCAAAGTAATACCTAGGGTTGGATTAGTTACTTAAAAAATGTATTCTGGTACAGTTACAAATTGTTTGGTTTAAACAAGTATCACAATAAAAAAGTAATGTAGTCTGATTGGTTTTGGATTACTTTAGGGTCACATATGTAAATAAAACATAAATGCAAAGATATATTTAAAGTCTTTAAAAAGTAGAACATCAGATTAAATGGAAATACAGGAAAAATTTATTAGAAAGGAGTGCAAGATTAACATGGAGTCATTATTGTTGATTATTGACTTTGATATTGTTATCACGATTATTAATGTCAATTAACACGATACATTATAAATGTCATATTTTTAATAGGCTATGCAGATAAAACAAGAGGAGAAGCATTTAGGAGTGGTTTTTTTACCGTTTTACGCATTAGAAAACATGACATTGTACATTGAAAATTGTTATATGGCACAAAAACACTGTGCACTTCCACATTTTAAAACAATTACTTTAGTTTTAAAACAACTGTAATCCTGATAATAATCAAATTTGGGGGATAATCTCATAAAGAAATTTTCATGTAGCTAAAGGATTACAGTTGCCAAATTTGTGTATACTTATAACTGTAATCCTGTTACATCTAATCAGATAAATCCCAACCTTGTAAATACCAGTGTTTATTACGTATTTTAAATTAAGTATCCAGCATTGGCCAAGCACTGACTATGTAATCAACATCAACCATTATTTTTCATGTAACACTGCAGTGTTTATTATAAATTATATGATTTATTTTAATTCACATGCCCTCATAATCTTTCGTCCAAATCATAACCCATCCACCTCTAAACAACATCTCTCCTCAGCATGACATACATGCCCAGTGGCCAGGCCTCCAACAATCCAATCAATTCCCAAATATCTAAATTAAGCTCTATTTTCCATTTTTCTCAATCTAGAAGCCTGGTTACACAGATATTTATCACATAGAAAAAAAACAATATTGCAACTTCCACTGACCACCCAGAGTCAGTTCACTAATTTGTTGGATTTACACACAGTTAATACTTTGGATGCTTCTGAGGAATAACTAATAATTTTTCATAAGTCAAAAGTCTGGCCCTGTGAGAATAGCAATGACTCATCTGAAATCAGTTATCAAAGGCAGCCAAGAGCATATAAAGCTTCGAAACATAAGCTGTCCTTCATACACACTTTTGTCTAAGGATCCTTTCATTACAAAAGCAGGTTGGCATTACTGCCTTTAATTTTTGGTCACAGATTCTTGAGACATGAATTAAAACAGGCAACAGATGTAAGAAGTAAATACAGCTAAAATCAGACTACATATAACAATTAAAAGCTCTAGAAACACATGCAAATGTCTTATTACTTTTGAACTCTAGGCAGCCCAGTCTTAAAATTACATTACACAAAATGTACTTTTCTCATGTAACACTGCAGTGTTTACTATAAATTATATGATTTATTTTAATTCACATGCCCTCATAATCTTTCGTCCAAATCATAACCCATCCACCTCTAAACAACATCTCTCCTCAGCATGACATACATGCCCAGTGGCCAGGCCTCCAACAATCCAATCAATTCCCAAATATCTAAATTAAGCTCTATTTTTCTCAATTTAGAAGCCTGGTTACACAGATATATATCACATAGACAAAAAACAATATTGCAACTTCAACTGACCACCCAGAGTCAGTTCACTAATTTGTTGGATTTACACACAGTAAATACTTTGGATGCTTCTGAGGAATAACTAATAATTTTTCATAAGTCAAAAGTCTGGCCCTGTGAGAATAGCAATGACTCATCTGAAATCAGTTATCAAAGGCAGGCCAGAGCATATAAAGCTTCGAAACATAAGCTGTCCTTCAAACACACTTTTGGCTAAGGATCCTTTCATTACAAAAGCAGGTTGGCATTACTGCCTTTAATTTTTGGTCACAGATTCTTGAGACATGAATTAAAACAGGCAACAGATGTAAGAAGTAAATACAGCTAAAATCAGACTACATATCACAATTAAAGCACTAGAAACACATGCAAATGTCTTATTACTTTTGAACTCTAGGCAGCCCAGTCTTAAAATTACATTACAGAAAATGTACTTTCCAGTGGCTAAGTGGTTAGAGCATGATGTGAGTATACTTTCCTGTGGCTCCGAAGTCAGAGTAGGGCGTAAGCAACACTAAGGTTATGGGTTAGATCCCAGGGATCGCACAAACATAGAAACAGATGTATACTATAGTATAATTCAATGTAGGTCGCCCTGGATAAATGGTACCCCCAAAAAAAATACTTTTTCGGACTTACACTAGAACATTTGTCAGATTTGCCCTTAATTTGTGTATGTAGATGCTGTATACAAGAACTGTTTGATCAATCAAAAAGCTTTTATAAACATTTTGTTAGGAATGTTTGTAGATGCTTTGAATACAATTCTGCTTCCAGAGCTCGACATTAACGCTTGTTAGTTAATGTTTAGTTTACTTTTACATATCGTTCATTTGGCAGACGCTTTTATGCAAAGCAACTTATATTGCTTTATCCTGTATATTTTACATAGGTATTTTTAATACCCTGGAATCGAACTTACAACCTTGCGTTGTTAACGCAATGCTCTTACCACTGAGCTACAGGAAAGTTTAGAATGGACAAATGAGAGAGAATTTTACTTGCCCGAATGAACAAGTAACTTGAAAAGAAAATAACAACAGTGCGACATACATACAGATGTTTTTGCTTGTTTATGTGTGAATATAATCAATGGCGCACTGCATTGAGTCCCTGTATATTAAATATGTCTGGACACGGATTCCTGTTATTTAAATGTGATCTGGCTGTTCTGCGTGTGTGAGTGAATTATGTGCACAATTTAACATACAACACAAGTGAGGGTCGTGGATTTATCTGCGTCTGCACTGTTTGAGGATATGCACATAGGGCTATTGCACAAAAGTAGAATAAAGAAATACATGATAATTGAGCAAGCGCGGCCTAATTGACCTAGTCTGCTTGCCTCATCCTGGATTAATTGGTTGCACGTTTGCTTAACCAGGATGACAACACGAAGCTAAATCAAGCCAGGTGTAGATAGATGGGATGAGTCCACGTACATGGCATTCGTAAATAGACCTCGGTATCGCTCACAGAATCACCGATGGGAACATGTATAAATGTCGCGCTTCATACTTCACGGCTGCTGAACCACAGCTCCTGATGGAGTTTTATGAAGAGGTGAAAGATACCATAGTAAAACATTCTCACCTAACTTTAATGGCTCACAGTAAATTTTCTGTAAAGAATATATGGACAAACAATATGTCAAAAAAAATAAGTGATAAGTGAGTCTCAGCTTTTAAACGTTATTCATTTAATAATTAAGGTTTTTTGTCAAAGATTCAACACAGATTCCACTCAGAACAATCATTAAAAACAATTATACAAGTAGATAACAGTGAACAAATAAGGTGAATAGATTAGGTGTCTGCTGACATGTTGAATGTCTATATGATTGTAGGTAATAAAAAGCCAATAGAACTGGCACAGGGGGCGGCCCACCAGTAAATCTACGTTTTTTAATCTCAATTACTGCAATAAAACACAAATTTATGAAACCTCTGATGGCAATTTGACAAGCAGTCTTCATTAGCATAGCAATATAACACTTGGCCTGAGTAATAATACTACAACTTGAATCATTATAAAAAGACTGTTGCAATTACAAACAAAAGTATCTTGGTTTTGTACAATACCCCTCATATGAACACATAAACATCATCTCAAGAGTTTATTTTTCGAGTGTTTTACTGTTTGAGTGAAGCAATCAGCAAACACACAAAAAATCAAGCGTCTTGGCGAAGACCCGTCAAATTAAAAGTCCCATTTAAATGAACATTGTAGTGTACTATAGAATTTGCTGTACTATTAATAATTACGGCTTGCCTTTGTTTCAAAGCAGTCACAGAGAGTGACATATAATCAAATTTATTTAGCTAAAGCGGATACATTTTTATCTTTGAACGAGTAATGTATGTGTGAATTAAAAATCAACTTCAAGAGTCTGATCAAGACGGTACGAAACACATCGACACTTCGAGGATCATATCGACCCATCCAATTCGGACCCTCGGCCCATGTGGCAGGGCATCCAGGCCATTAGCGACTATAAAACCAACCACTCCACCCCAATAGCCACAGATACCGCCTTCCTGAGTGAGCTTAATGACTTTTATGCACGCTTTGAGAGAGACAATAAGGAACCCGCCACCAGGCTCACACCTTCTACTGATCACCCAATCATCACACTAAATTCCAAAGATGTTTTCACTGCACTAAGCCGGATAAACGCGTGCAAAGCTGCTGGCCCAGATGGCATCCCTGGTCGCGTATTTAGGGCATGTGCGGAGCAGCTCGCTGGGGTCTTCACGGACATCTTCAACCTGTCCCTCGCCCAAGCAGTGGTTCCAGCATGTTTTAAATCCACCTCGATAGTGCCCATTCCAAAAAAATTCCAGCCCGACATGCCTGAATGACTACCGTCCTGTAACACTCACAACCATTGTTATGAAGAGCTTCGAGCGGCTGGTCCTGTCACACCTAAAAGACTCTCTACCATCCACACTGGACCCATACCGATTTGCCTACAGTAGCAATAGGAGCACAGATGATACGGTGTCCATGGAGCTGCACTCTGTGCTCACACATCTGGACAATAGGGACACTTATGCACGCATGCTGTTTGTAGACTTCAGCTCTGCATTCAATACCGTCATCCCTTCCGAGCTAATCATCAAACTTGGAAACCTAGGCATTAACAACTCAACCTGCAACTGGGTTATGGATTTCTTGACGAACAGGCCTCAGCTTGTTAGGTTAAGCAACATCTGCTCCACCACAATCACCCTCAACACTGGTGTACCCCAGGGCTGCGTACTGAGCCCCTTTCTCTACTCCCTTTTCACACTCGACTGCAGGCCTGTGAATGGATCGAACTCCTTCATCATGTTTGCAGACGATACAACAGTGATTGGTCTCATCAGCAACAATGATGAGACTGCCTACAGGGAGGAGGTACGGCACCTGGCCACATGGTGCTCAAACAACAACCTGCTCCTTAACACCTCCAAGACAAAGGAGATCATCGTGGACTTCAGGAAGGCGAAAGGAGGCACACACGACCCCATCCACATTAACGGGATGATTGTTGAACGTGTTTCCAGTTTTAAGTTCCTGGGGACCCATATTTCGGAGGACCTGTCCTGGACCACCAACACCTCATGCCTGGTCAAGAAGGCTCACCAGCGTCTCTTCTTTCTGAGGACACTGAAGAAGAACCAACTGTCTTCAACTATCCTGGCGAACTTCTATCGCTGCACGATGGAGAGCATCCTAACCAACTGTGTCACAGTCTGGTACGGGAACTGTTCTGTTGCTGAGCGCAAGGCACTGCAGCGGGTGGTGAAAACAGCCCAGCGCATCACTGGGACTACACTCTCCTCCATTGAGGACATCCAGAAGAAACGCTGTCTGCGTCCAGCTCGCAGCATTCCCAAGGACTCCTCTCACCCTGCTCATAGACTGTTTACTCTCCTGCCTTCCGGTACGCGCTTCAGGTGCCTCCGGACAAGAACCAGCAGACTAGGAAACAGCTTTTTTCCCAAGCTGTTTCATTATTGAACTCTGCCCCCCACTGATTTCACTACCCCTCATAACTTTAACTTTAATGCTGCTATTATATTGTTTACATTGCACTACAGGGCTGCCATGCATGACCGAACTGTACACACCAGTACTTCATGTATCTGCTCTAACGGACTGTTTACACACACACAGCATCATTTGCACTCTAAACTGCTCACTTGCACACCAGGAATAGTATACTGAATGCTCATTTGCACTAATGGACTACTTCAATAACTGGATTACCTCATCTACTGCACTGTAACTCTATTAACTGCATCTACTCATCTATTGCACCATAACTTCAATAACTGTATTAAATCATCTACTGCACTATAACCTTTATAACTTCATTAACTCATCTACTGCACTATAACCTTAATAGCTAATGTCTGTAACTAATGCACACTTAAGTCACTTGCACTATTGTATAGTCTAAATTGTTAACTGTTCATAACCACCTGCACATTAATGTTCACAGTATACATCCTTCTGTATATATTGTCCATAGTACATACCGACTGTCATATTGTCATAGAACATTTGTGTAGTATTTCCCTAATATTGTATTCTGTATTTATTCACACTGTATATCCTGCACTTGCTATTTGCACTTCTGGTTAGACCTAAACTACATTTCGTTACACTGTACTTGTATATGTGTAATGACAATAAAGTTGAATCTAATCTAATCTAAAATCGTATCGGGGCAAATTCCAAGTTCCTACCTACCGACAAGGGAATGAAAAGTTATATCTCTTGACCACTAGGGGGGTATAACTGGCATATAACTTTACAGATCCCCTCAGAACTTATACACGATGAACCATGCTAAGTTTCGTAGCAATTCACCATTGCGTTTGTATAATCCTAAATATTTTAATATCTCTGGGCCACCAGGTGGTGCTGTGCTGAAATTTTCTATGTTACTGCGATGACATGTACCAAGTTTTGTGTAAATACATGAAAGTTTGGGGAAGACATTTTGGCTAGCTCGCTGTCGAATTTAGGCTCGTTACATGAGAACCGATTAGACAATCGAAATCTGTTAATAACTTTGTTAGCTATGAGTACGTTTACAGGTACCCTCATAATGTGATTATAATAGGATTTTGACACTTTAGTGATTACATGTTCACTTTCAAATTACATCTAAATAACAACGCAAAATTAAATCTAAATAATGCGATTAAGATCATAATCGCAGTTAGCATTTTTTAAGTAAGATATGTGGAGTACACCGGTTTAAATCGCAATAAGAAGGCAGATAAACACCTTAATTGCATTTTTGCTGCTCTGACTACCATGCACATGTGCTTCTGTATCGCACCTTATGCTCAAACACAGACCAACTTTATATGAGATCATATGAGATCATCGTTTGTGCCGTGTTTTATACCAATTATCAGACTTATAAAACTCATGTAAACGGGAGCAAAGAGGTGTTCAGGTGTCATGTAAACATGTTACTGCAATTAACTCCTTGCTCTCATTATTGGAAATTATCACATTATTTGTCCGATGTAAACGTAATCACTGTCTCTAGGTACTGTATGCATGCCAAATTTCTTGCAAATTGGACAAACCGTCTAGGAGTTAAAAACAGTAGGTTTTTCGAAAAATTTTAAATGGAGGGAAATATTTCATGATGGATAATTATGTGATGAAGTGCATTTGAAACGGCATGAGCCAAGGGTTCAGAGAATAATTTTGTTTCTAGGATGTATGGTTCAAAAGGTTTGGCAAAAATGTATGTGGAAGTTTGGAGTGTTTGTGGTGCTATGGAGTTTGGGTTAGATGGCGACCTGAACCAGACAGCAGAGGCTCTCTCTCGTCAGTCAACACTTCGCAGAGAGTCACTACTCAATCCCCACCCAGTCAATCTCATTTGGGTGCAGTTCAAGCAGGGACAGGCATACCTGTTCGTCCCCTGGACACCACCCATTGCCCGGGATGGTACTCCCTGCCCGACGCCCCCCTCGGCACAGATGCCCTAGCGCACAGGTGGCTGCAGGGCAAGTGGAAGTACGTCTTCCCCCCAGTGAGCCTCATTGCACAGGTCCTGTGCAAGGTCAGGGAAGAGGAGTATCAAGTACTACTAGTTGCATACTGGCCCAACTGCACTTGGTTCTTTTGGGGTGAGGGTGTTATGTTCCCCTGCCGTGATCATTGGATATGGCTCCATCTGCTGGAAAATCGTACTCCTGCTCATCTCATGACTCTTTCTTGCTAACAAGATGAGTAATTGGACGCAACTGAAGTTTTCCTCCACTCTGGCTTAAAAGACAATGGAAGATAACCTTGCGTGTGGATTGACAAACCTCCTTCGACCCGGGTCGGCTTCTTAGCTATCCTTCTTGACTCAATTTAATAAAAACACTAGACTTGAAACAAATGTGTCTGCGTCCCCTTTTATGTAACAACATTCTTATTAGATTCCCAAGGGTTCGTAACAGTCTGTTTTGGAGATCAGCAAAAGGGGAGGGCTGTCTCAAAACAGAGATTGGTGCACTGGATTGTGGACGCCGTCACGATGGTGTACCCATCCCAAGATCGCCCGTGCCCACTAGCAGTGGGAGCTCACTTCACCTGTGGTATAGACTCCTCGTGGGCAGTGGGTGAAGAACATTCCTTCCATCAATAAGCAAGCACCACCTGCAGGCAGGCTGGGCAGAGTTGTTCTGCACCTTAGCCGAGTAACAACTGAGTTGTCAACACATTACCACCTTGATAACCCACGACCTTCCCTAGGTGGACCTCCACCTTGCTGTACACTTTACTGTAAAGTAAAGATTACTGTAATGCACTTCTAGGTGGATGCCCTGCAGGCCTATCACAAAAACTGCAACTGGTTCAAAACGCGGCAGCTCGAGTTCTTACACGTACAAAAAAGTATGAGCATATAACCCTGGTTCTGTCAACCTTGCACTGGTTACCTATAAAGCATCGCATTAACTTTAAGATCTTGCTTATTACCTATAAAGCCCTACATGGTCTAGCGCCGCAGTATTTGAATGAACTTCTATTGTATTACAGACCTCCACGTACATTACGCTCTCAGGCGTCCTGTCAGTTGGTAATACCCAGAATTTCAAAATCAAGTGCAGGTGGTAGATCCTTTTCTTATCTAGCGCCTAAACTTTGGAATATTCTTTCCTGCACGGTCCGGGAGGCAGACACACTCTGTCAGTTTAAATCTAGACTAAAGACTCATCTTTATAATCTTGCATACACTACACCTCCATAATATTAATCCTCAGAGGATTTAGGCTGCATTATTTAGATCAACCGGAACCAGGAACACATCCAACAACAAATGATGTACTTGTTGCATCAAAGAGTGCAGAACAGTACTCTACTCTCAGCCAGTCTTGTCTCTTTGTTCCAAGGTTACCGCAGGATGCAGTTCATGCCCAGACCTGATGGCAGAGCTGAGAATAGGAAGCGGTGACCTGACAAGAGCTAAGAGGATAGAGCTGGATAAAGGACGCGACAACTTTGATTTTCCTACAACATTTCAAATGCTATTAGATTGTTAATGATAATCTTAAATCTATCATTTTTCATTTTTATTTAGCCTTGTTGTGCAAGCACTGTTGAGCTTGTGCAGAGGCAGCAGCTTTTGCCAGAGGGGAACTGGAATCCCCTGGTTGGGCCTGGTTTCTCCTGAGGTTTTTTTTCTCGATGGGAGTTTTGGGTTCCTCCCCACCGTTTGCATATTGTTTTGCACTATCTGCCTGGCCGGGGGGGCTGCTTTAGAATTCAGAAATTAGACATAATTAATATTGCATATAAGAATTTATAGTCCGTTTAATATTTGACCTGTGGTTCTTTCTCTTTTATCGCCAATGTTTGCTTTCACTGTTTGTGTGTGCGTCTATGTCAATTTGTGTATGTATGTTTGCATATTGTGTGTGTGGAGCATTTGTATGTCTGTCTTTGTTGTTTCACCTTTTTCTTGTTTTTACAGGTATATGCCTTTAGTCGTTTTACTTGTATTCAATGTGTCTCATGTACAGCTGCTTTGTAACAATGAAAATGGTAAAAAGCGCTATATAAATAAAGTTGAGTTGAGTTGAGTACACTACTTCAGTCCGCACATTTTCCCATGAGCTCTCCACTGACGGCAAGACAGTGCTGGTATCTCCACTAAACTCCTCCCTACGGTGGGAAGTGGTCTCTGTAGCGTGTTCCCCATCTGAGTAAATAGAAAAAAGTGGTCTCCACCCTTATTCAATTAATGAATGAAGGATTTCCAGTTTGCAGAGTTGAAAAGCAAGGGAACATTAAAGCTGAAGGTTTTATTATTTGTTGATGTCATGGAAAGATTTTTTTAATTACTTAAAAATATATAAAAAAGGTATTAGTTACAAATGCAACCTCAGTTCCCTGATGGAGCGAACGAGCCGTTGTGTCAAACCGACAGAATGGTGGTTTGAACTTGAAAACCTATCATTTCATTTTTAAAAGGCCAATGAACTTGGCGAATGGCATGGTATGCCAGTCTCCGCCCCATTCATACGGGTAAAAAAGGAAGATGGCGTGCCCATTCATTCACCTTTAGGGCTGAGGAAACTGAGAAGGACAACATCTTATTCCCTCCATCAAGGAACTGAGGTTACATAAGTAACCAAGAAATTCCCTTTCTGTCTGTCTCTCGACGTTTGGCGAATTGACAGAATGGGTTTCCTATACGAAACTCCATGGTGGTGCGCCGCATTATGACTTCCAGCGGAGCGACACTGATGCGCCTGGGCGAGTCACAAGTGAGCGTAACCTTCCAGTGGTGTACATTTACTTTTAACATTAACATTTTATCCAAATCGACTTACAAAGAGTTTAGGGAGCAATAAGCGATATGTCACACAGGAGCAAAAATACAATAGGTGCCAATTCAAAGTTACTTGTTTCAACAAAAGCTAGACCACACCCTGTTGAGAGAAAGAGAGGGCTAATGTTTTTTTTTCATTTGTCTGTCAAGTATCCACAGAAGAGATGGGTTTTAAGTAGTTTTTTAATGTTGTAAGAGATGTGGCTGACCGGACAGAATTAGGAAGAACGTTCCACCAGGAAGGGGTTGTGAATGAGAATGAGCGGGAAAGCAACTACATTTTTTGTTCTGTGATAGGTAGGAAGACACCTGGTTGAATGTGGCTGTAACGAGGAAGGCGGGACGAGACCCGTGAGGCAACGAAGCTGGGACAATGGCTTGAGTGATAGTGGGAATAAGCTGTACGCACACCGGTCCCGCATCTCTCACGGACGAGATCGGGAGATGTTATGTGGATCCCGTACACGGTCTCACCATTGTGGCGATATCATGGGAGTAGTAGAGCTGGCCCCAACTAGGGGTGCACAAAAGCGGTGGAGTCCACTGAGGAGAGGTAACAGGTTCATCAACAGGGGAACCAAGAGTAGGAATCATCCGATTTGACTAACCAAGGAGGGGGAGTCAATACATGTGGAGCACTAGCTCAGGTATAGGGATTCTCCTCGTGAGGGAAACCTACACTACCGCTCTGCCCTGCTTGTAAACTCAAAAGTGCTGAGTGATGGATGGAATGTGTCACGGTGCGAAAAGGACTCAGATGCAGGTAGGTTACAACACAGTTTATTTGACAGGATTGTAGAAAGAACAAAGGATAGGCAGGGTACTCCTGGTCAAAAACTCAAAACACAGCTGGCAGTGAATACCAAAAATCCATAAAATCCGGAAAAGGTAAACGGGAACAAAAAGTGAACCGAATGGGAAAAGTAAATCCAGACCGACTCACGGGTTACCACGTCCCTATGGACAAATATGAAAAAGAAAGGTACAAAGCACAGCAAGAGTAAACAACGTCACAAATAACTTACATCGCCACAAAGAGAGCAGGCACAGCCAAGCTCAAATAGACAGTAGTGTACTCAGGCGATTAGGAACAGGTGAGGGTAATAAACAAGGGAAACAACCAACGATGTATAATTACAAGCGGGAGGTGAACAGCAGGTGACAGAGATACAACATTAGTAGTAGACTAACGGAGAAACAAGGGGGCGGAGCTACACGGTAGACAGAAGGACACGCGTCGAACAATCAAAACATTCCGCCACGTGTCTCAACATAAAACAAAACGTACAGACGAGAACTGGTTCTGTCCTGACCTTGTCCAGAAAGTAGAGAACGTAAAAACCAGGAAGGACAAGGTCCTGACAGAATGCTTATACATTACCCAGTGAAGGAAGAAAGAAGCTGAATCTCAGCACCATGTGGGAGTCGCCTGGCCCGAACTCTAGGCACTCATTGAACTCAGAGAGTTCATGCAGATCCCTTACCCTCTTGATAGAAGGGAGCACCAAAAGAAGAACCTTCTTCATCATCAAGATGGAAGAGCGGCTTCTCCTAGGGCATTGGTCACCAACTAGCGGACTCTGGTCCGATTGCAGACAGCGAGATGCATCTGTCCGGACCTCAAAGCCTATTAACAAAATGAATAAATGAACGCCTAACATTATTTTCAAATGCATTCAAATGTATACCAGCCACATCAAGGTCGACTTTGTAGGAAGGACAGCACGACACCGATCGCACAATTCTGTGGGTCTGCCACGCGGGACAACACCAATACAAGAAGAGGGGCCATTTGTAGACTTACAGTCGCCTAGTGGCTGGGGCTATTGGGATCTCGTCTTCCCATCCAGAAGCCAAACTGAAAAATCTTCAACAATGTAACAAAACAGCCCACTTTGCGCGATGGGTGACATGTGTTGTGGTTGATTTTTAGTTTAACAGCCTGAATAATTGTGTTAACGTGTGGAACAGGAATCCCCTGGTTGGGCCTGGCTTCTCCTGAGTATTTTTTTCTCCATTGGATTGGGTTCATCACCACTGTTTGCATACTGTTTTGCACATTTTGCTTGGCCGGGGCGGCTGCTTTAGAATTAGAATTTTAAAGTTTTACTTAATTTATATGGCATATAGCAATTTATAGTCTTTTTAACATTTGACGTGTGTTTCTCTTTTCTTCATCTTAAATGTGTATTTTCACTGCGCGTGCTTCTCTGCGGGAGAAGCAGCTTGCTTTTCAGTGGGTGGCACATGGCATCTGAATAGTGTTAATGATGCCCATTTTTTTTAATGGCAAGTGATTTTTATTTTTGTTTGTTATTATTCTATTGCTGTAGGCCAAAAGTTGAATGGAAAGGTTGTATTACTTTATGTATTAAAGTTCAGTAACAGTTTCATGTTGTTAACGCATTTGTCAAGTATTTACACCCATTCCGATCATTCCGCCCGCTGTGGGTGTCCATCTGCCTCCTGCCCCCACTGACTTGTCCTCTTTTTCTAAGCTGGAATATGGTCACCCTACTTTAATTGTTTTGCTTATAGTCAATATGTCGCATGTACAGCTGCTTTGTAACAATGACAATTTTAAATAGCCCTGTATAAATGAAGTTGAGTTGAGTTGAGTAGAAGTGAACACCGGATCTCTAACATGTCTTTAAACGGAGACATATCCAAAGGTTGGGGCTTTTTCAGAGTGGAGCTAGAGTACTACACACTAGCTACCGGGTTGATTGAGAAGCCCATAGAGTCAGTTCATTGATTAATGGGCAATTAATGTCGGCATATCTACAGCCACAATATAAAATTGAGCGATGAACAAAGAATCCAAAAGCCATTCTTGATGCCTTGGGAGACTACTTTAAACGTGCTAAAAATGTGATCTACAAAAGATATGTGTTCAGGTGTTGCAAGCAGGAAGCAGAGAAGACTTTAGACAACTTTTTCACGAAGCTGCGATAGTGAGCATCATGTACAAGGTACCTGCGAGTACAAGAAACTTGCTGAAAGAACTCTAAAAAGTCAAATAGAACAGTAAAAGATGAAAAAGGCACCTGCTAAAGTGTGGTGTAATCATCTGTGGGTTCAACTATATGTGATGCATTGCTCAGAACGAGTGCTACGATCAGTATAAGATCATAGAAGACATTGTCATAAAAATGGTCGGCATAGTGGCTAAACGGTAAACAAATATCACATATACAGCACTTTGAGCTACATGACAGAAAATTAAAAATGTTAAGTTTTCATTCAAAATTTCATGAAATTACATAGCCAGAGTTAAGGTGCGATATATTTTTTTAATATATTAATAGAGTTATTAATTGTACATACATTTATTTGCACATAAATTTCTTAATTGCATGTAAAAAACATTGAACTGTTCAAGTGGTAGATGGCCTCAGGGACAAAGCTGTTTTTGTGTCTGGTTGTTTTGGTGCTCAGTTCTCTGTAGCGCAGACCAGACGGCAACATTGTGAAGGGATGATGGCTTGGATGTGAGAAGTCCAGGGTGATTTTCTGAGCCCTTTTCCTCACTCTGGATGTATAGAGTTCTTGGAGGGTGGGAAGGGGAGCACCAAAGATCTTCTCAGCAGTCCGAACCCTCCTCTGTAGTCTTCTGATGTCTAACTTTGTGGCTGAGCCAAACCAGACAGAGATAGATATGCAGAGGACAGACTCCATGACTGCCGAATAAAACTGTTTCAATAGAGTTTGTGGTAGGATGACCTTCTTCAGATGATGTAAGGAATACAACCTCTGCTGGGCTTTTTTAGCAATAAAGCAAATATGATGTCCCACTTCAGATCTTTAGAGATGGTGGTGCCCAGGAACCTAAATTAATCCACTGCCACCACAGTGTTCATGATGGTGAGAGCAAAAAATCTCTCTCACGTACCTTCTCCGGAACGGTTCCAGCTATGATCCAATGATCTGCCTGCTGCTACAAGATCTGCAGATTCTGTCGCCATCTTTAAGAAACGTCTGAAAACACATCTCTTCCATCAACACATGACTGATCAGTTCTGACTTCTAGTTCTTCTCCCTTCGCTTAAAAACAAAACAAAAAAACCTCTAACTTAGCTCATTATACTGTGTTAGGTTATATGAGACCAGTCTTCTTTTTTAATTGCACTTATGCTTTTGTTGTCCTTATGCTGTCCCAAATGCTTCCATTGCTTACGCCACCTGTAAGGTTTACTGTAGCTCAGTGGTAAGAGCATTGTGTTAACAATGCAAGTTTGTGGGTTCGATTCCATGGGATTGCAAATACCTATGTAAAATGTATAGGATAAAGCAATGTGAGTCGCTTTGGATAAAAGCGTCTGCCAAATGTAAATGTAAGTCGCTTTGGACAAAAGCGTCTGCTAAATGACTAAATGTAAATGGTGAGAGGGGGCAGTGCAGGGGGGTTTCTCCTGAAGTCCACAATCGTCTCCACTGTTTTAAGCGTGTTCAGCTCCAAGTTGTTATGACTGCACCAGACAGACAGCTGCTCAACCTCCTATCTCTAAGCAGACTCGTCACCATCTTGGATGAGGCCAATGAGTGTGTTGTTGTCTGCGAAATTCAGAAGTCTGACGGATAGGTCCAGTGCAGTGCAGTCAATTGCGTACAGGGAGAAGAGCAGCGGGGAGAAAACGCATTCCTCTGGGGCGCCAGTGATCATTGACCAGATGTTGATTGCCTGCGAAATTGGGGGATGGTGGCTTGTAGTTAGTGATGTCTTTTACGCCTTTCCACACAGATGGAGGGTCGTTGGCTGAAAACTGGTTTTCCAACTTTTTAGAGTAGTTTCTCTTAGCCACTCTGATCTCCTTTGTCAATGTGTTCCTAGCCTGCCATCATTTAACAGTCCTTACAACAGGTTTGGCAGATTGTAGTTTCTGCCTGTAGGCTGGGAGAAGGTGAACCAGGCAGTAATCACACAGTCCTAAAGCTGCTCTAGGGACAGAGCGATATGCATTCTTTATTGTGGAATAGCAATGGTCAAAAATATTTTTGTCTCTGGTAGGGCATGTGATGTGTTGGCAGTATTTTGGCAGCTCGAGTGTAACTTTTGCATGATTAAAGTCGCCAAGAATAATAATAACAGAGTCTGGATGTTGTTGCTCTGTGTCCGTGATGTGATTGGCGAGCTGTTGTAACGCCACACTCATGTGCGCTTGCGGAGGAATGTAAACACACACGAGAATGAACGAGGAAAACTGTCTAGGTGAGGAACCCCTGTTCTGTGGAACCCCTCACGTTAACATTGGAGGCCTTTTCAAGTCATTTTCAAGAGGTGTTTGGTCAAAGTACCTCTCAGATGTCTGAGCAGGATCAATTGCCACGGTTAAAGCAAGGGCGAGGCACTGTGGCTGATTATGCTATTCAATTCCCTACTCCGGGAGCTAACTGCGGATGGAACGAACCTGCTCTCATCTCAGTGTTTCGACAGGGTCTTGAGTTTTCAATTCGTACCCATCCTATCTGTCTCAATGTCTCGCTGCCTGCACTGGTACAGGACCCGCTGCATATCCTTCGCTGCGCATTTACCCGTCTACGAGCCCTCCAGACCCAGAACCCATGATTGTAGATCAATCACGATTATCCAGAGAGGAACGGGCACATCGATTTGCACAACGGCTCTGTTTGTATTTTGGAGGATTTTACCCACATGCCCAGTTCCACATACCAGACCTATGGTGAGTACGATTCAACCCCCTCCTAACTGTGTTGAATTACCACTCACAGATGTATTGATTATCGGCCACTCTCTGTCTGTTCCAGCAAAAGCCATAATAGACTTCGGAGCTACAGGTAATTTCATCTCCTACTCCTTGCTAAAGACCCTCAATCAGTTGCCCACAACATGAGAATCCATAATATTATAATTATATTATATAATATGTCGAGGTCAGATATATTTTCAGTCTCCTGTCGTAACACTGCAAGTTGTATCCAAACATGTGACCAGGCGAATACATGGTCATGCCCTTTGGGTTAGCAAATATCCCGGCAGTGTTTCAGGACTTCATTAATGAGATATTCCGAGATATGCTCAATCAGTTTGTTATCATCGATGACATACTCATTTACTCTAACAATGCCACACATCATATCCAGCACATCACCAGAGGTTCTGCAACCTCTATGAGAATACAGTCTCTACCTCAAGTTTGAGAAGTGCGAGCTCCATTTGCACCATCCAGTTCTTCGGTTACCTGATCACCGATAACATTTAAAGATGGACCAGAAAATGGTGGAAGCCGTTAAGACCTGGCCACGACCATCCACGGTATGAGAGCTCAAACGCTTCTTAGGCTTTGCTAATTTCTACCGAAGATTCATTTCCAAGTTCAGTCTCATCTCAGCCTCTCTCACGTCGTTGATCACCAATCGTCCTAAAGTGCTCTCCTGGAACCCCGAAGCTCTCTTTGCTGTTGAACGACTCAAAGAAGCCTTCTGTTCGGCACCCACTCTGTGTCTTCCGGATACCGATCTCCCCTTTACTGTGAAAGTGGATGCCTCTACAGTTGGAGTGGGCGCAAGCAGGTCTAGGTGGACACAGCGTGTCGTGAGGCACTTAAAGATCACCCCCCATAGCTTCTCGTTCCGGCGTCCAACCTTGATGACATATGGACCGAAGCGGTCCACTCCCGTAGAGTAGAATGGGGGAAGGAAAATGGAAAATGAGAACTACTTAGGACCCTACCCTGATAAAAAGTTCCATGGTAGTTTGATGAGTGGTACGCCACCATGTATGGTAAAATCTTTGACTTCTGGAAAGAGCTGCGCGATTACGGTGTGAACGATGTCGACTTATTATGCTAAGCTTACTTGAAATACCGTCAGTCATTCATGGAGTGCACAGAGCTTGACCCGTTCAGCTTTACCACGCTAGCTAGATGCTGTACGGGGGTCTATAAAGCTCAGTATCTCGAAAGAGATACTTTAGCTCTGGCGGTGATGTTGGCTTAAGCATGAGTAGAAGCACGGGTCTCTGTGGAAGTGTACTCTGTGGCGAAGCAAGCTTCCTGATGCATTGCGTCGGCTGCGGCAGAGCATAGTTGTATGCGGCAATGCTGGCTTTGAGGATGTATGGTGTGCTGAGACATAGTTTGGTTAGGAAGCAATGGGCCCCAGTGGGGGCGTTCGCTGCAGCGATGCTAGCCTCGAAATGCATGGCTGCTGCTGTGGCAGAGCAAGGGATGGAAGCCCGGGGGTGGCCACTGTGGGGACATTAAATGGGGGGGGGGGGGTGTGGAAGTATGAAGCACGGGTCATAATTTCATGTATAAGATACTTATCAAAACTTCCTAAAACATGCCCACACTTGATCCCCGGAAAATGGTGTCAAATGGGCGGATACGGTCAAAGTTCAACGAGACATAAGCGGTCCCTCACTATGTGGGTGGATTCAGGTCAAAACTTGACGCAATGTGGGCGGATATGATAAAATGGTCAATGCAACGTGGGAAGGTAATCAACAACACAATAATGAATGATGCTGTAAATATTGCACAAGCACAGAGACCGAAACGTCATGATGATGAAATGAATAATGATCAAGCACTCATTTAGCCAGACCTATATCTCTGCATAAGAACATTGTAGAGTCATGGGGGCTAGTTCGTATCACTTGTGGCCAGGAGTATCATGCTAGAAACATGCTTATTGTGTAAACGTCATGATAACAACATGTTAATCATGTTAGGATCATGCTAGCAGACATGCTAATCGTGTTAGCATCCTGCTAGCAAACATGCTTATCATGTTATTCTTGATAGACACAGAAGAAGAAGATCTAAATGAACATTTTGTCTAATCTTTTTTCAGTCGTTTGACACTGAACAACACTGATCCAAACCCAGAGGGCTGAACTCCATATCATCTGTTCTGGGGCGTTTCCCCATTGGGATCAGCATCAACAGACAGTTTTATGAGAAAAGAAACAAGTGATTAGAATTGAGGGAGAACAGAATTAGATGTGCACAGGGAAGGGCAGAGGATTCAGTGAACCAATTTGATATGTTCAAAGTTTTTTAATAGAGGGAATATTCATGTGTGTTAATTTACCATTTTTGCTTAAGCTTTAAAGGGGTCATATGACAATGCTTAATCGAATAATATCTTTTGTTTTAGATGTTATGCAAAGCGTTTAAACAATTTAAGGTTAAAAACTCGTTGTATTTTCCACCTACCATGCATGTTTGTATCTCATCATTGCCCCACCTCTCTGAACCACACAGATTTTTTACAAAGCTCATCGCTCTGAAAAGTGTGGTGTGCTATGATTGGCCAGTTAACCAGTGCGCAATGATTCGTCGAATACTGCAAGCATGTGGTGGAAATGTAACGCTTCTTACCATGTTTGGAACATCAGGTTCCAAAGCAGTTGTACTGACAGGTACCTTACATGCGTATACACTTGGGGGTCTCAAATAATACCATGATCTGACCTAGATTTTTGGTGGTGTGGTTAAACAAGGCGTAGCGGTCAGGTATACTTGAGCATTCGTTTTAGATAGAAAGCATCTTTTGTTCAGACGCTATAATTTTTGCAATTTTTACGAGTCTAATACATACATGGGCAACTAATAACACACTAAAGACACAAAAAGACAGGCATTCTCGCCATATGACCCCTTTGATTCATCATTCGAAAATATAGATGGATATACACTCACCTAAAGGATTATTAGGAACACCTGTTCAATTTCTCATTAATGCAATTATGGTGGTGGTGCAATGGTGTGGGGGATGTTTTCTTGGCACACTTTAGGCCCCTTAGTGCCAATTGGGCATCATTTAAATACCAAGGCCTACCTGAGCATTGTTTCTGACCATGTCCATCCCTTTATGACCACCATGTACCCATCCTCTGATGGCTACTTCCAGCAGGATAATGCACCATGTCACAAAGCTCGAATCATTTCAAATTGGCTTCTTGAACATGACAATTAGTTCACTGTACTAAAATGGCCCCCACAGTCACCAGATCTCAACCCAATAGAGCATCATTGGGATGTGGTGGAACGGGTGCTTTGTGCATCCCACAAATCTCCTTGAAACTGCAAGATGCTATCCTATCAATATGGGCCAACATTTCTAAAGAATGCTTTCAGCACCTTGTTGAATCAATGCCACGTAGAATAAAGGCAGGTCTGAAGGCGAAAGGGGGTCAAACACAGTATTAGTATGGTGTTCCTAATAATCCTTCAGGTGAGTGTACAAAACCACATTCAATGTAAATATGTTTTTTATTCATTATGAGGTTGACAGGGTCCACATGCCAATTTTGCTTATATGATAAACAACATTATTTCATATTGATTTTTCATGGTAAAGTATATATTTTGAGGCTTTAATTTGATTTAGATTAAAAGATTTTTTACTTTTGAACCCATGTGTGTGCAATACTATGAACTGGGACGATAAACAGAGAAATGGTTTAGAAAAAGTCCTAAAGCGTTGTTTGATCAAGTAATGATGAAATTTGAAATATGTTTAAAACTGCAGACGTGCTTACTTTCAGTAATGTCACCAAGACCCTGTGTGTAAAGCAGGTCCTTCAGACGGGACACCTCTTCTTTCAGCTCACGAACAAGACGATTGTTAGGATCTTCATTGATCACAGCATTACAACGGATCTGCTTAGCCCTGTCTGCATACCTGTATCATGCACAGAACTTAAACTTTTAGTCACTGAAACGTATTACATGTACAACTCTCTGCTTCAACATTGCTTTCCTTACAGTCACCATGCAAAGAAACTGGAAAGTTCGAACCCTGCATTCCATATCGCCTTCTTATACAAGTCCTATTTGTAGGAACTGTTTTTGTGTTGGAATAGTAGGTACTTTTGAATGCACGGGAAAATAGATTGCAAGCGGTTGGGGTCCGTTGTTGCCTAGACAACATTGTGGCCAATAACTGTCACATCAAAATACAACTCTATCTTCCGTTTAGTATTTATTCATTCATTATTTATATGTAAAGTTTAGTGTAAACTTACATTTGTTAATTAAGTGACGCACAGTGTTGGGTGTAACTAGTTACTAAGTAATTAATACTGTAATTTAATTACTTTTCCCTTGAAAAAGTAAAGTAAGGGATAACTCATATGTTCTCTGTACTTTAATTACAGTTACTTTTGATGTAATTAAACTAAATACTTTGTGAAATATATGTGTGTGCAATAGTGTAATTGACATCAAAATTCAAAGTCTAACTTTAAAATCTGTGCTTTAATGTATAATTCTCACATTTCTAATACTTTGGTCAGTTAATAATATTATTTATTTGAATGAATTAAAGCCGTTTCATGTCTATCCTTGAATCACTTAACTAATCAAGGTTGATGTAGGATATAGAAAGTAATTAGTAATGAGTAACTAAATACTTTTTGGACAGAGTTATTTGGACAGTAATCTAATTACACTATTGAATATGTAATGAGTAACTAGTAATTCATTACTTTTTCAGTAACTTACCCAACACTGGTGACGCATCAGTTTTTTTTGCAGTGGAGCGTCACTAAACTCTGCCTACTGGCGAGGAATTGTGGGTAATATCAGCCGTCAAAGTGTGCTTCATTCTGCACTTCGAATTTCTACCGGAAGTAGTAGACGGTCCGAGAATCTTTCGAATAGTATTTTAAACATACTAAGTTTTAGGATATACTAATTCTACTTTCGAATACTATTAGGAAAGATAGTATGCTGCTTTGAATGTAGGGTACATGTTTTACATAGTGTTGCAGGGCAGAAACTTACGTTTCATGGTGACTTTAAGGTAACGGCATAAGACACTTGAATAAAGCATGACACAGAACAAATAGATTTAAGACAGTGTTCTCTATTGCACACCCACTTCTCATAGGTGTCCAATTAATCCGTAAACAGACATTTTATCATTATCTCTCTGATTTAAGTATGTAACACTGCTTAACTAAGGCAGTGTACCTGAGAGTGCTGAGGGTCTCATCATAGTTGATGTCAGCTGGACTCAGAGCGGCCACCATTGCGGTGCGAGAGTTGCCACCTGCACAAGTGTAAAATGTTAAGTGTAAAAAGTTAAAATAAATACAAATGCAGGTGACAGAATTGCTTAAATACTTACCAAGGTTCTCTCTCAAAAGCCAGGTCAAAACAGAATCCCTGTATGGAATGAAACTTTCCACTTTCTTCTTCTTTTTGTTCTGTGCAGAAATTCATAAAAAAAATTATATTATTACCACTCACTAAAAACAGTTCAAATTGACCCAGCAAATAGCCCCATGCTGGGTTACTATAGCACTATATTGCTATAGTTACTATAGCACCAATATATTGGGTTAAAAGTTTAACCCAACTGAGGCCCGTTTCAGAAAGCAGGGTAAGTGCAAACTCAGAGTAAGTCAACCCCAGAAGATGGAATACTCAGGGTTTTTTGTTTCTGAACGCGAGGTACGTCAAACCCCGCGACCGCGGGGTAAGTAAAGCTCATTTCATAAATTGAGGTAACTTATACTCCGAGTGAGTAACCAGAGTAACTTATTCCGTGAACCTAACCTGGTCGGGAGCAGGTTTTATTCCACAAACCTAGGGTTTGTTACAATCTCCGCCCCCTTTTCGAAGCGCGAGCGGTGTTGAAATTGCATACGCCATTTGTTTGTTCATTCTTGTTCCTAATCGCGCTCACTTTAGTCACACAAATCTTAAAATTGCATGTCCATTTATTCAGGAACCCGTAGATGAGGAAGCTGCATATATATATATAAGAGCTCTTTTCCAAAACGCTATGAATCCATTTTAATAGTTTTCATGAAAATTACATTTTTGTACCTAGACCCATACATTTTGTTAATATTCAATTCATCCTGTGAGGGATTTAATCATTTATGTTTAATCATTTATATGTTATGTTTAATCATTTATGTGTGTTATTTTTCTGATTGCTTGAAGTGTTAAAACTATAGATATGATACATGCATTTGATACCCAAGCTATGTGCTGATAATGATGTGCTTGCAACAGAATGTGTCTATGTGTGTGTGTGTGAGTGGAAGGAGGAACTGAGCCAAAGGTCAGTTGGGGGTGAAACAGGGTGAAATTGCACGCACACACATAGTTTTGTAACAGGTAAAGAATGCAGTGTGTTCTCTAGAAAGTAGGGTGGGGGATGAAATGTTGTTTTTTAGAATCTGGCAGAAGTGGAGGGAAACAAGTGATGAACACCACTCGCTGAAGACAAAGAAAGAGCGTGCTATTGGAGGAGCCAAAAAGAGAGGAGGAGGAAGACAGAACGACGAGAAATACCATATAAATACTGTGTGAAACTGTTTTTCCGAGTTGTTCTTTGTGAGACATTGTTTCTGAGACAACCCAGCGCTGTACTTTCCTACTTTCTGACCAATAAACTTCAATACTTATTAGATATTGCCTACCTTCAATTTTTGAACATGCAGGACACCTTTAAAGTCCAACAATTGGTGACCCCGATGCCGGAGAAAAGGAGGCATTTTTTAAGCGATTTAGAGACCGGCAGAGGACCGGACCCCAAACGCGAGACGGAATCAGGTTCAACACACAGTCGATTAAGAAAATTGAGGTAAGCAGAAACCTGTTTAGTCGAATTCTGCAAATTGGATAAACTAAATTGATGTGTTAAATTTGATGAACATCTTGTGTGAGTAAATACTTGAAGAAAGATTTGAAGTTTGTTGTACAGATAAGTGGAATTGATTTCTGTGGTTCGGCGTAACCATAACAGTGGGTTAGAGTCCTACTATAAAGCAGTGGGATAGAGTCCGACTATAAAGCAGTGGGTTAGAGTCCTACTAGCAGTGGGTTAGAGTCCTACTATAAAGCAGTGGGTTAGAGTCCTACTATAAAGCAGTGGGTTCGAGTCCTACTATAAAGCAGTGGGTTCGAGTCCTACTATAAAGCAGTGGGTTCGAGTCCTACTATAAAGCAGTAGGTTAAAGTCCTTCAGCAAATATAGGTTAAAGTCCTGTATAGAAAACTATAAGTTAAAGTCTTAAAGTAATAAATTGGGTTAAAGTCCCTATTAACTGTATTGAGAAGAGCATTTAAAATGTCAAAAGTTGAAAGAAAATGTGAGGAATATGGATGTCCACCACTGGTGGAACAATGGGGAAATGTAGTGGATATGTTATTGGCTCAAGCGGAGCCTAAGTATCGTAAAAAAGAAAAGAAAATATGGGAGAATAAATGGAGTCAGATGTGTATTGAGAAAGGGTGGGACACACCTGAGAAAATGTTTGTGTTCCTAGCACCGAAAGTTAGGAATATGGAAAAAAGAGCTCATGATAGACTTAAAAGGCATGTAGATGTAGAATTGCCTGACACAATGGCTGAAATAAATGAATTAAGACAGCAATTACAACAACTCACAAGATTAGTCAGTGAAACATCACAGCAGTTAGCCCCCGAGAGAGAGGAACAGAAAGAACACATTCCACAAGGGGACGGGGAAGGGGCGTGTGGAGAGCTAATGCATCACCACACACCCCCTGTTTCATTGCATAGCCAACAGAGTTTAGATGGTAGAGGAAAAAAGTCTAAATAACCCTATAACACGTGACATTTTCAGAACCGCAGTAATGACAGAAGCCCCCAACGGTGTAAAACAAGCTATGGAAAACAACCCAGACATACCAGTGGCTTCAAATGAGGTTTGGGAGAGACATTTAGTGCACCACATAGACAGGGCTGTTGATAAACAAGACAGGGAGTCAGAAGAATTGGAAAAAAACAAAATAACAGCTGTTAAAGTTACAATTAGAGGTAGCTAAAATGAGTACTGGCTCAGCCAAAGTTAAACAAATGCCCCAGCAACAGGCTACAGCATCCCCCGGTTTAGCACCTCCCTTCATTCCCCCAGATTTTGTTTAAAACGGTGAGGGTGCGTACCCATACCAATGGCACCAGAGGGGTGGGAACAGAGGACGAGGGAACGGGGGTGGTGGACGGGGGAGGGGTGCTTGTTTTGGATGTGGAGCTACTGAACATTGGCATAGGGAATGTCCCTACCAGCCGGGGGAAGGTCAAACGGATGAACCTTACATTGAAACTAAAATTGGCTAAAATCTGTGCACAGACCAAATTGTCGTGGTTATCTGCCCTTCCTCTTGCATTAATGTCTGTACGTTCTTCTGTTAACAGGATTTCTAGCTTTACACCATTTGAATTGCTTACAGGTCGATCATTTCCTGGCCCAACTACACCTCTGCGCCCGGACACCATCAAGCCCTTGTCCAATGTGCATATTTTGACAAACTAACTGCTCTGATCCAACACTTTTCTCAGCAGGTTACACCGGAGTCAGAACCAGAACCTGTTCCACTACCAACTGAGTGGGTGCGACTGAAGACCTTCCGCAGGAAATGGCACGAGCCCAGGTGGTCTAAACCACAGCGTGTCACCTCACGAACATCCCATTGGCTCCGCCTATCAGGAAAAGGCGACACATGGTATCATTTGTCTTCTTGTGTTGCTTGTGACCCCCAGGCAGGTCTCTGGAACAGACGGCTGTGGACGTGAGATCTCAGGTCCAAGAGAGGGAGGGTGTTGAAGGTGAAGTACAAGGGAGCGCAGAAAAAGGAACATTACAGGTCATACACAAGAAAGGTGACATTTTTTCAAGTCCACCAGAGGAATCTTTAGCGCACTGTGTAAGTGAAGACTGTGCATACGGAGCAGGTATTGCAGTGACATTTAAAAACAGGTATGGGGTGGAGAAAGTGAGACAGCAAAACAAAAGAACAGGTGACTGTGCAGTAACTCACGAGGAGGACGGTAGAACTATTTTTCACCTAATCACAAAAGTAAAATGCACTGATCTCCCCACATACGAAGATTTCACCAATAGTTTAAGACACATGAGAGACTGGTGTGTAGAACATAGAGTGAGAAGTGTTTCTGTACCCTGGCTGGGGTGTGTTCTGGACAAACTAGATTTCCAAAGAGTCCAGAGCATCTTAAGTGAAGTGTTCACAGGAGTGGACATAGTCATAACCATATATTCATTATAATCATTTTTATTCATTTTTAGGAGTCTTAATTTTCTTATAATTAGTGTGGATGTTGTTGTATTCCATGTATTAGGTCCTTGTGTAACAGATTAACCATGAGGCGGCAATAGAAAAGAAAGATCTTACCCCACCCCCGTATACTATGCCCCTGTTAGCAACAAACCAAATATCAGATGATGAGGGAGATGATGAACAGGATTTTGTGTGAGAGAGGGATTGAGGGATTTAATCTAGGGCTGTCAAAATTATCGCGTTAACGCGAGATGATTAATTTCTGGAATTAACGGCGATAATTTTATTAACGCATTAACGCATTCCCGCCATGTTTTACCCACAATTCAACCCCCGCCACGTTCATTCCTCGTTGCTTAAACAGCATGTGAGCGACATGGAGGTGTTGGAAGAACCCGTTGGCCCTCTGGATGAACAAGAACTGTAAACTGAATAATATTGTCGAGGACACGGGCCTCGCAGAAGTTTTGAAAGTGGCAACTTTAGACGCATTCTACAAGCTACCGTCGAGAGGCACAGTGATGACAAAAATCAACTGACGCTAAAAAGAAAACGAAGGAAGAGGATTTGGCTTCCGCAGAATATGTTGCTTTGACAGGAGACCACTGGACCTCCGTTACTAACAACAATTATCTGGGTGTGACAGCGCATCACATCACTAAAAGCTGGAAAGTAATGTCGTTTGCTTTAACCTTAATGAAAACAGAAGAGCGTCACTTTGTAGAGGTATGTGCTCAACAGTTTCAAATTGTGGCACACAAGTGAAAAATTGAAGAAAAAAATAAATTTTCTCGAAAAGAAAAAACGCTACATTCACCTATTTGCTAAGAGCAATGGCTAAATTGCCAAAGTTGTTTAGAATTAAAATAGTTTTTTGGATTTGACAATAATAAAAAAGATGAGACAAATGTAATATCCCCTTCTTGTCATTTATCTTACTGTTCCGAGAAGAAACACAGAAAACGTGAATTTTTCAATCATATTTAGTATTGTGATTAATCGAAATTAATTCAAGAAACCTTGTGATTAATTAGATTAAAAATTTTAATCGTTTGACAGCCCTAATTTAATCATTTATTTTTAATCATTTATATGTTATGTTTAATCATTTATGTGTGTTATTTTTCTGATTGCGTGAAGTGTTAAAACTATAGATATGATACATGCATTTGATACCCAAGCTATGTGCTGATAATGATGTGCGTGCAACAGAATGTGTCTTTTTCATTTTTCAATATTTTCCACAACATACCATAAATAATTTAGAAATAGCACATACAAATACCACTAGCGATCGAATTCCCATTGGTCAAGAGGACATATCACATTTAGGCTAAAAACAGGTTTGGGACTTATAGCGTTTTGGAAAGAAACTGCATCTTGCAGTACATTTTAAATAAGGAAATATACGCTTGTAACACTGCCTCCAATTCGATTGGCTAGAAATAAACAGAGCGCTTTTTGTCACGTGCCGTTGCCATGTTGAATCGTGCTATCTTCACTCAATTGATAATGGCTTTTCATCGCCATGGTGCACGCGTGTAACCTAGGTTGAACTTACTCAAGGTTGATTGAACTAACTCAAATTAGCTGTTCTGAAACCGAAGTAGCGATTCTCTGAGTAAATCAACTCAGTTCAGATTTTAACTCCGTGTTGGTTGAACTTCCTTATTGAAACGGGCCCCTGTTGGGTTATGAAATACAGTAACTGATTTGTTGGGTTATGTTATTTATTATCTTATTATTATTGTTATATTTGTTGTTTGTTATTTTGGCCATCATATTTATTATTTTATTGCTGTGTAAACAAATAATGCACAACATAGAAATACCATAATCTTTCTTTATTTCTAATGCTTAAAGTTTCGGTTGCAGTTGTTTTAATAATGTATTTCCTTTTATCATAATATTACTAGTAATTAAGAATCAATTTATACTAATCAAATAAATAAACAGAACAGAACAGAACAGAGCAGAACAGAGGCTAGTCTATACAATTATAAACTACACACTCTAAAAAGTGCTGGGTTATTTTTTTAAGCCAACCGCTGGGTTGAGCCTGTTCAGACATTTTGTTGGGTTATATTCGGAGTTTTGGGTAGTTTTTTTATGTAATCCAATTGCTAGGTTACAAGTTGGGTCCAATTGGGTGACATTTGAGAGAGTAAACCCCCTCCTCGACGCCTTAGACAAACTCTACCTTTGCTTTGCAGACATTTTGAATCACCTCAGGAACAAGTGAGGACAGCTCTTATTCTGCGAAAAAATGTATGTTTGAGAGTTTTTAATCTATAAAACTATTACTGTACATTTTCGAATGAAAAGTACCATCAAGCTTCGTTAGCTCTGATTAGCTAGTCCGTATGCCCCAGGATATTATAACTTACGTCATTTTTGGTCGATATTTTTGTGTCAAAATCTCAAAATCATTTTAATGGTGTTTTAGACAACAATGTAGTCGTTTAGACCTATAATACGCGATTTATATATAACATCCTTTTTGAGAGTTTCTTAAGACGCTGGCGGAGATTTGAGCTTCTGGTTGTTAGTGGTCGTTCACCGCTTGAGGCTCCACAGAGAACTTCTCGGTTACATCTATAACCTCAGTTCCCTGAACGAGATGATGTGTCGAGCTGACAGATAGCGTTCGCCATTGAGAACCTATAAACTCTGACTACTATAGAAGAGGCCAATGAAATTTGGCTAATGAATTTTGTATCCCGGTCTCCGCCCCCGGATATCCGTTAAAAAAGGAAGACGGCGTGCAGCATTCATTTACCTTCTGTTCTGAAGAGCCTGAGAGACTCTCACTACTGCAGCAGAGGATTATACGTGCTGTGGCATAAGGGACACAGGGTCTTTTAACGTTGTGTCCAGCCGACAGATGGGGTTCCAATGGAAAACGGCACAAACTTATATCGTGTCACTATCTCTAGCAAAGCGACGGTAAGAGGCCTGGGCGTGATGGGTGTAACCTTTCAGTGTGATGGTCGGGGGATCCCAGTGCTTTCTTGGAGAAAGATGGGTACACCCTGACCGGTAACCATTCACAGACGGAGGCCTAAGCTCTCAGGCGAGAGGCCATCCAGATCGATTCTACAGCGGGTGAGCGCAACTTCCTTAATTAGGGATGCGCTGTAGTGGCCACTTCCTACCCGGGGGGAGGAATATAGTGGAAATAGATATGATCTCGCCTTTGGGGGAGATCGCATGGTACGTTCGGACTGAGTAGTTAGCTTTTATACCGGATATCCGGGGGGCGGAGTCCGGCCTATCAAATTTCATTGGCCTTGTCTATGTCTAGTCGAAGTTGATAGATTCTCAAGACTCCTAGATTCTCAAGACTCCTAAAACTCCTATCTGTTGGTTCGACACAACATCTCGATACCTCCATCAGGGAACTGAGGTTTATTCCGTAACCAAGAAATTCAGTATATTGGTAACAATTTTTTTTTTGTCATTGCAATGCATTATGTCATGCTGGAATTTCCCGAAGGCATTTTACTCCTGCCACTTTATTAACTGTTAGGATAATCAACCTCCTAAAATATGCTGTTAATCATTGACATACTGTAATCTACATGGAGCAGAGAAATGCACTGCAACTATTTCAAGCTTGTTTTAATGTGTTATCGTAAACAGATATGGACAAAACTTTTTCTCTGATAAGGAATGACATAATAACACCTATAGTAGAGGAGAACGTTGAGATTTCAACATTTCTGAAGGGAGTTAATGACAGAGAGATAGAATTTAGGTGAGTTGAGAAATCTCATTAAATCACCTCATTTGCACTTTTTGTTCACAATATTAACTATACGTTTTTTTTCACTACTGTTTAAATATTTTAGATGATGATTTTAGTTTAGTTTAGGTAGACAAATAATACATTATAAACAGAAATATTGTTAAATGTTATATTTGATAGCTGTTTTCTATGTGAATATATAGTAAAGTGCAATTTGTTCTGGTGATGTAAGGCTTGTAGTAAAACTGGTTGATTTTTGTATTTACTGTGGTCCTACCGAAAATGCTCTAAAAAACATAGATTTGTATTGGTACAAATAAATGTTAACTGAATGCTTATATTTGTGTAACGTCGGTTAAAAGCATTTAATGATAAAAAGCATTTGTGTATTTGATCTATTAAAATATAAATACATTGCAGTTGCTATTGAACATTATTATTATCTATTATTGTGTTTAAGGACATTTTGGTTAGCACGATTATGAACTGCAGACTGGCTGTGGACCACCAGCAAACTTTACTGATAAACCACTGGAAAAGCGGTGAGCTAAAAGCAGGTGGGCTTCAGGCAGTTGCCTTCGGTGGACTGCCAACATTACCAACGGTGGTCCACTGGCCTTATTTTAGGTGGGAAGTGTTGGCATTACCAGTTATGCAGATTCTAAAAACATATGTACGTTTTTGTTGCTATGAAAAAATACTGCATACTAAATATATATGTAGTGAAGTGCCATTTTAAGCTTGTCCCTGCCCCATGATTATTTTGAGGGCCTTATTTGGACTATATAAGGGGCATCCCCAGAGTGGTAGGATATTGCATAACCCTTGCGTCATCGGGGTGTTTGTTGCCGGTGCTCGAGTGCTCTGGGAGTGAGGCATGTCTCTGTTTGCCATTTGTATGGTTTGGCGTCTAGATGGTGAGGGTGTTTACTGACTTTTACGTGCAGCTGGTGTCTGTCTGGAGGTGCGAATCGTACTGCTTGGGGGTTTTCCCTTCACATTGCTGCTGTAGGTCCAGTGTAGAAAAGCAAACCAATTGCACACACACGTTGTGCTGCGAGTGATTGCCGCTCTACTGTTCGTTGTGTGAGGTAGGTGTTTGGTTGCCATAGCTATGGGCTAGCATCTAGATCGCGTGCTCACTAACATTTCCACGCAGCTGGTGTCTGTTTGGAGGTACAGAGCGTATTGGGCGAGGATTTCCCTCTACATCGCTGCTGAAGTTCCGGTTTACTAATTGAAATTTGATCACACGTGTAACACTGCGTGACTGCTGCTCTCCTGCTGGGTAGGTCCATGATATGGTGTATATGCGGGCGTGGGACTGTATTTATGTTGCATATGTAATGACCCGTGAATTCCTCTGTACAGTAAATGAGAGGAAGGAATGGTTTGCCGGATGCTTGAACGGAAGTCTTGCTGATCGGGAGTTCAATTAGGCGTTTGATCCCGGCGCTGGTTGGCCTCGACGCTGCTGTTTTGCTTTTGTTCATTTGTTTTTGTTACTATTCGTTTACAGCCGTTTCTAACAACTGCTTTGCTTGCAGCTGTTTCGGACAACAGCTATTTTATGTTTGTTTGCTCCTTTTTTCTGATTATAATTTCTTTTTGCCTTGCTACTATCAGTAAGCAATGGTGTGTTTATTTGCAGTTGACTGTTTATTGATGGCAATATATTAGCCACTAATGCTGTTTTTCTGAGAGGCTGCAGTTTTACATTTCCATTTAGCAGACGCTTTTATCCAAAGCGACTTACATAGAGTTAGGGAGCAATTAGCGATATGTCATACAGGAGCCATAATACATTAGGTGCAAATACAAAGTTACTAGTTTCAACAAAAGCTAGAACACTACCTGTTGAGAGAAAGGGTTATTGAGATTTATTTATTTTAAAATTTGTTTTTGTCTGTCAGATATTCACAGAAGATTTTATACTTGGTTAATTAGTTTTCTCTCTTTTGTAGGAGTGGCGTGACCCAAAAGCAGGCAGGCCAGTCCTCTTATGCCTGGTGACGGAAATTCTCCTTTTTAAGTGTGTGGTAGAGGTTTACTCGCAGTGTCTTTCACTAGTGTGTGTGTGCTTGCGAAGTTGTGGGCACAGTGTTCTCATTTTTCTGTACGTATTCACGTCTCAGTGTCTGGTAATTGAGGGAGAGAGAGAAACGAACTTGTGTGCCCTTGTAGGGGTATTTCCCTAGCTGGTTCAATGTTGGGGTGGCGTAGTCGTGACATATTATAGTTTTGCTATTTGAGAGCGTGCTCTCATTTACCCTTGAATGCCACATATATATACACACACGCACATTAAATAAGTACCTCTCCTCTTGTCTGTCAGCAGTGGCTCAGAGAGACAGTTGAAACTTAAAATAACCGCTGAGCTCGATTTTAACCCAACTGGCTGGGTTATTACAGAAATGACCCAATGCATGTCATAAATAGCCAACAAAATAACCCAATACCTCAAAACCCAACTATTGGGTTACAAAAATAACCCAAGGTTCCCCTGTCAGCCTCTTGACGTTGTGTCGATATAATGGGGTTTGAATCTGAGAACCTATAATCTCTGATTGTACTTTTGAAAGGTCAAAAACTTGGCGCATGGCATGCCAGTCTCCGCCCTGTGCATACGGGTATAAAAGGAAGATAGCGTGCCTATTCATTCATCTTTTGTTCTTTGAACCAGCGAGGCATCACATGCTGAGCATTATTATCCATGAAATATTCCTACTGGATTCCACGATGTAGAACAGCGGACTCGTCCTCTTGTGTGTGTCTTCCCCCGCTCTGGCACCTCGACTGACTGGGCCTGTGGGTCAACCGGGAGAGGAGCAAGCTCTCCCCAGTGAGGAGCATCTCTTATCTCGGTATGGAACTATACTCTGTCACCATGTTGGCGCTGAGAGAAACTTTTCAGTGGCCAAGAATGCCTCTCAGGTTCCTCAGCCCAAAAGGTGAATGAATGGGCATGCCATGCTATTCGCCAAGTTCATTGGCCTATTAAAAGTACAATCAGAGATGATAGGTTCTCAAGTTCAATCCCCATTCTGTCGACACAACGTCTCGGCCCCTCCATCAGTGAACGGAGGTTACATCTGTAACAGAGATGTTTTTTTTAGAGTGAACTGAAAATTTGTTAATAAAATGGTACATTGAGAACAGTAAGACAGATAGTGATACCTTGTTTGATCCAGAATCCTGCTAATAAAATAAGCATTGTAAAATGAATTACAATTTAATAAGCTGTAATTCAGCAGACATTGACCTCTAGGCAATAATAAATGTTCAAAGCTCAGATCAAAACAAACACTTACCACCTCGGCCAGAGCTGAAATGACTTTACCCAGAGTGGTGAGGGATTTATTGATGTTTGCCCCTTCCTGAGAAGGAACAAGTAATATAGTAAGTAATGTACAAGGATATAGAATTAAAGGCAGAAAAGATCCCAGATGGGAATTTTGCCTTTGAGGAGAAGATGAGTACTGTAAAGTAAAGATATATAAAAAATAAGAAAGTAGAAGTAAATTTAGGCAGAACAACAAAAAACAAAACTCACTTTGAGACGTGTGCCTTTGGCTCCGGTGGAGTCTGCTCTCTCACTGCCTGCTAAATCCACCAGACTAATTTTGCTGACCTGCCATAGAGATTCAATGATAAACAAACAAATCATAAAGATATATCCATGCATAAAAATATGTCCCGATGTCCTAATTCATCCAATAGAACTCCAGTATTTGTGTGTATTAGAATCTGTCTTGTGTCCCTTCTAATTGTATCTCAATGACATGCCAGATCAGCGGAAATAGTACCTTTTCTGAAGTGTTGTCTGTCTCTGCATCTTGTCTCCTCTGGGTGAAGATAATGTTGAAGACAGCGTGAGAGCGGCTGCTTGTCTCGTTCATGTTGGTAGCAGCAACTGTCCTGGATCACAGGGGGAGAGAAAATATTACCAGAAACATAATTCATATGAGGTGCTCAGACTCAGGTATTGCACATTTGTTTTATATTTAAGTTGGAGTGACCGAGAAACTTGCTGGTCATATAAAAAATAGGATTCCTTGAGGGTGAGTAAAACATTGGGACTGTTTTTTTAACTTGTATAACTTCAATGTTTTGCTTATAGTCAATATTGTATGAAAATTGTAAAAAGTGTTATACAAATACAGCTGAGTTGAGAATTGTGAGAGATCCTGATCGACCTGGATGGACCATGAGTGATGTGATTTGGAGTTTTGACATGATACTGAATGGTAAGTATTTCATTTTTTTATTTATAGCTCTTTTGAGTAAAGGGAGCAGGTTGTTTTTGGCCACAGCGATCACAAGCTATGCAACAGAAATAGTTCTATTATATAAAGCTATATTTGCCGGCCTGAACTTAATTTTCAATAAAATGTAATTGACTCAGTTGTACAGCATTGTTTGTAGTGGTCCTGTCTGTGTTTCCCTTGTTGTAGTGTGCCTTGTCATTCCTGTTGTTTCTGCTCCGCCCCCTTGTTAATTACCACAGATCTTTATCACAGCCACACCCATCTCATCTGTTGCCATAGTTATTCAATGGTTCATTGGCGCTTTCCCTGTGTATATATACCCCTATGGTTTGCCATTGTTTTTTGTTTATCCAGTATGTAGTTGTATTATTTTCTGTTTTGCCATGCCACGCAATGCCTTGCGATGCCATGCCATCTCATTCCATGTCATATTTATGCTTCCGTCTTTTACTTAGACTTATAAAATCACTTCAAAGCTGCACTAAGATAGAGTCTCTTCACAACATATTTTCAACAGCAAGTTACATTGACATTGTCCTGGTATTTGCATGTTGTTGATTTATCACTGCTTATCATTTATCATTCCATTATCCTTCTAACTCATGTATTCCTTAAATTCTATCTAATTCCTTCAATTAAATTCTCATAAATGGTTTACTTTTTGTGATCCTTTGTGGTTACTGTTCATGTGAAACCCTGTGTGATATTATAGGTGGCAGATAATCCATTTATGAGTTAAGTTCATTGCATAAACAAACCCCTTTTGTTAAAGAATCCGGGCGTAACCCATTAAATTCTCAGTAGGAGGAAGGAAGTGTTACATTCCAGCAAACAATGATCTGACGGTCCACTGGTGGTTTTCGAGCTGCACAGATTCAGCAACTTGACACAGTCGGACCGCCCTGGGCACACTGTCGACAAGCTGATCAATGTAAAAATGCTGTCAGTCTGCTAGCTTTCTTTGTGAGGTACGCCACCACTGGCTTGCCACCGCTGGACCTCTGTTGGTACAGCAGTGACAAACAAGCCGGGCAAAGATTCAGCTAGTTGACAAAGACAGGGACATTGTACAAGCATATACAAATGTAAAAATCCTGCGGCTTGGTACAGCAGTGTCAAACTGATAGTTTCCTCTGAGCTCTTACAGGACATATTTATAAATATGTTTTATATATTTCTTTTTACAGTCAAAGGAATCTTAAGGATGGTTAAATATTTCTTTTATATAATAGAAGGCTAATTGTCATTAAAAGTGGCCGTGCAACGGTGTTTTCATGGATTCTTTACAATGTAAAACGTGCTGTCTTCTCATGCTTAACATGGTCAAATTGTCAAAAATGACATAGTATTTCTGTGCTTGGTACACTCCCCAAGCGATTGTACAGGTTTCAGAAAGTCTTTTTCAAACATGTTTCGTAACAATTTTTCTTAGTTTCTTATTGGACAATTCTTCAAGAAAAGCATGCAGCAAGCCCACGCAGTAGCAAGTAGAGCAGGAGAAGGACCATGTGTAGATGTCACTTTCACTTGTGTGCATGAAAGAGAGAGAGCATACGTTCGCAAAATTTATGTGTTTGTTTGTTTCATGCATTTGGGTGATGAATGTTATATAAACGGTGGATATAACGCTGGATTTGGAGATAATTTGAAACTGATTTATGAAGCCCAGCCGTCATAGCGATCAAAGATACCGGACATGTACCGCATCCGGTGAGGGAACCAGCTGTCAATGTTTTGTTGGCAATTTGTGCGCACGTGCTTTAGTTCATTCAGCCTACCCCTCCCCCCGCACGCGCCGTATGGTTTCATAAATAATCGTACAGCTGTATTCATATTTTATAAATGTGATCAAACTAAATACTCTTTGAAGATACAAAGTATGCAATACTACTCTATAGGTAGTCAAGTTACTATGAGATGGGCAGAAACCGCGTGTGTTAGGGCCACTTGAAATTATGTTTTATTAACAAAGTTCCGGAGGAACCTAAGCATATAATCAGCACGCCGTTCCATCACCAGCAAACACCTATCAGCCAAGCATGCAATCTCAGCACAACCATCTCGGCTGGTACATCATTAGCAATCACAGCACCTACCCTATCAGCTCAAGCAAGCTCTACTATAAATAGACAAGAAGTCGTACCTGATGCTTCTTGCCAGATAAACATCGTCAAATTCCTTTACGATGTCTGAGACTCCAGTAGTTTACAGTGTATCGGTTATTCCAGATCCTTCAGCGCCATTATGCGCACCCCAGCTCTCCAGTTCAGAGTTAGATTCTACGGACGATTCCCAAGCTTCGCATCGGTGCCGCCAGCCACGCCGCTCAGAGCGGCGCGCATCTAAGCGGAAGGGTTCGGCATCTGTCCCACCAGCGCGATCTCCACCTCATTCACCGGCGTCATCTTACGCCTCTGCAAACCCAAAGATACCAACATTCCGCAAATGCACGGTCCAGAGTCTTTATAAGGCCCTCACCAACGCGGAAGTCCCATTCAGCAGGAAAATGTCAAAACTAGAGCTCTACACCCTCTTTGTGTCGTCCCAGACTGACGCCCCGCCGGTCAGGACAATTTCTTACTCGATTAAGCAAAGTAAGACTGACCAGACCAGGAGAGGCCATTTCATATATGTCTTTAACCTCCATTTACCAATTCAGCCGTATGGAACCCTCCTAGCCTATCTTCGCTACAGGCAACCCCGGACAGCAGCCTTTTCGGATCCCCTCTTTATCGACGAACATAATCGCCCGGCTTCACGATTCTGGTTTCAGAAGCACCTCAAAGCCGTCCTGCTCCAATCAGGAATCCCAGCAGAAAACTTTTCCGGTCACTCCTTCCGCATAGGCGCAGCCACCACAGCCCTCCAAAAGGGCTTATCTCAGCCACAGATACAAGCCCTAGGCCGGTGGTCATCGGAGGCTTTTAGAAGCTACATTCGGACGGACTTGTCGCTCATCAGGAAAGCCCATCAAACCCTCCTTTCCCATTTCGCCAGATAGTCTTGGCTGTCAGTGCAACCTCGGCCACGTTGACACAAGACTCCCAAGAAGGTCGTAACACCTCATTACGTACTGGCTCAGCATCTACAGTTTATGTTCCACCAGCCTCAACTTTCGGGAACGCCTTTGCAGGGGATGGCTCTCACATCGGGCGCTCTGATGACACATCTCATCACATCTCGTCACATCTCATCATGAAGCCAGTATCGCAGCGACCGCCCGCGCAGGGGCCCGAGCTTCCAACTCATGATCTGCAGCGCAGTCACATCTTATCATGAACCCAGTATCGCAGCAGGGACCGCCCCGCAGGGCCCGAGCTTCCAACTCGTGATCTGCAGCACAGTCACATCTCATCATGAAGCCAGTACCGCAGCAGCGACCGCCCCGCAGGAGCTCGAGCTTCCAACTAGGGCTCTGAATCAGCAAACACCATCAGCTATGAAACAAGTATCGCAGCAGCGACCGCCCCCGCATGGGCCAGAGCTTCCAACATCGCTCTGCAGCTGCTGACACCACTCATCACATAGTTAGTTACGCAGCAGCGACCGCCCCCGCATTGGCCTGTGCTTGCAACTCGTGCTCAGCAGCGCAGGCACCTCTCAACATGAAGCCAGTATCGCAGCTGCGACTGCCCCCGCAGGGGCCCGAGCTTCCAACTCGTGACCTGCAGCGCAGTCACCTCCTGTCATGAAGCCAGTATCGCAGCAGCGACCGCCACCGCAGAGTCTCAAGCTTCCAACTCGTGATCTGCAGCGCAGTCCACTCTCGTAAGGAAGCAAGTTCCACAGCAGCGACCGCCCCGCAGGGGCCCGTATGTCCAACTCGTGCGCTGCAGACTCTCGTCATGAAGCCAGTATCGCAGCAGCGAATACTCCGAAGGGGCTTGAGCTTCCAACCAGTGCTCCGCAGCGCAGACACCACTCGTCATGAAACCAGTATCGCAGCAGCGAATGCCCCGCAGGGGCCCGAGCTTTCGACTAGTGATCTGAATCAGCAGACACCACCAGCTAAAGAAACTAGTATCCCAGAAGCGGCCAACCACAAGAGGGCCCGATCTTCCAAACAGTGCTTTGCAGTTGCTGACACCACTCATTAAAGAGCCAGCATAGCAGCAGCGACCGCCCCCCGCAGAGCCCGTGCTTTAAGCTTGTGAACTACAGCAGCAGACCCCATGCGCGTGAAGCCTGTACCGCAGCAGCGACAGCCCCCGCAGTGGCCCGAGCATCCAAATAGAGTTCCGCAGCAGCAGACACCACCCGCCAGGAAGCCTGCAGCATAGCAGCAACAGCCCCGCAGTGGCCCGAGCTTCCAACAAATGTTCTGCAGCAGCAGACACCACACATCACAGCAGCAACCGCCCCAGCGAGGCCCTCATCCTCTCGTAGTTACCTGCTTCCGGATTAAACCTCCGTAAAGCCAAGCATGGTTTTTGGCGGGATGTATGCCTACTTCGGCGGATGTTCAGTTTTATCAGCATTTGGGGGATATGTTCTGGGCTCGAGCCGGTTCCGAGCCCAGCGCACTTGCCCTGACCAGGGTAGAGTGCTCCGGGTTTGGATAGATCTGGTGAGCTCGGAGCCCACTCCCTGCACAACACGCCAATACGCATAACATGCATACCCATGCTTTACCAATCTATTCCTATAACGGAGCTGTTTATCTGTGAGGGCGAACTCGTGAATTTCCTCTTTGTTGATGTATGTTGTGTAACCATAACAAACTTCATACTCTATACAATAATTTGGACTGATATTATGCACATGTGCCATGAGGCAATTAGACATTTACTCAACTCAACTCAACACAACTTTATTTATAAAGCGCTTTTTACAATTTTCATTGTTACAAAGCAGCTGTACATGAGACACATTGAATACAAGTAAAAAAAACTAAAGGCATATACCTGTAAAAACAAGACAAAGGTGAAAACAACAAAGACAGACATACAAATGCTCCACACACACAATATGCAAACATACATACACACACACACATTGACATAGACGCACACAGTGAAAGCACACATTGGCGATAAAGGAGAAAGAACCACAGGTCAAATATTAAACGGACTATAAATTCTTATATGCAATATTAATTATGTCTAATTTCTGAATTCTAAATTCTAAAGCAGCCCCCCCGGCCAGGCAGATAGTGCAAAACAATATGCAAACGGTGGTGAGGAACCCAAAACTCCCATCGAGAAAAAAAACCTCAGGAGAACCCAGGCCCAACCAGGGGATTCCAGTTCCCCTCTGGCAAAAGCTGCTGCCTCTGCACAAGCTCAACAGTGCTTGCACAACAAGGCTAAATAAAAATAAAAAATAAACTTAATAAGGTAAATGATAGATTTAAGATCATCATTCACAATCTAATAACATTTGAAATGTTGTAGGAAAATCAAAGTTGTTTTAAATTAACTCTTACTGAGTGGGGTAAATGAACCTTCCCCTGCTCAAGATACTCAAGATTAATATGAGATTAGCAGAAACCGAGTGTGTAACGCCACTTTAACAAAAGCTAAATTTACCATGAAAATATATATTTTTTCAGTTAAATAAAAATACTATTAACTTCAATTTAATGACAATTTAATGAGATTTAAACTGAAGTCATTTTCAGCACATCAGTAAATCCACTGTTTGCGTACGGAAAGTGTGCCTCACTCTCAAGTCCTTTATGCCGCCGTGTTGCTTTATTTGCTGCCATTGTCATGGTTAATCGTTATAACGGAGCTCCAATGATGATGACTTTTAAAGTCGTGGTGCACGCACTTAACCCAGGGTAAGCCTACCCAGAGTAAATTGAACTAGCTGTTCTAAAACCAAAACTCAAAGTTTCAAGTTTCTAAGTAAATAAACTCTGAGTTCTAGGTTTAACCTAGAATTGTTTGAACCTCCTTATTGAAAGTGGACCCTGGTCACTGTTATCCTTTTTTTTAGACAAAGTGATGACATGGGATTCAGGATTTTTCCTGGGTCAAAAATGATCTTCAGTGGTGGCTGACAAACATGGTCATCTACAGTTAAAAGTACCATATTGGGGAATTTCCCTTTTTAAAAGTCAACCATCCCTTTTTAAACATTGCCGTTTTTATAGGCAATTAATTGTCATATAATAAACTCTAAATATTGTGGATTTTGTAGACTAAATATCACCATCCACTGTTGCTAAACTCCACTTTGCGTTGTGCCACATCTCCCCTTAACTGTTATAAATTACACTGTAACCCACTGCTTCTTGGGTCTTATATGAAGCAAGGTTTCATAAAATAAATTAAATAAAGTGATATAATTACATATATATGTATTACGGTCAGCAGTTATAAATCGGGCTATTTTATAATAGCTTAGAACTCGGCTCAACCAATCAGAATCAAGGACCAGAACTGACCATTTAAAATAGACATTATGTCTGGAATCGGACATTAGCAGAAGTTTAGTATGCATCGTGTTTGTGTGTTTATCACAGACATCTCAAAAGAAAGAAGTTAACAAGGAAACCACTTGATTTTCGTTTATTAAAAGTGTGTATTATTTAACACCCGCGTCATGTGCTTGTCATTGAAGAAAAGGCAACCTGTTTTCACACAGTTCTCAAAAAGCAGTAGGGGAGACCGGGTGTGGATGTTATGAAGGCTGTAAATAGAAATATGCCAATTTTAAAGGCAAAACAAAACTAATTTTGAAGTAAGAATATATTTTTTTTAACCCAAACTATATTTTGTGTAGTACTGATAAACAAGTATCATTTATATTGGATTAAATTGTAGTTTCTCAGGAAAAATGTGATGGATTTTCCCACTGCTAATTTAAATCAATAATGTTGAAACAGGTAGCGAAACATTGGCTGACAGGGGTGGGATAAATTGTGACCATCTTTAAAAAGTGTTCCATTTTCATTTAAATGTATTCACTTGGCAGACACTTCGATCCAAAATGACTTACAAGTAGGGTGCAGTGGGCAGCTATCACTGCAGAGCAAACAGGGAAACATTTCCGGGTGGCACTGAGAATTGAACCAGCGACCTTCTGGCTATGAGTCCAGCTCTCTAACCACTAGAGCACAACTGTGTTTTCCTTGTAGAGGGTGCCTTTTGTAGTAAACAAATGTGAGTACTTTGTAGAACAGTTTGAGCCACGATGTGGTTTCAGATGAGTTACAGATGCTGAAGCAAAAAGAGTTAAAACCATACCCAGTCTCACCTAATTCAGGAAAAAAATGTTCTTCAAATGCGCCACGTGCAACATGGATTCGATCTTCCGACTTTTGTCATCGGCCCAGTTGCATTTGATTAAGCTCGCTCTTTCACACGAAATCACTGTGGTGCCAATTCTTGCGCGTGGTAATGTACTCAAATTATGATCGTTTGTGACATGTGCCAAGTAAGTGTGTATCGGTCGAGTCATAAAATGTGGTTAACGGATAATTCCAATCTGCAGCTGATCAATCAGAGCATCCCTGATAGAAATAAATAATTTGTATGTCTGAGTTGCGATCTTGTAATTATAGAAACGCAAAGTGAACACAACTTTAATCACTTGTCTTATAAGAAGCATCATTATGGAATAACAAAGAAATATTATTACCTGGCCTTATTCCCTGAGTCCATCAGGTCTTGAACATCATTATATGATGTGACTGCAAGCTTGGACAGATCCTCTACATACGGGCCTAGTAAAGGGTGCTCTCGCACGCGCAGATTTCCTTTGTTTTTAGGATTCAGAAGATCTCGCACTCGTTCACAGTAAACCTCCATAAAGCTAACCTAAAATGCCAAATATAAACAACTATTTAAAAGAACACAGGGCACAAAAGCAATGAAGATGATCTGCATGAAAATTATAACAACATGCATACAAAACAAAATGCTGTTTTCTGTACCTGCTGTATCATAACGGGTGTGTTTATTCAGGGTCCAGATTTACATTTACATTTTACATCCAGGCATTTGGCCGATGTTTTATCAAAGGCGACTTACATTGCATAATACTGTAAACTATAAATTTGTATCTAAGTATGTGCAATCCCTCGAATCAAACCCATGACCTTGGTGTTGCTAACATCATTCTCTAACCATGGAGCCACAGGAAAGATTATTCAAATAGAAATAAGAGGTCAAATATTTGCAATCTCATCTCAAAAAGTAAGATACACAAACAATTGAAAATTAGTTACAGCTTAATTACATCTTACCTCAACAGAATAGGACATATTGTTGTCAGTATTGTTGTCATTAATCTTGGTGAAAAGGTCTTCACACAGCTGATGGTTAAAGATAAAGACAGAATAAACACAGAATAATTAGTAAATAAGACTCTCAGGTTACTCTTTAGCTTTATAAACTTCATTTAATTCTGTTTTACTTAATCTTTTCAACACTTTGCTTCTGAATACGTTACTCTAATACAAGTGTGACCATGTCACACGAGTTATAATATGTGCTTCAGATACACACTTGATCTATGTACACATATCTTACCAGTGGGATTATTCCTTCCTGGCCCTTCTCCTGTTTGCCCATCATTGTATAGGATTTTCCGGCACCTGTTTGGCCGTATGCAAAAATGCACACATTGTATCCCTCAAAAGCATGAAGCAACATTTCCTCTCCAATGTCTTTGTACACCTGCTGCTGAGATGCATAGTTGATGTCCTCTGGCTGATGGGAGATAAAAAAACTACATAGTCTTTATTTCCAATAAAAAAGTATATTCAGTTTTGTGTATTCTGCTGCAAAGGCAATTTTTGTCAGGACGGTGATTCAAGGATTTAAAATAAGTATATTTTGTCACTGTTAATCTTTCCATCTGCTTCACACATCCATTCACATATAGTGGCATGGTTCATTAACATAAAACCTGATATTTTACACTTTAATCTACATATACACACGTGTAGAGCCTGACATATCCAAATTGTGGGATCTTTCGTCCGGATCATAAAAAGGGGAGTGGGGGGGACCCACCTTGACCAGGCCTTTTGATAACATGTCTCTTCTAAGAACTTAGGACTTTAAGGCCTCTGAATGGTCTGTGGAAGGGTCTCCCCAGTAGCAGCGCTGGGGGGTGCTATAGCCCCATCAGAAAACTGCTTGGCCTAATATAATTTGATCTAATTACACTGATTGCAAATAGCCAGTCTTGTAAGCAGAAGCTATATACATTAACTCTGCCCACCAGCTTCTGATTGGAAAATGTTGACTACTTCATATCGAAGGTTTGAATTTGCCTCCTGAAGGACAACTTTTTCCCCATCACATACCAGATCATAAAGCCATTTATTCTTAAAACTATGAAAAAAGATAGAATAGTGGCTAGCGGATTTAATGAAATAAAATGTCATTTAATATTGATTTAAGATGTATTGCTTTTAGGTACATCTTAAATCAATAGTCAACTTTGTCTGCCTTGAAAATTATTGTAATTAATGATGGCTAATGCCTATTTTGGGAGAGTTTTGGAAGAGCAGCGTCTGATAGCCCTGCCTTCCAGCCTCTGATAGCCTGGCTTTTGAGACGAGGCAGGAACCTTCCTGTACCGACCGATCAGAGGCGTGGCTGTGATGGTCGGAACAGATGTTCTTCTCCCTGGGGTCTTCCCATCAGGGATGCTTCCTATAAGAAGGTTGATGACGGGGTGGAGGTTTCCCCCTTGACCTCCTCTTCCGGGGTGCAGCCTGGGCTAGGTGCACAGGAATCGGAGCCGATGTCAAAGGGGGCCTGAACTGCTGGGAAGCAGACGTAGGCGTGGCCGACTCCTCCATGTGGCAGCTGTCTGCGGGCAAAAGTGCACCGTAACCGCACGTTCCACCTGGGGGATATCGATGTAGCCTTTGCCTGCCCCACCATCAAGGGAAGTAAGGGACCTAGAACTGGTCTGACTGGAGCGAGCATTACACAGCTCTTCATGCACCTCCGGGAAGAATGGCACCGGGGGTGGGCGCGGTTTGGCAGCATGCCCTGACCCCAGGAACCCCGTATCCAGCAGCGAGCGTTGGGGAGGAGGCAGTGGTGTACACTGCAACCCAATGCTCGCGGATGCCTGGGTTAGCATGGTTGACATCTCAACATCTGCTTCCTCCTGAGCTCGATCCCCCTTGAGGGAGAGCTCGGAGTCATCAGTGTTGGATGCCAACAAGTCTCCCTCCGATGCTGCGAGCAATGCGGGGTGCGAGAGGCCCGTGAGGGCTTGGCTGGCGGGTTTATGTTCGCAGAGGTCCCCATATCACTAACGCTGCTAGCACTAGCGAAAATCTGGGCCTTAGCCACCGACGTCACAGCCCAGGTTGTTAACGAAGCAACCGCAACTTCTGAATGACCATCTGCCTGCAGTGCAGGCAAGATGTGTCTACGAAAGCTGCCTCAGCGTGCTGGACGCCCAGACACTTGATGCAGCTATCGTGTCCGTCCCCCTCCTTGATGAGAGTGCCGCACCCAAGAGAATAGAGGAACATGCCGCGCTGGAGAAATGCTCAGTCCTTGAAAGGACTTAATTGAAAAAGTCTCTGTACACCTCTGGACCCGCTGAGACGCACAGGGGAAGGTCGCTGCAGGATAGGGACGATCCGCTGCTCCAGGTCGTAAATCCGGTAATTTGTCTTAAAGTTTTTAGTTTAAGTTCTGTAGTCATGAGCGATGGCTCTGAAGAACAAAAGGTAAATGAATTCTGCACGCCGTTTTCCTTTTATACCGGATATCTCGTGGCATAGACCGGCATGCAAATTTCAGTAGCCAAATTTCATTAGGCTCCTCTATAGTAGTCAGAGTTGATAGGTTCTCAAGTGCAAAACCCCATCTGTCGGCTCGACACAACGTCGAGAGACAGACAGAAAAGGGAAACTGTGTTACAATCTATGCTACCTCTGCTCTTAATTCTGTTTGGTAAAGTCCCATTACTTATGGTCATGAGATAACGTTAGTGTGTAAAATCATTTATGCATTTGCTTGACGAATACATGGAGGATTTTTATCACTATACTGCTAATCAGAATTTGTAAGATATGTATGTGTAATGACGATTATTATACATATTTTCCTTTGAGCTAAACTAATTCCTTGACTGAAATTGACATTTTAAAAAACTCATTTCATGGATGTGATCTTGATAGATCTGGTGGCGAATCATATTTGGTGAGATAAACTGATCCATATTTTAATATGCAGCTAAAATCGCTATATAAATTGGTGGAGAATGGGGGCGCAGATTTAAACCTTGTTTTGAGAGGATAACGCAGTGACTATTCCTGTGTGTTTCTACGTGTGTTTATTGAAACCGACTATTCTTTTAAATGGCACTTTGTTATGTATGAATGAAGGTGTGGACCCGCCCATCTATCCTTGGCAGACTCTTGAGCTTCTCGCAGAGAAAACCTCAGCCTCTGTCAAAGATTAAGTGATAATATAAAGAATAAGAAATCTCTTTATAGTGCACTATATTGTAATATTACCGCCCTAAATTGAGCGGAGAAATCCTCTTTAAGCGCAAAGAAGATAGGCCCTGTTTGTGGCCCTCACAAACAATACTGAAAGCCATGTACCCGTGTTGAGTAAACTGACACGAGCCATTAGACACACGACCAAATTACATTCGTTGCCATAGAAATTGTGCGTAAATGCAAGTGTAATTCCACACATAATTGTGGAACCGGATAGATGCATAACCTTCTACTAATACTAGAGGTCAGTTTGTCTTAAAGTATCCAACACTTCTCCTGTCTCATCTCTGCCTGAATTTCCCCTTTTGTTTGGGCAATGCTATGTGTGAAGTCTCAGTCAGTCTCTTCTTTTGTTTGATTTCATGATTGCATTTCTATTTTACCGTTTACTGTATTTTACTGACTTTACTATGACTCCATAGCACCCCCTACCTACGGACCCTGTCATAGACCTTTGTGTGGAGGCAGTTCACCCCCGCACCAGAAAGAAGAAACCCTCCTTCTCTACCCTAACCTCTCTTTCTCTTGACCTATGTGATTTTGTTTTTCTTCTTATCAGAGACTGAACCTGTCTGAACATCAGTAAATTTTTTAGAAAATATGATTATGAACTGAATAGCCACAGAATGACCTCATAGGTAACACTCTTCAGCAACATTATTCATAGTTTTCCTGTGTTCACCCACACAATTATCCGCCACTGCCTTCACGGCTAGGATAATAAGCGTTAAGTTTGCGTCACCAACTGACCAACTTAGATAAGCATTCAACACATAGCCCACATATTTAGCTCAATAGATCTGTACGGACTTGCATCGTGCTCTTTGTGCCTTTCTCTCTCCCCTTTGTCTCAATATGTCCAGACCATCCAATCCTGTCACCTGCCAGTCCAGCTAGAGACCAGGCAAAGCGCTGCAATGGACTCCTGCCTCGGACCAACATCGGCACACGGCAACTGCGCTGAGAGCAGTTGGTCAGACGACGTAAACGGCGAAGGGACCACGATATAAACCAGCGCTACAACTACAGAGAGCCAACAAACTCATCTGAAGTGCACATCTGATTGGCGACCACGACCAGATCGTCCTACTTGAGCTAGAGCGAAGGAAACTAGTAGCCAATAGCACGTGCAAGACCAACGGACCTGCAAACGACAGTTGATGAAGAGGACCAGGAGTTTACATTTAGTCATTTGGCAGACGCTTTTATCCAAAGCGACTTACAGTGCACTTATTACAGGGACAATCCCCCTGGAGCAACATGGAGTAAAGTGTCTTGCTCAAGGACACACTGGTGGTGGCTGCTGGGATCGAACCAGCAACCTTTGATTTACCAGTTCAGTGGTTTAACCCACTAGACCACCATCTCCACAGTTATACGAGGAGATGGTGGTCTAGTGGCTTAGGACCAGTTATACGAGGAGACGAAAAGCTACACAAGTCATTTACAACACATACTGAGTGAAGAGAGCATTTGGAGCAGACACCAGAGAGGAGCTGGTAGGAAAACTCCAAGATGCAGAAGCTCTCTATAATGGGATGGCAGACAGCAACACAATGCAACGGCCAAGGCCTATAAAGGCCCTCTGCAAGCAGTCCATGCTGATGTCCAAGCCATGACTCGGCAATGGAATCAAAATGAACTGAACTTAACTTAGGAGAATGGAACAGAATCTCCCCTGTCCAGTCCCCCAGCTAAACGCCCAAAGCTGCGAAAGGGGGGGGGGGGAGTGAAACCCCAATGTTTACACCTTACTCGCCAGCAAATACAGAGGGGTGGGGCAGGAACCATCTAGAAGAACCTGCAGACACACACGCTGCATGGCCCCACAGACCCCAGCTTAGGATCACCTCCAGCATCCTATGCCACCAGTCAGAAACTGTCAAAGCGGATAACAGCAGCTACAACACATCTGATACAGCCAGCAGCCGAGCCCAAGTCAGACGACAGAACAGGCGGAAAGGGAAGAAGACTTCCAAGCAAAACTCTTCTCCCAAAGAAATCCGCACCACACTTTGAGTCATAACCTAAGCCCTACAGCCATTTTCCACCAGGATCACCCGATATCGGCGGAAATCAGTCCATAAGGACTAGAGAGTACATAGCACTGCCTCCATAAAGACTGTGTAAATACTGTGTAATGTCCGCACATCACAAAGAACTGACTATGGAGGGTGCACCACAGTAGCAGATCTTCAGCAGAGACTCAGCAGATGTCACAGCCAGCCAAGCACCAGACAGGATGCCCTGAGACAACATGGAGCTGACCACTTTCGTCGGACACGAAAGAAGGCGCCCTGTGGAAACCCAGCTGGAAATCTAGGAGCCACTGACCCGTTCCGGCCCAACAGTCATCAAGGAATTAATCTCAACACCATGAATGACACCTGTCCAGAGAGCAAAAGAACAGTGCAACTACGTATGAGAAAACCGAGATCCTGGAGACATCAAAGGAGCTGATTCCACAAGAAACCTCAACAAGAGGTTTTAAAAATCCAAATCAGAATCTTTTTGACCACGAGTGGCATGTGAAACAAACAACCCTCTTGAAAGCCCTCCTACTGAGAAAAACGTCCAGATCTCTGCAACCTGCTGGTCGACCAGAGAGACAGTCATCCTAACACAAGATGAGCATGGCATCCTGACCGGATCTCAGCAGACGACTGACTATCCAGAACAATCCAGAGACACCCACACACGGCAATCAACTGAGGTATGACTGAAACAAGAAGTTCCCACACACCTGACCAGCAGCTCCACAAGCATGTATACCCCATGTACATATCACAGATGGACACACGCCCTCTCTTTACCAGCTAAGACCTGCAGAATTGTTTTTGAGCCTCTAAGAGACTTTAAGCATTACAATGGAATTGGGTTCAAGTGCGGAAACTTCCACTTTCCAGCCAGCCAACTCGTCTGAACTGAAAAAAACTCTAATTTAGCTCTGTATACTGTGTAAGGTTATATGAAACCAGTCTTCTTTTTTGATTGCATTTATGCTTTTGTTGTCCTTATGCTGTCCCAATTGCTTCCATTGCTTACCCTACCTTTAAGTCGCTTTGGATAAAAGTGTCTGCTTAATGACTAAATGACTTGCCTGGTCACAAAAGTGAGGCATGCCCATCTCAGCTGGTCGTGAGAACTCAGTCTCAAGGTCGAACCAGCCGATGACCCAAACGTTTCCTGCCCTTACATGCCAAAGGCACATCACCAAGTGACATGATGATAGCAGGGACCCTACAGGAACTATGGGCGGATATCTCAGACATCAGCTTCACACTATTCACACGCTCTCCCCAACAACACCAGCATAAGGCATTTCTTCTTCTCTCAAGTGCGCACAGTTTCCATTGGACTCATGACTGTCAACCACAGTAATGGCCCAGGACACCTGTGCCTTGGACATGAAAGGGAATAACAAATGCTGAACCTGCTACTTCCGAATTCTGGTGAATCACACAGCCCCATTGGGGGCCCTCTCAAGTGCGAGAACGTTCTACTAGACCTACTAGAACAGCCCAGAGCTTTGGTGAATTAATGAGACTGTTGCACCTGCATTCATCAAACGGGGTCACTATTCTGTGACCAAGACAGAATACACACATTGTGACCAAGCCTTCAACCACACATATTCAATGGAATATGTGGAGCATGGCCCACTCTGGAAGCCAAGCCCCCTTTTTACTGAATAAGTCATCTTTTGCAGCCTGCATACTAAGTGAGTACATTTGCCAAAGATTTGGAACAATGTCTTTATGAAGAGAATGATTGCAGATTACCACTCGAAGGAGATGGACCATGCCCTGCACCTGCTATCAACTGCCAGTGCTAGAGCTGTTTGTCACAAAAGACAATGATGCAGAACTAATGTCAACTATATGGCCCCACTCACAGAACCACATGACATTACATCTCAAGCTAGCTGCATCCTGGGCTACACAGAACACCAACTACAAGGTTCGTGAACTGTCAAAAAGAACTGGCACTCATGTAAATGAGCGCCCAAGACGGTGTCATGTACACACCAAATTACACCTGCGCTTCACCACATGCCTGATTTTCCCTTGCTGAACGGAGATCCATCTGAAAGCTGGACTTGCCAAACACTGCCTTAACACTGGTCTACACTGACAGCGTGACCAGAACGAAATGGGGGCATTTGCATGGAAGACAATCATGCCATCCCACCTAATGTTTCATCTAGGACTGATTCTATGGATCTACGTGGAGACAAGAAACACCCTAACCAACCTGTTGCAAGTACCAGCAAACAGGTGCAGGGGTGCTCTCCCTTGATGTCTAAACAAAATGGAAAAGATGAAAGGTACCCAAGTCGAGACAATGCCTGACCACTCGGAAGCATTCTTTGCCTCTATGTCGAGATCCTGTGGACCAATAGGAACCCCCAGTCATCCCGCCATCATGATCCAACTATCCACCGTCTCCTGAAGTTTACATTCGCACTTCCCCTTCCGTAAGGGGGGATGTAGTGACTGGATCATTGAGAGGAAAGCCATAAACCCCCTCACTCCCTTTTGTCCTGGTTTCTAGAAACCATCATCAAAAGACCATAACAAACCTGGCTCCATGGGTTTGGATTAACGTTTTGATCCCTCACTGAGAGTGTGACAACCCATTGGTTTCTCTGTAGGATATTTACGACACCTAGGGATAATTCACATTTCAATGCCTTGTGTGTTTCATATTTTAATACACCTCTCTGAGTTTCCTATATGGTGAGCTTGTTATAAAAACATAGCATGCATCATGATATGTCCATAACTGTGTTTAGGTATTAAATGCAAACTGACCATACTGTTAGAGCCATGCAAATGAGTCACCATGAGACACAAAGGAACTTTGTCTGGCCCTCATATCACTTTCATGTCATTGGCCCATATATCACTTTCATGGCATTGGCCCGCAGACTTCCTGGGGGCAGGAAAGGTGTGGATTTAAAAACATCATCACCATCCATTTAAGAGGAATTAGGAATTGGAAGGGAAAAGAAAAGAAAAGAAAGAGAATGCGGAGGACAATCCAAGGGACCCCGGCTTACAGCTCCCCTCTGGGGAGTCCGATTAGGCCACGGAACTTCAGACTCTCAGAACCTAAACCCAGCGTTTCAACAGGACTGCATTCTGAAACCATTCAAGATTTCCATCCACGCACATATGGCTATTGGTCCAAACTGAGATAGCAAGTATCCGATTATATATAAAGAATAGCTGCGTTAAGAGCGTGCCTCTTTGTTAAAGATGATTTTATTGATTTTCAGACATGTTTTACCTGCCTCGCAACCATGCCCTCTCTCTCTTTCTCTCACTCTCTCTCTCTTTGCGCTTCCATGTGCGTTTGTGTTTCATGTATTTGTTTGTATTTATGCGATCGTCATTAAGTTTACCATGTAGAGTAGAGTTTAACAAAAAATCATGAAGGCATTTGTGATGGGTTTTCTTTGCTCAGGCTCACAAACGGGTCACTTAAACTGTGTTTCTATCTATGCTACCTCTGCTCTTAATTCTGTTTGGTAAAGTTACGTTACTTATGGTCATGAGATAATGTTAGTGTATAAAATCATTGATGCATTTGCTGGATGAATACATAGAGGATTTTTAACACTATACTGCTAATCATAATTTGTAAGATATGTATGTGTAATGACGATTATTATACATATTTTTGAGCGTAGATGACGGCGTGTGAACATCGCAAGGCTCAGCGTCTCTCCAGTTTTAGCATTTACATAGTGTTTTTCTTGCTCATCTCGGGCCTGTTCGTTCAGAACAGTTGTGCATTCACATCGTACACCCGGCATGAGCTTTTGGATATCGGTTTCGCATTGGCGGAAGTTCTGTATTTATTGACACTGTATATCCTGCACTTGCTAATTGCACTTCTGGTTAGACCTAAACTACATTTCGTTACACTGTACTTGTATATGTGTAATGACAATAAAGTTGAATCTAATCATCTAATCTAATATTTTCCTATGAGCTAAACTAATTCCTTGACTGAAATTGACGATTTAAATAACTAATTTCATGGATGTGATCTTGATAGATCAGGCGGATAATCATATTTGGTGAGTTAAACCTTATTTTAAGATGCAGCAAAATCGCTACATTAGATATCAATAAAAAAGTACATACTTTCGGATGATTATTATTAATGTTTTTCTTTGAGCTGAACAAATGATTCCCTGACTGTAACTGATGTTTTAAATTCAATTATTTTTGCCCTTATTGGACCTATTGGAGATTTTAAATAGTTTGTTTAAAGGGTGAGTAAGCTCACATTTAACATTTATAAATTAATACATATAGATTACATCTTGGTGGAAAATTGTATTTGGTGAACAAATCTCATCATTGTTATAACACAAGTGAAAAGCAATACACATGTTTTACGTGTTTGTTAAACAGCATACGTACAATAAGGACTACTTTTTTTTTACTTTTTTTGATACTGATTTTGGTAAAATGTCAATATCCACTTGAAATAATTGTAAAAGTGTCTTGTGTGATTTCTTTTCTCTGTGGAACAAAAAAGACCAAGTTTGGATTAACATGAAGTATTTTTTTTCCCATTAAAGCTACTGTTTCTAATATATCCTCAATATTGACTTTTTGATTCATTTTCTCTGACTCACCGAAGTATGTGACCAGTAGGAGTAATCGAAATTGAAGCTCTTGTTTTCTTTGGGCGCTTTTGGATTGATGATGGCTGAAACAGAAAAAAAAGAGACGAAAAATAAATAAGGTTTGATAAAACCTCTTAGAGGGGGGACCAAGATGGATCCAGGGGGACCACAGATTTTGTGGCATCTTCCAAACATAGATGTTATACAATCAAACATCAGAAAAATACAGTAAGACCACAAACCAAAAGAATTGATTTTACAAGATAAAGAGATTATGATTTGTGATGATTCAAGTTGGTTGAGATGTTTAATGAATCACAAAATAAGTTTTGAACACAAGGGGCCGCTGTGTTTGCTGCACACTTAGTAAGCGTGTGATGTTTCTTAAATGAAAAATTCAAGTAAAGCACAGACTGTTTTATTTTTTTAATTAAAGAGGCTTTAATGCATTATTATTTTTTTATTTGATCTGGAATTTATTTTAATTTTGCAGTTTAGTTTTTGTTATTTGAAATAAAATATACTTGTATTTTGGAAAGAAGTGTGCAACGTTTGATAAATAATAAAGAGCAGATGATCATTTCTCATTAGTCAAACTCATTTTGTACAAATCAATTCTGTATCGTATCGTGAGATCAGTATCGTGAATCACATTGTGAGCTGAGTGAATCAATACATCCATAATAAACATCTTACCCCATACAGTAGTGTATGTGTGTAATGAACATGACCTATATATGAATCATCTGATCTGATCAAAATAAATTGTGATTATGCAATGATTATTATCAAATCAGTGAATCGTCGTTATTTGAGTTTGTATTTTAAAATTTCATTATCTCTGCCATTTTTTTTAAGTCACTACAGACAACTATTGCCCTGGGAAAAAAGTGACCTTATGTTGACTATATAGACCCCAAAAGCTCAACTGTATATTGATTAACCTAGCTAACACATTACTTAATTCAATGGTCATTTTGGTAATTTCATGATTTACCAGCTGACAACGTAGCTGGCACATCCCAGGCATATAATCTCAATACAGTTAGATGACCAATTCTGGACTGCGCCTGCACAAACTCCTAACCTTACAGCCTAACCAAAAATGGTCCAGTTACGCACTATATTCATAGTATTTTGATAATTACATGACCTACTGGTAACATGAAGCATTTACAATAGCCCATGCTTATCATTGACGATTCACACGACAATTATTATGCTTGTGTAAAACGTTTTTTGTCTGAACATTGTAAATCTGGGAGATTTACAAGAGACTTAACACGCTATGCAGGCTGCTCTTTGTGGTATGGGAATATTAACATCACGCTGCTCCTGCTTTGGCTCAAGTTCAGAGCAGCGCTAAGTTCTAATTTCACAAATTAAATATTTACTCGTAGGCTGACAGGATGAGGTCTGACAAGAGTAACAATGTTTTTTTGAGGTGCATCTTTACCGATTGGAATAAAGTTCCTTTGACAGGAAATCTCGTTTATCAGGTGAGACTCCATTTGCTTTTCAACAAATGGCATTTATAGAAAAAAAGAGTAAAGTGCCTGAAAGCAACACCCTTCTCCACATTCTCCACACATCGGTGCGAGGGGAGAAAAATCCTGTGCTTCAGTACGAGGTTGCTGCCCTTCTGGCGAAGTTGAGATCTAACCTGTAGCTCTAACGGCGATGTCTTCCGGGTTTTACAGCCCGGACATCAAAGTGCCTTAAAAAGGGGGGGCTGGGCTCCATTCTGGATCTGCGCCTCCTGAACAATGCAGATGTGCATTTTGGGCTCAGTTCGTCACCAAGATTGGTTCGTGTCAATTGACCTGTAGGATGGATATTCTTACGTCTCCATCCTCCCTCGACATTGACCGTATCTGCGGTCCATGTTCAGGGGAAGAGCGTATCAGTACAAGGTACTGCGTTCTGGCCCTGTCTCCATGGTTTTTACCACGGTGTTGTACACATGTAAAACGCATTTAACTGTAGTGCATGAGACCGATCAGACACGCAATAACTAGTTATAACTAAATATGGAGATGGTGGTCTAGTGGGTTAAACCACTGAACTGTAAATCGAAAGGTTGCTGGTTCGATCCCAGCAGCCACCACCACTGTGTCCTTGAGCAAGACACTTTACTCCATGTTGCTCCAGGGGGATTGTCCCTGGAATAAGTGCACTGTAAGTCGCTTTGGATAAAAGCGTCTGCCAAATGACTAAATGTAAATGTAATGTAAATATAATAACAACACCCCTAACCCAACCAGACAGAACCAGATCTCTGGTGACCATAGCAACCCACACCAAAACCATCAAGATAAGTATTTTACGACTAAATGGAATGTAGGGAGCTGAACTCTCTTTACTAACTTTGGGGACAGACATACAATCCTAAATACATTTATATGGAAATGAATATATATTCATTTATAACCTTTGAATGAATTGATGTTCTTGTCCTTATGTCTGTTTTAAACATTAATCCAAAGTATCCATGAATGTGTGTATAACTACTAGAATATCTTAAATTGTGGTATCTCATTTAACCAAGATTATATGTATATCATGTTTGGTGTCTATGAGCTGCATTTCTTATTTCCTTTATGTTAATATTTGTTGTGTTTTGGTAACTCTTTTCATATTAGTTGTATCAAACTCTTAGAAGTTTGCTTAGTGAACGTCCAATCAGCCTCCACATGCAAAACACCATCTGAAAGACAATGACAATTAACTTTCCCTCCAAAGTTCCAATCTCTTGATTGGGTCAGTCACGTCTGTAGGATGTGACATCCTTACAGTTTAAAGTGACAGCGGAAAGAGTCTCTTAGTTTGTTGTTTTTTCGGGTTTTTCAGGTTTTTTGGTTCGGGGGGTGTTTGTCCTTTCTCTCCTCTCTCTTCTTGTGTTTTGCATCACATGTAAAACCTATCAAACCACAGATACAATTATATTTTATATGCAATATATAATATTAAACAATTTCCCCTTGGACTCTGTTTCCCATCAAGCCCCACACTCCCGCACCTGTCCCGTGTCTGCAATCCTGTCACCTGTCAGTAATCCCTTCATCACCCAGACCCTTCACCCCTGTTCCTGTGTCCTTTGTCTAGTCTCGCTAGATTTAGTTACGCTGCTATGTGATGTCTATTACATGTACCTGTATTTTATTAAGTTTAAGAATTAATTCTTCCTTAGTGTATCTCTAAGTTCGTTGAATGTGGAGTCCTGTAACAGTAACAATTACATTCAATTTTATTTATATAGCGCTTTTCACAATTACACAGGAAAGCAGCTTTATGTAGCGATTTAAGCTGCATGTTAAAATAGGGATGGGTTTAACTCACCAAATATTATTCTCCACCAGATCTTTCAAGATCACATATATGAAATGAGTTATTTAAAACGTCAATTTCAGTCAAGGAATTAGTTTAGCTCAAAGGAAAATATGTATAATAATCATCATTACACATACATATTTTACAATTCCGATTAGCAATATAGTGATAAAAATCCTATATGTATTCGTCCAGCAAATGCATCAATGATTTTATACACTAACGTTATCTCATGACTATAAGTAACGTGACTTTACCAAACAGAATTGAGAGCAGAGGTAGCATAGATCGAAACACAGTTTAAGTGACCCGTTTGTGAGCTTCAACACAGAAAACCCATCACAAATGCCTTTATGGGTTTTTATTAAACTCTACTCTACGTGGTAAACATAATGACGACAAACAAATACATGAAACACAAATGCGCTAGGATGCGCGGAGATAGAGAGAGAGAGAGAGAGAGAGAGAGAAAGAGAGAGAGAGGGCATTGCAACGATTTCTGAACATCATTAAAATCATCTTTAACAAAGAGGCACAGACTTAACGCAGCTATTCTATAGAAACGGAATACTTGCAAAGCTCTGTGCTGGATGTACTCGTATGCCCTTGGAGTGATTGAAATGTTCAGATGATTTCAGAATTCGGCCCTGCTGAAAGTTGCGGTCCTGCTGAAAGTTGCGAGCCTCGGCCCTCATGACCGTCGAGGTGTGCGTGGCAGCAGAGTCCATTGTTCCTTCTCCAGTTAGGGAAGAATTACCTCACCCCCCCCCCGAAAGGGGGAGGTGAGAGCAAAGGTCCAACGATGCGACTGATTCAGGAAGAGGGCAAAGGAAGAAGAGCAAAGGAGAAGAGAAGGAAATTGTGTCCTGGTCGACATGAAGGGCATGCCCTCAGAGTTTGAGTCGGCCAATCAAAGTTGAGTGGGGGAAGAGATTCTTTGTTCACTCAACAGCTAATTTGCATCTTATGACCTGTAAGTAACTTTAAAAGATACCAGTCCAAATTATAACATAATGATTTTAACTTGTTCTATGGTCACACAATATGTATCAACAATGAGGAATTGTAAAGAGAAACATTTGGATATCAAAAATGGACAGGTTTGAATTGCATCAAGTTATGATTCTTTCGGATGTATGAATTCAAACCACGCCTGAATTAAACTTGTATATCTAAGAGTTACAGACTATTTAAAATGGCATGAGCGCCAACATATAACCAGACATTTAGATACATTTATATGAAAGGACAGTTTAAGCACATAAGTTCCTATTGTCAGAGAAGTTTCTCTGGTTAGCCTCAGATGATAAGTAAGAGATGAGACAAACGCAAGGTGCGAGTTCAAAACGCAAAACCAGACCCCATGGACCCAGGTTTGCTATGGTCTTTGATGATGGTATCTAGAAACCAGGACAAAAGGGAGTAAGGGGGGTTTATGGCTTTTCTCACAATGATCCAGTCACTACATTTACATACATTATAATTAAAAAAAAATGTCTCTATACAATACATTGATGAAACTTAACTGAAATAAATACAATGACACACAAACATCTGTACTGAAAACAGTTAACACAGCAGATTTCACTAATCTAAGATGCGTTTCCCAAAAACATAGTAACCTTAAGTTGATTTTATAACCATTGTCGGAAATGGAGCTACTATCAACGTAGGCTTATGATGCTTTAAGGGAAAGCCAGCCCTAATTGTTTACGTAATAAGCCAATGTCAAAAAATATGAGATGAGGACAGGATCTACAGGGACATTTAAAAAAAATTGAATATTGCGAAAAATGTCAATATTTTTTGTCACTCATTTCAGAAAGTGAAACCCATATATTATATAGATACATCACACAGAGAGTGAATTTCAAGCCTTATGCTCAAAAGTAACGACTTTTCAAAGTTTACCTAAAAATGTATTGGAGGCTGTACCTCGGCCAATGTTCGATTCATCAATACAACATTTGGTTGTATTGATGAATGGGGGTCCGTGCCAAAATGAGAAATATTTTTATATATAATTTTGCCTCTAACTTTTGAAAAATTTGTCAGAAAAATAAAGATCTCTGTGTCTACGGATTCCTCAAATCATGCCGCATAGGTTAGTATGATTATGTCGCGATTGAACGATTGGTTCGTCTGCAATTTTGAAAGTTGTCATAAACTGCGATATATTTTGAACCGTGTGATATATCATCACCAAATTTGAGAAGCGTCACCAACTTGTAGTCGCAAAGGTACCCACCCCTCGAAAGCAAACCGTAGGAACGGGCGATGATGAGGTACAATCGAGACATGAAAGTACGCATCCTTCTTGGCATTGGCATTAACCAATCTTCCAATTTTCTCGATTGGAGTTTTGGGTTCCTCACCACCGTTTGCATGCTGTTTTGCACAATTTGCCTGACCGGGGGGGCTGCTTTAGAATTTTAAAGTTCCAGTTAATTCATTTAAAAGTAAAATATAGTCTGTTTAATATTTGACAAGTATTTCTCTCTCGTTTATTTTAAATGTGTACTTTCACTGTGCGTGCATCTGTCTGTGCTTGTTTGTGTGCGTGCTTGTCTGTGTGTTTAAGCGTGCTTGTATCTGTGTGTGATTGTCTATGTGTGCCTGCTTGTCTGTGTGCGTGCATGTCCGTGTGTGTGCGCATTTGTGTGTGTGTCTATGTGTATGCATGCAAGTACGTAGTCCGGGGAACTAGAACGAGTACATCTGGGAAGATGCGATGATGCTGAGGGCATGGCTGACCGGTGAGGAGAGCTTGTTACAGTACCATCACCTCCACAGTCCGCTACTGCGGACCTCACAGGTGGAAATCTGTGAGAAGAGATGGATCCAGAACGACTTCATAATCCACCCAAGATTGTTCCTCAGGCCCATAGCCCTCCCAATCCACCAGATATTCCAAGCGGCCGCCTCGTCGCCTTATGTCGATGATGGACTCCACTCGATAGATGTTGGAGGAGAGATCGAGAGGTGGAGGAGGAGGCTCTCCTTCAGTGTAAGGTTCTGCAGAGGGAACAAGATCAGGGTCATGGCGAGTGTTCAGAAGTGACACATGAAATGAAGGAAATATATTATAGGGAGGTTGAAGTTGCATGCGGTAGGTGATAGGGTTGACCTGCATTATGGGGAAGGGACCAATGTACTTGGGACTTGTTTTTATGCAAGGCTGCCGCAGGCAGAGGTCCCCAGAGAAAAGCCATACTAGTAACCCTGGTTGGTACTCTGGAGTAGGGAACGTCGGGCGTCAGCATACTTTTGTTGCCTGCAGACAGCTTGTTGCAGGTGTTGATGTGTGGTGTTTCCCAAAACCAGTGGTCCACAGCTGTTACAGTAGAAGGATCTCCTGTCCAAGGAAACATGGGAGGTTGATACCCAAAAATACACTGAAAGGGAATGAGTCTGGTAGAAGCCTGATTTAGGGAGTTCTGGGCATATTCGGCCCAGGCTATGTAACGGTGCCAAGCTTGCTTTTGGGCATGGCAGTAGGACCTCAGATACCTCCCAATGTCTTGTATCTTCTGCTTAGCTAGGCTGTTCGCTTGATGAGGATATCCAAAGGTTAGGCTGACAGTGATGTTCAAATGTTGAAAGAAGGCTTTTCAGACTTGTGAGATGAACTGAGGGCCCCATGTCCTAGAAGATATACTCATGGTTGCGAAAAACTTGTTTAAACAGCACTTCTGCTGTTTGAAACGCTGTTGGCAGACAGGTTAAATTTGCATACCTTCGATCAATGGCCATGAGTATGCAAGTGTATTTCTCGGACAGGGGAAAGTCTGTGAGGAAGTCCCCTGCAATATGGGACCAAGGACGTTGAAGAATGGGCAGAGGCAGAAGTTTGCCTTCTGGACTACGACTGGGAGTTTTTGAGATGGCAAAAACTGAACATCCTTGGACATATTGGGAGATATCCTGAGGCATCTTGGGCGACCAGTAACGGGCAGACAGTAGCGAGAGGGTCTGCTGATGACCTGGGTGTCCTGATCCAGGAACAGAATGAGCGGAGTCAATGAGACATAGGAGTAAGACGATATTCCGGAGCCACATTTGTCTTATCCTCAGGACCTCCAGGCAGAGCATCATAATTACCGGCAGCAATTTCTTCGTTGATCTTCCGAATGAGGGTACTGATAAATATGGTAGGGGGAAGACTGGGTTTAGGGTCTCTGGGTTCAGGATCCGAGTGGAACTGGCGAGGGAGGGCATCAGCTTTGACATTCTTTGTCCCGGGTCGATAGGTTATGGTAAACTGAAACCCTGTGAAGAACAAGGCCCATCTGGCATGCCGGGGACTGAGTTGTCTGGCCTCATTCAGATATTCAAGATTTCGGTGGTCTGTGATGACTAGGAATGGATTGTTAGCCCCCTCTAGCCAGTGCCGCCATTCTTCCAGAGCGAGTTTGATCGCCAACAGTTCCGGGTTGCCAATAACATAATTTTGCTCCGCCGAGGACTGCTTTCTTGAAAAGTAAGCACGTGGATGAAGACGGGCTAGATTCCCATGCCGCTGAGAAAGCACTGCTCCAATCCCTGTAATCGAGGCGTCCACTTCCACAGTCAAGGGGATTTCCGGATCTGAAAGACAGAGTAAGGGTGCTGTGCAGAAAGCCTTCTTAAGGTGTTCAAAGTCGTGGTGGGTTCCAGGACAGAGATTTGGACTGTGTGCTTACCATGACAGTGAGGGGTGAAGCAATCAATCTATAGTTGGCGATTAACCATCAAAAGAAGTTTGCAAATCCTAAAAATCATTGGGGAAATATTGTACCCGAGGAAATGAATGGACGTAGTGTGGAATTCAGATTTTTCCAACAGGAGATGTAGATGGTTCTGACGAAGACATTGTTAAACCCTGGAGATGTGGGAGATATAATCTGTCATTGACTGGGAATAGTTGAGTATGTTTTCGATATAGATAATGACAAACTGATCAAGCATGTCTCTAAAGATTTTGTTCATGAAACTGAAAGATAGCAGTTGCATCGGCCAGTCCAAAAGGTATTACCAGATACTCATAGTGTCCACAGGGTGTGATGAAGCCAGTTTTCCATTCATCCCCGGGCTTAATACGAATCAGGTTGTACGCACAGCGAAGGTCGAGTTTGGTGAAGATGGTGGCATTTCTTAATTGGTCTAAGGCTGATGGGACCAGGGGAAGCAGACAGGCAAACTTACGAGTATGGGCGTTAAGGATCCGGTAATCAATGCACAGTCTCAAACCTATGTCCTTTTTTTACCACAAAGAAGAACCTGGAAGCGGAAGGGGAAGGCCTGATGAAGTGTTGTTGGAGACCTTCTTTCACGTATTCATCCATGGCTTTCCGTTCCGGGACCAACAAGGGGGTAGACTCTTCCTTTAGGGATGACAGCATCAGACAGCGGCTCGATGGCGCAGTCCCATGGCCGATAAGGAGAAAGTTTTGTTGCTAGTTGCCCTGAAAATATGTAGTGGAACGCCCCATATTCATTAGGAATAGCTGTTGAGGTAGGAACTTCACGGCTTTCTACGGTAGTTGACTTCAATGACACAGGGTGACTTTAGATGATCTGGGTGAGTTACCGGTTTCTCATTCGGGAAGGAACACTTCCGAAGCTGATGAGGTAGAACATCGAGATTGATTATAATGTTATTCATGGTGTTAAATTACATTATATTAGTGGGTAAAATAAATGAAATTGTTTTAGTGCCCCCTAGTGGTTAATACATTGAAGACATGAATGATTTTGTCTATTTGCACCTATCGTAGTTCAGCCGACAATGGCTGATATTGCCCTGGGTAAGTGTGTATTCTCTCTCTTAGTACATTTTCTTTAAATTCATGTTAAAAGGGTTATGTGGGATTATGTCAATAAATGCATAATGCTTTTGATGGGTCTATATGTCCAATGGAAAGTTGTTGAGCAATTATCGTTGTGCCTTGTGTCTCATATAGTGAGACTGATACGTGCTGTTGCCAATGTAACATCGGATGCATCGGGATACATCAAGCTTTCAATTGGTGCCAAGGACATATAGGCAGTCAGAACCCTCAGCGGAGCCCAGTACTGTTCAACGTCAACCACATCCTGCTCCTAACCTGCCAGTATTTCAAACAGTGGCAGAGAACACACAGGAGCCTGAAAGTCAAGTGCTCTCGCGAATGATGGAGATGTTAAAGCAGCTGATGGATCGAGTTCAATCACTGGATGTGCTCACTCACAGAGTCAGCTCGAGGGGGCAGCCACACTTTGCCAGAAATGCGTGTCACATGTGTCAAGATAGCCAGCACAGTACTGTGACAGTACAGTTATGTTTTGAATGCTCCTCATCCGGACATGCAAAACCTGCCGTCTGCAACTTTCTTCTGTCCTGGACAATACGGAGGGGACCTAGTGGACCCGTATCTGGAGGGAGGCTGTATGGTTAATTTTTGCAACTCCCAAGTTGTTACTAATGAATGTGTATGTCAGTTGATTGAAAACCGTACTGATGAACTGAATTTGCTCTTTCAGAACACACATGTTGTTGGGGAAAATACAGCCTCTTTAACACACCAGTGAGAATTGGAGAAAAAGGGACATTGGGAGTCGTAATGGACAGCGGATTAATGGCATGTACTTATTACTTTGAACTGACATTACAGTAAGGATGTGAAAAAACAGTATACAGTTATTACTGTGAGAAGACATTACAGTAAAGATGTGAAAATACAGTAGACCATTTTATTTCTGTATAAAGACATTACCATAAATACTAAACATTTTTACAGCAACCTTTTTATGGTGCGGTTTTATTCCGTGAGCATTGATTAAAACCTTTGTAAAAATGTTTTTGCAATTTCTTTTTCACATTTGCCTTTTTATTTTCTTTCATTTCTTGTCTCGAGATTTTAGTGTAAACGAAATGTCTAATCATCAATTGCATTTTTTATTTAATTAGCATTGTCATTGTAAAAATGTAAATAAAATGATTTCATTTTATTTTTCATTTTGGCCATATGTGCGTGCATTTGTGTGTAATAAAATGGTTAATTTGGTTTTCATTGCAATAGTTTTTGTAATATATTAAATGTTGTTTATATAAAATCAAAAATGGAACGTAAAAAAAAGGAGATCAAAAGTTGTTTTAGTTAATGACTTACTTTTCTTAGCAAAGAGTTTTATTCCCAAATGTATTTTTTTAAATCATCCCGTTTTGTTATTCAAGAATTATTTGGAACAATATTCAAAATGCACAATCTGTCAGGTTTGGCAGACACGAAGCAGACAGAATGGTAAGTTTATAGTTTTAATTTGCAGAATGGATCGGTACAAAATAGGTGAATGACCGGTAAGATGAAATAACAGATGGCAACTTATCAGTAGTGTAACCAAGTCTCTCTCTTTATCTTGCAGATGATAATGATGATGATGATGATGATGATGATGATGATGATGATGATGATTCCTTGGCAGACGGGATGAAGATATGCTGAGAAGATCGGGATCGCAGGTAGGAATGCAGGTAAGAATGGTAGTGAGTCTGTGTCATGTGTAGACGAGATCAGACAATGAGTGAATGATGGTCTCTGGTATAAATGGGTGCAGTGCTGATGAGGTCCAGGTGATAGTGATTAGTAATCGGGTGACAAAGAGCGTGTGAATGACTGAGTGGGCGGAGTGAGGGAATGAGTGGAGGGAGATGGTGAGGGAATCCTGACACAATCAAAAGCAAATAATAAAATGCTGGATTTTTTCAAGACTAATTCAATAATATAAATTTCTTGTTTTGTATTTATTCATATGGATGGATTGAAATGTATTTTTTTCTTCCTTTTTAGTCTTTGTTGTTTGAATTATCTTTTATAATGTTTTCTTGTCTTAGTCAAACACACACAATTTAAGAGGGAATGTCAACTGTATACCATCTTTTTTTTCTAATGTTTTTTGATATAAAAAAGCACTTTGTATCGCAGATGAAACCTATGTAATTGAATTGCCACAGCTTTTACATAAAGTTGGTTGTCAGGACAATATATTTCACATAGGTGTGTTTCTTCGACAAATAAAAATAAAAAAACTAATTTGGGTAATGAACCCTTGCCAAAGTAGCTCGTCTCTCTCTCGGTCTATCTGTGCAGCGACCGGCAGAAAACAGCATTACATTCATCTAACCGAACAGAATAGCGTTTCCAGAATTCTGTTACTGTTAATGACTGCCTGGGCATCTGAACATGAACGTTGACACTCAAACCTACATTGCATTATAATGTTTTATCGCATATTTTCCATTATTATCGATTATCATCTAGTATCTGTCTGTTGTGATCAACATCGGGATATTTGTGATAATCTGGTGATATACAATAACATCGTCACATCGCCCAGCCCTAGTCTGCAGAAGTAAGTAAGTCTGCCATTTACAGTGTTACCTTGTTTTAATTGTTGTCTAGACTGTTGCCTGTTGTTAGTTAAGATTATTGGTGCTTGTTTGTTTAATCTTGTCGTTGACTGAGTGCTAAGGTGCTAGCGTTTTTCTTCCGCTGGGTACTGTGTTACTGGAGTCACATTAAGTTGTAGAGTGTAAAGACCTGCAAGCCTACCTGTGCGACTCCACAGAGCAAAGACAACAGCAAGGCAATTTGGTATATTAAAATACATAAAAACATCTAGATCCGCCTACTTTTCATCAGTAATAGAGGAGAACCATCACTACCCTAGATTTTTATTTAACACAGTGGCTAAATTAACAAAAAATAAGTCGTCAGTGACTTCAGATTCTGATTATCAGCATAACAGTGATGGATTTATGAACTACTTCACTAGAAAAATCCAAGATATTAGAGCAAAAATTATAACAATTCAACAAGAATTGAAACCTGCTGAACAAACTAACTACAGCACCCCTACGGAGAAATTGCAATTATTTTCTACAGTAGATCACGATGAACTGTCTAAAATCATTAGATCATCTAAATCAACAACATGCATGCTAGACCCTATACCTACAAAACTACTGAAAGAAATGCTCCTAGAAATTATAGATCCACTTCTTAGTATTATTAACTCATGTCTGACATTAGGACATGTGCCTAAAGCATTTAAGGTGGATGTTATAAGGCCCCTTGTCAAAAAACCCAAACTCGACCCTAAAGAACTAGAGAATTACAGGCCTATATCGAATTTACCTTTCATATCTAAAGCTCTGGAAAAAGTAGTTTCAACTCAATTATGCTCCTTCCTCCAAAGGACTGACATTAATGAAGAACTCGAGTCTGGATTTCGAGCATTTCACAGTGCAGAGACTGCTTTGATCAGAGTTACAAATTATCTGCTTTTAGCGTCTGACCGTGGCTGTATTTCATTATTGGTGCTGCTAGACCTTAGTGCTGCATTTGACACCATTGACCACAGCATACTTCTACATAGACTCGAAAATAACGTCGGCATTAATGGAATAGCATTGAAATGGTTTAAGTCTTATTTATCCGACCGTTTTCAATTTGTAGCAATAAACAATGAGGTGTCCCGCAAATCGCAAGTCCAGTACGGTGTACCACAGGGCTCAGTCTTGGGGCCTCTGCGCTTCGCATTATACATGGTACCTCTAGGAGATATAATAAAGTGACACAGAATAAGCTTTGACTGTTATGCTGATGATTCTCAACTTTATATTTCCTCGAAGCCTCCTGAAACCCAGCAGTTCCATCGAATAAAGGAATGCATAGTTGACTTAAAAAACTGGATGAGTAACAATTTTTTACTACTGAACTTATGCTAAACTTAAATCACATGTCAGCAGTTTGAGTGCAGCTATGACACGTCAGAGGGGATCTGGCCCTCCTGGATGAGCCTGGTTTCTCCCGAGGTTTTTTTCTCCATTAATCAATCATTGGAGTTTGGGTTCCTCGCCACAGCAGGGCAGTGTTGGCCTGCTCACCGGGAGACTGCATTTATTTATTTATTTAGAAATTATATATTATTTATTAGTATGATCTTACTCGTTGTATAAATACAATGCACTGTGCTGTGTTTTACCTTTTCTGTTTTTCCTGTTTGCCCTGTAAAGCTGCTTTGAAACAATACACATTGTGAAAAGCGCTATATAAATAAACTTGAATTGAATTGAATTGAACTTAGACAAAACAGCTAAGAATCTTGGCGTTAGTACTCTGTCATTTGAGAGCCATGTCGCCAATACCAGTAAAATTGCATTTTTCCATCTTAAGAATATATCTTAGCTACATCATATGCCGTCACTGTAAGATGCAGAGAAATTAATTCATGCATTCATGACATCAAGACTTGATTACTGTAATGCACTTCTAGGTGGTTGCCCTGCAGGCCTATTACAAATACTGCAACTGAACGCGGCAGCTCGAGTTCTTAAACGTACAAAAAAGTATGAGCATATAACCCCGGTACTGTCAACCTTGCACTGGTTACCTATATAGTATCGCATTAACTTTAAGATTTTGCTTATAGCCTATAAAGCCCTACATGGTCTAGCATCGCAGTATTTGAATAAACTTCTATTGTATTACAGACCTCCACGTAGATTACGCTCTCAGGCGCCCTGTCAGTTGGTAATTCCTAGAATTTCGAAATCAAGTGCAGGTGGTAGATCGTTTTCTCATCTAGTGCCTAAACTTTGGAATATTCTTCCCTGCACAGTCCGGGAGGCAGACACACTCTGTCAGTTTAAATCTAGACTACAGACGCATCTTTTTAATCTTGCATACACTACACTTCCATAATATTAATCCTCAGAGGATCTAGGTGGCATTATTTAGATCAACCGGAACCAGGAACACATCCAACAACATATGATGTACTTGTTGCATCAAAGAGTGCAGAACAGTACTCTACTCTCAGCCAGTCTTGTCTCTTTTTTCCAAGGTTACCACAGGATGCCATTTATGCCCAGACCTGATGGCAGAGCTGAGAATGAGAAGCGGTGACCTGAAAAGAGCTAAGAGGATAGAGCTGGATAAAGGACGCAGCAACTTAACATGATTTTCCTACAACATTTAAAATGCTATTAGATTGTTAATGATAATCTTAAATCTATCATTTACCTTATTAAGTTTATTTTTTTTATTTAGCCTTGTTGTGCAAGCATTGTTGAAGCAGCTTTTGCCAGAGGGGAACTGGAATCCCCTGGTTGGGCCTGGGATCTCCTGACATATTTTTTCTCCATTGGAGTTTTGGGTTCCTCGCCACCGTTTGCATATTGTTTTGCACTATCTGCCTGGCCGGGGGGCTGCTTTAGAATTCAGAAGCTAGACATAATTAATATTGCATGTAAGAATTTATAGTCCGTCTAATATTTGACCTGTGGTTCTCTCTCCTTTATCGCAAATGTGTGCTTTCATTGTGCGTCTGTGCGAGTGTGTTTGTGCGTGTGTGCGATTGTGTTTGTGTGTGTGTGCGTCTATGTCAATATATGGAAGTATGTATGCATATTGTGTGTGTGTGGAGCATTTGTATGTCAGTCTTTTGTTGTTTTCACCTTTTTCTTGTTTTTACGGGTACATGCCTTTAGTTGTTTTACTTGTATTCAATGTGTCTCATGTCTAGCTGCTTTGTAACAATGAAAATTGTAAAAAGCGATTTATAAATAAAGTTGAGTTGAGTTGTATTAGCACCCATTGTATTGTTGCTCCTTTATGACATATCGCTTATTGCTCCCTGAACTTTCTGTAAATCACTTTGGATTACAGCATCGGCAAAATGAATAAATGTAAATGTACGCTTTGTCGTCAGCAAATAGTTTCCGATTGGATTGGATTCAATTTATTGTCATTACACATATACAAGGACAGTGTAACAAAATGGATTTAAGAAGAAAAATACAGCATAACATGAGGAAAGTGGTGTCAGGCTGGCGGTTCAAAGCTACGAAGGCGTGGGATCGGGTCAGGGCAATGTCTGTATGTGTGTGTGATAGTTCTGAGTCTGTAGAGTGGGGGAGGAACCCAAGAGCGTCTCACTGCAGTGCTCTTCACAGGGTTGATTTTCCAGCTGCGGGCTTGGCCAACGCCATTGCTGGATCCGGGGAGCCGAAAAAGATAAGATTGCGATTGTTTAGTCGGGAAACCGTATACCAAATGTCACGGCAACCCTCATTTACCATTGTCAATTCTGATCTCCGGTACCGTCAATTTTCCTTTCCATAGCTGTTAGGATCTCCCTGATAACAACCATTTTTCGATTAATAGTCTCAGTCTCAATGCTGACCGCTCTTCCCACAGCTTCAATCGATACGGGCAGCCTTGTGAGGCTTTGGACAGCTGTTCCTGTTTTATGAATTATTCGATAACCCAGGGCAAAGCCTAATCCAATCAGCACAAGACCTGTTATCATGGTTCCGAATAGGTAGATATCTTCGATGTCCTCCACCGAAAGAGCCGCCAGACACACGATCTGCCATCTCTCTCGTCCGTCCATCGTGTAGCCAGCTGCGAATGTTCTGTCAGGGCAGACAGGTTCCCCCGAACCCAAGCTTCTCGTCGAGAAAATGCTGTCAATTGCGTTGAGAGACCAGTTGATCAGATCCATAATTTCCAAGTTTGGAGAGCAGTGCAGAGAGAGTCTCTCAATAGATGAGACGAGACGAGACAAGAAACTGAAGCAGGGAAAGTAAGGGCAAGGACGGGGAGTGAAAAAATGCGACCGCCTACGATGAGAGCCAAACAAGAAAGACCATTGTGCTTTTCATCAATGCAGTTGGGGGGAAGTGACTGCGCTCGTCTGGGGATTTCGAACAGGCCGATTTTTCACTTCAAGTGTTTTTTGGCACATGTCACCATGACATCAGAGCAAGGCGGACGTAACTCGGACACGTTTCTAACCGGCATGCATCTTGCGCTAATCACCGGTGAACGATTCTGCGCAGAATTTTGCCATCTTGAACAAGCTTATAGGCTCATATGACTGTTGCTGAATGAATCATAGTAAGAGTTAAATATTAATAAATATTTAAATAAATGTTGACTACAAACTATATTTTTTCTTTATTTTTTCATTCCTCAAACTGCATCACCACTGATGTTGCTCATGCTTCTATAAAAATAGAAGAAGAAAAAAACTAGCCGGGGAACTCTGGTTGAGTTGACATAGAATTACTCCCATCATCTACCTATAATGTGTCTCAGCACAGAAGTGATGTAGGCTATCACATAGCAAATGCAAGATTACCTGTGTAGTCGATCTGTTTAGTTGTGTCTATTTAGAGTCACTTAAATGCTGTCTTGTTAAAGCCATAGTGTTGGCTTCCACGATCCAGTGCGCCAATCTCTGTTGGGGACAGCTCTCCCTTTCTGCTGTCCTCCAGAGCAAACAAAGAACTGCTCAGAGCTTCTAAAGATCTGCGTGTCGTCAATGTAGAGAAGCAGGGCGCGTGCTGAAAACAACACAGCAGGGGGAGCGCCTGCAAATTTATCACCTTGTCCCTGAAGGCAGTGGTAGTAACTTTTGGCAAGTAGCCAGGCCAGAGTCTCAGAACCAAGTTGGAATCGCCCGTCTCTAGGCACTTGTTGGAAACTTAGGGTGCAAGCAGATCCCCTACCCTCTTAATGCAGGCAGGTGCCACTAGGAGAGCAGTCTGCATCGTGAGATGACGTAGAACTTCACCCAGGGGCTCAACGAGGCTCTTCTCAGGCTCTCGAGGACCCAAGGGGGTAAGGAGCATGGACAGGGGGTAAAAGGTGTAGCGATTTTAGCTGCATGTTAAATTAAGGATGAGTTTATTCAACAAATAAGATTCTCCACCAGATCTATCAAGATCACATATATGAAATTAGTTATTTAAAACTTCAATTTCAGTCAAGGAATTAGTTTAGCTCAAAGGAAAATATGTATAATAATCGTCATTACACATGCATATTTTATAATTCTGATTAGAAATATGGTGATAAAAATCCTATATTTATTCGTCCAGAAAATGCATCAATGATTTTATACACTAATGTTATCTCATGACTATAAGTAACGAGACTTTACCAAACAGAATTAAGAGCAGAGGTAGCATAGATCGGTTTAAGTAACCCGTTTGTGAGCGTGAACACAGAGAACCCATCAGAGGGGAGCGTCCCCTTTCTTTTCCCTTCCAATTCCTAATTCCAAAAAGCCCTTGAAGTGGATCGGTTATGGTCTTTTAAAAGCATACCTGCCCTGCCCCCAGATGGTCTGCAGCCCAATGCCATGAAAGTGATTAGTGGGACAGAGAAAGTTCCTTTGTTTCTCATGGCGCCTTATTTGCATAGCTATGACAGTATGGTCCGTTTGCATTTAATACCTTTAGTTCTAACTTAGTTATGGACATAGTATGATGCATGCTATGTTTTTAAAATAGCTCATCATATAGGGAATTCAAAGAAGAGTAGAAAAATATGAAACATGCAAGGAATTGAACTGTGAATCATCATAACGTATGAATACATCAAATGAACCCTAAATCAAAACTTTTATATTCAACAGTTACAGACTATTAAAAATGGCACGAGCGCCAACACAACCTAGACATTTAGATCCATTTACAGAAAAGGATAGTTTAAATCACATAAGTTCCTATTTGTCAGAGAAGTTTCTCTGGTTAGCCTGAGATGTTCAGTAAGAGATGAGACAGAGATTTATCAACAATGCTTTGAAGCTAAGGAGTCGCAAATATCCTACAGAGGAACCAATTGTTTATTACACTCTCGGTGAGAGTTCAAAACCTAAAACCAGACCCCATAGAGCCAGGTTTGCTATGGTCCTTAGATGATGGTATCTAAAAAATCTACCTTTGTTGAAGGACAGACAGTACAACACTGATCGCACAACTCTGGGGATCTTCCCACATGAAGAACAGCAGGACGAGTAGAGCCGCCACTTGTAGGCATACAGGCACCTATCCTGGGGGGCCTGTGTCTTGCAAAGTTTAGCTTCAACCCTAATCAAACACACCTGAACAGCTAATCAAGGTCTCGCAAAGCAGACTAGAAACTTCCGAACAGGTGTGTTGAGCCAAGTTGGAGTTAGCTCCAACTCTGCAGGACTGTGGCCATCAAGGACCGACATTGGACACCCCTGGGCTAGGGTGTGATGGCAATAAAGCACGATGGAAATACGTCTCGTGCAGGTGTACCACGCTCTCCAGGGAATGCGTCTCATATGCATCAACCCAAGTGGAATAACCCGTGCAGAGGATGCCATATGCCCCAGGACCACTGGTTGTGACCTGAAGAGTTTCAGAAAACTCGGCACTGACTCTGCGCGCTCATTGGTAAGGCGCACTGTCATGGTAACAGAGTCTAGTTCCAGACCGAGATAAGAGTTGCTCTGCATAGGGAGAGCTTGCTCTTGTCCAGGTTGACCCAGAGGTTCAGTTGGTTGAGGTGCCGGAGCAGGAGGTCCTTTTGCATAGACCACATATCTTGAAAATGTGCCAAGATGACCAAGTCGTCGAGATAATTGAGCCTTTCCTGCTCCCAGAAGGGAAACGAGGGTAGCCTCCGCGACCTTGGTAAAGACATGGTCAGACAGGGCCAGGCCTAAAGGCAGGACCTTGTACTTGAATGATCGGCCCTCGAAAAATATCTGGAGGAACGAGGGAGAATCGAGACAAGGAAGTATGAGTCCTTCTGGTCGATGGCGACAAACCAATCCTTATGTTAGATGTAGGTAAGAATGCGTCTCTGCGTCAACATTCTGAATGGCATCCTATGAAGTGCCTTGTTCAGAGTACGCAGATCTAGTATCGGGCATAGCCCCACACCTTTCTCGTGGACGATGAAACAGGGGCTGTTAAAATCCTGAGGACATCTGAGGAATGGCTCAATTGCATACTTCGCCCGTAAGGCTGTGACCTCGGTCCAAAGTACGGGAGCATTCTTGCCTCAAACAGAGGTAAACAGAATACCCCGAAACCTGGGCGGGCAACTGCCGAACAGGATCCCGTAGCCTACCATGAGATGGGGACCATCCCGGTGCAACTCGACAGTGAAGTGGAACCCGATGTCTTGGTCCTCCCTGGGTTGTCCCCGTCAGGCCCGCTTCGCATACTTACTGCGACACTCCTGATGGGGAATTGATGCTCTCTGTCCACGGGGGGGGGGGGGATGGGTCGCCTGAGGAGCGGGCACCAGAGCTGTTGTGGGAGGTGCAGGGCTGCTGGGGAACATAACTGAAGCCAGCCAGGTCGCGGCGTGGCAAGATGTGCTAAAGGGTCTTCGTCTGCTTCACCGCTGAGAACTGTTGTGAAGTATCTTTGACGTTGTCACCAAACAGCCTGCCTTGCGCAATGGGCATATCGAGAAAGCATACTTTCTCGGTGTCTCTTATCTTTGCAAGGTTAAACCGTAGGTGTCTTTCTTGGATCACCAGAGTTGACATTGTACGCCCCTTTTGCGCGGCATTACCTTGGTCGCCCGGAGAGCGAACTCGGTGGTGGTGCGCAGTACCTGCACGACAGCTAGTACATGTCTTTCCTCGTCCGACTGCTTCAACCCCTTGGCTTGGTGGACCTGCAGGATAGCCATGGCGTGAAGAGCGGAGGCAGCTTGACCCGTAGCAGTGTCATCGTTCAACAACAGTGTTGAAGAAAACATACATGCCTTGAAAAGGAGCCCTGGTCGACCCCTCCAGGTTGCGGCCGTCTGTGGGCACAGATGTACCACGACGTCACGCTGGACTGGGGTACATTGACGTATCCCTTAGCTGCCCCCATGTCTAGGGAAGTTAGGGCGACGGAGTCGAGAATGGGGCGTTCCAGGTCTTGGTGAGTTCCTCATACACCTCCGGGAAAAAAGGTATCCTGGAACTAGGAGTCAAGCCGCTAGCATCATAGGCAAGCATGACTTACATCTCTGCGTCAGCCTCGTCCTGGGCTCGACCTGCCCGGTCAGTCGGGAGCTCCAGGGAGTCCTCAACGTCGGATGCCAGCAAATCCAAGTATACAGCAGCAAGACATGCCTGGTGAGATGTGCACGCTGTAGAAAGTTCCAGCTTTTTTTGGTTAATTTTCTCCAATAAACACCTAGGTCTTCTATCGAAACACCCTGGGGAAGTCGCACACAAGAGGACACTTCCACTGCTCTGCGTTGTAGAAAGTCCAGTAGAGAGACTCGGAGAGATAACGCTCAGCATTTAATGCCTCGCATGATCTGTAGAACAAGAGGTGAGTGAATGGGCACGCCATCTTTCTTTTATACCTTTATACACGGGACAGAGACTGGCATGCCATGCCATGCCATTTGTCAAATTAATTTACCTTATAAAAGTTCGATCAGAGATAATAGGTGTTCAAGTACAAAGCCCATTCTGTCTCGACACAACGTCGAGAGAAAGACAGAAAGGGAACCTTAGTTCACTTAAAAAAAACTTAAGGCTGTCAATAAGCATTAAACCTAAACTGCTAAAGTGTTCCCTTAAGTTCTGTTACGTGTTGCAACAATGTTTATTTACTACCTTAGAAAATTAAGGTACCAATACAGGGGCCCGTTTCAATAAGGAAGTTCAACCAACACCTAGTTAAAATCTGAACTCTGAGTTGATTTACTCAGAGAATCGCTACTCTGAATTTTCAGTTTCAGACCAGCTGATTTGAGTTAGTTCAATCCACTCTGAGCAAGTTCACTCTAGGTTATGCTCGTGCAGCATGTCGATGAAAAGCCATCATCAATTGAGTGAAATTCACTTGTTAATGCGCAAGTTTACATGTCAATCACTTTTATATTTATTATGTTGAAACTGTGAAAATGGGAATTATATTTAACGCTCCCGCTCGCTCTCTCCCTCTCGCTCTCGCTCTCGCTCTCTCTCTCTCTCTCGCTCTCATGTAGGTGCAATCCTTCTGCAATAAAAAGATCTCGGCAGAAGCTGAATATGAAATACAAGAACATCTTTCAGGAAAGTTTTAAGAAATAAAATGCTCTTGCTAGTAGGATGCCTGTTTGGGAAATGTTAAATATACGACTTAAACTGGCCTTAAAAGTTAAGATAAAACGTCCAAACGGGGCCTCACAATTCTCTCCCGACATAAATGTAACTCTCTGCGAATGAATGCAGCTTCCTCATCTATGGGTTCCTGAATAAACGGACATGACATTTTAACGTCTGTGTGACTAAATTGAGCGCGATTAGCAAGATGAATCAATAAACAAATGGCGTATGCGATTTCAACACCGCTCGCGCTCCGAAAAGGGGGGGGAGATTGTAACAAACCCTGGGTTTGTGGAATAAAACCTGCTCCCGACCAGGTACCTCGTTTTCTGAAATGGGGTTGACTTACCCCGCGGTCGCGGGTTTGACATACCTCCCTTTCTGAACCCAAAAACCCTGAGTATTCCGTTTTCTGGGGTTGACTTACTCTGAGTTTGCACTTACCCTGCTTTCTGAAACGGGCCCCTGCTCTCTATAATCTCAAACGCAATCAACGATAATATGTTCATCAAAGGGGTAGTTCAAAAGTGTTTCATCCATTCTGACTTCTTAACCATGGTAAACTGCGGGCTTCTCTTGCTTACCATGGTCAACTTGTCAAAAAAATATTATTTAGTCTCTTATTCTGCAATTCTCCCAGAAAAGCACGCCCACATGTCAACCAGCGAGAGCAAGAGAAAGAGCATGTGCAAATGTCATCCAGCTAGAGTTTTAATTAATGTGAAAAAAAACCTGAAATGGTTATGTTTTGGTGCATTGTTTTATAGAAAAATATACATTTCTAGTCTCAACACTATTTGTTCTTCAGACAATCCTCTTTAAAATATACAATAAACTAGGTTCCCTTTCTGTCGGTCTCTCGACGTTGTGTCGAGAACGACAGATGGGGGTTCGCCCTTGAGAACCAATCAACTCTGACTACTATAGAAAAGGCCAATGAAATTTGGCGAATGAAATTTGCATGCCGGGCTCCGCCCCCGGATATCCGGTATAAAAGGAAGCCGCCTGCAGCATTCATTTACCTTGTGTTCTTCACAGCCATCGCTCATGAGTACAACTCAGGATTCAATCCTCTACAACTACACTGCTGGTGCTACGACGTGTTACAGGGGATCGTCCCTTCCTGCAGCGACCTTCCCCTGGGCGTCTCGGCGGTTCCGGAGGTGTTCGATATTTTTTTCTAAAAAGTCCTTTTCAGGACTGACTGAGCAGTCTCCAGTGCGGCATGTTCCGCTGTTCTCTTGGGTGCGGCACCCGCGGAGGGGGATGGACACGATCGCTGCATTAGGTGTCTGGGCGTCCAGCACACTGAAGCAGCGTTCGTTAACACATCTGCCCGCACTGTCATTCAGAAAGTTGTCAACATGTGACCCGTTCCCTGCGGGCCACACACACCCCGGGCAAACTGAACTAGACAGCCGACGTGCTCTCTCGCCAGTTTATGCCTCGTGGAGAGTGGCGACTTCACCCCCGCGCAGTCCAGCTCATTTGGAGGCTGTTCGGGTATGCCCAGGTAAACCTGTTCGCCTTCCGTAACACCACCATTTGCCCGCTTGATATTCCTGCCCTCGGCACGGATATCCTTGCGCACAGCTGACCGCGGGATGGGCGGAAGCACACCTTCCCCCCCCCAGGAGCCTCCTTGCACAGACGCTCTGCAAGGTCAGGGAGCAGGAGCACCAAGTGTTATTGTTTACACCACACAGGTCTTACCGCACTTGGCTTCAGAGCTAATGCTCTGGACAGCGACTCCCCCTGAACCATTCCCCTGACAGAGGACCTGCTCTATCAGGGGAGGGACACGTTCTGGCATCCCAGATCAGACCTCTGGAACACCCATGTCTGGTCTCTAGACGGGACGAGAAGATCCTGAGATGGCTACTCCCCCTCTATGGCAGAGACCATCACCCAGGCTAGGGCCCCATCTACTAGGCGGTTACACGCCTCTTGACTGCGCCTCTTCTTGTCCCGGTGGAACGTTTCTAGGGCAACACGACCTGGTCACCAGGTTCCTAAGGGGCGCGAGAGGGCGGAATCCGCCTCACCTCCGCTCCATAACCTCTTGGGACCCTAAGTGGTCCTGGGGGCCCCCCAAGAGCCCCTCGGAGGTTCCGATCTTCCTCACTGAGTAAGACGGCCTTCCTGACGGCGCTCACTTCCTTCAAGAGGGTAGGGGACCACCGAGCATCCTCCGTGTCCCCGGATTGCCTTAAATTCGGCCCTGGAAACTCTCACGTTAGCTTGAGACCCAGGCCCGGATGCGTGCCCAAGAAGTTCCCACCTCTCCCTCCGGGGCCAAGTGGTGAACTTGCAGGCGCTCCCCATAGGGGAGGAAGACCCAACCCGATCAGTGTTGTGTCCAGTACATGCTGGACCGCACGCAGAGCTCCGAAGCTCTGACCAGCTCCGTGTCTGTTGGAAGACAGCAGAAGGGGAATGCTGTCTCCAAACAGAGGCTGGCGCACTGGGTCGTGGACGCCGTTACGACGGCGTTCCGATCTCAGAATCTCCCATGCCCTTTGGCAGTGAGGGCTCACTCCACACGGAGTTTAGCCACCTCCTGGGCACTGGCAGAAGCGCCTCTCTAGCAGACATCTGTAGAGCTGCGGGTTGGGCTACGCCCAAACACCTTCGCAAAGGTTTAACAACCTTTGCGTAAACCCGGTGTCAGCCCACATTCTGCGTGGCGACATGTAGGACTGGCATCCGGGGGGGCGTATGCCTGCGAAAGCACCTTTCCACCCTCTAACAGGTTGGGTCAGTGTGCTATCTACCTTTTATTCTTACCCAAACACATGGCTAAGAAACTGGTACCTCACCAAACTCCCTTCTTACCCAGACACTGGTCAAGAATTGGCATTCCATCCATCACCAAACAAGCACCCCCTGGGGGCTGGCTGGGCAGAGCAGCCTTCCCCCTTAGGCCGGGATACCATGTGAGCTGTCACAGATAGGTCTAACCGGACCTAGTGCTACCGGACGTCTGTAACACCCCCTCCGTGGGCTGTTCCGTCTGATGTATCCTCATGAGAATCGTTCCCACTCCTGGTAACCCATGAGCTTCCCTAGGTGGGCCTCCACCTCTCGGTTAACTACTCAGTCCGCACGTTCCATGCGTTCTCCTCCAAGGACGAGACCATACCTATATCCACCATATTCCTCCCCACGGGTAGGAGGTGGCCTCTGCAGCGCATTCCTGATTAAGGAAGTGGCGCTTACCCGGTGTAAACCCGAGCCGGACGGCCTCTCGCCTGTAGAGAGCTAAGGCCCCGTCCGTGAAAGGTTACCGGTCAGGGCTGTACCCATCTTTCTCCAAGAAAGCTCTGGAACCCCTCGACCACCACACTGGAAGGTTACAGTTTCGCGAAAGCATCGAGCTGACACGCCCAGGCTTGTCACCGTCGCTTCGCTAGAGATTGTGACGCGATACAGCGTTGTGGCGTTTTCCATAGGCAACCCCATCTGTCGTTCTCGACACAACGTCGAGAGACCGACAGAAAGGGAACGTCTTGGTTACGTATGTAACCTCAGTTCCCTGATGGAGGGAACGAGACGTTGTGTCCCTTATGCCACAAACACGTATCGTATTCTGCTGCAGTCGTGAGAGGCTCTCAGGCTCTTCAGAACAAGAGGTAAATGAATGCTGCACGCCGGCTTCCTTTTATACCGGATATCCGGGGGCGGAGCCCGGCATGCAAATTTCATTCGCCAAATTTCATTGGCCTTTTCTATAGGAGTCAGAGTTGATTGGTTCTCAAGGGCGAACCCCCATCTGTCGTTCTCGACACAACGTCTCGTTCCCTCCATCAGGGAACTGAGGTTACATACGTAACCAAGACGTTTGGTGATCCAGGTGATCATGAGTTCAGTGAATATAATGTACAGTGGTGTAAGATTACATTTACTTTGGAACAATGCACATTGTGAAAAGCGCTGTATAAATAAACTTAAATCTGCTATCATCAAGACCTCTTTTGTGTCTTGTGTTTTTATAAACAGAAAGAGGTATAGTTGCCATTTTAACTATTTATTTTGCCCGACTAAAGTATCCTAAATTCCACATTGAATATTAACACCTCTCAAAGTTTCACAAACCTCTTGGGTAAAACGAAAATCATGGACATGTTTGCTTCAAGGTAGAAGGGGGGAAGCTAAATTAGGCCAACTCTAAATATTTTACATCTCATCCATTATTGACAGATAGGTGTGCCTTGCAAGGCAGATAAGAAATAGAATCTCTCTCCTGTCTCGTACCAGATCCCTCTATTCTTACATGATTGAAGCACACTCAAATGCTGTACTTTTTAAGAACAAAAACATGTTTCTGATGTACAATGACAATTTGACCTATATATTATCAGGCCACTCATTATCTGCATGGTAACGGGTCGGCTGGAACCTATCACAGATTCATGGGGTGAAACCAGTGTACATTTTAGCGAAATAATCAGCTAACGACAACGCTCAAGTGTGATTCATTAAACTTTCGGTACCATGATAAATATGGCGGCTGAAATGGAACTTAATTTACATATGTCCCTATAAATTCAAAATGTTGATGCCTCAACACTAGATTTTGCGACATGGAGAAACATAATCTGGCCAATAATAGCAATTTTTCCGATTAGGAATTTTAACTTTTACCTCATTAAAGCATAATAATATTGATAAATATTGACAAGTTTACTTTTTTTTCTCAAAGACCCCTAAAATAGAAATCCACAAATTCAAAATGTTAAAAATATTGATCACTTTCGGCACATGCCATTTTAGTCCAAACATATTCTAGAATATTTTCTTGAGCTAAAGAAACTCCTCCCTCTAATGCCATCTGTCTCTGAGGGTCAGAGCAAATCTCACATTATCACTCTCACTTTATCTGCTACAGTTTAGAAAATTGTAATAAAAAAAAACAAGAACTAAAGAGTGTAACTGTGTCAGAACAAATGTATCTTGATAATATCAGGTAACTAATTTAATTATACAATTAGATAATACCAATTAAGGCCAACCAAATACCAAGCAATGCTTAATTATGTTCAGGCTGTGGTGTAAAAGGGTAGTATTAACAATTAACAAAGAAAAAAACATGGTCATGTCACAGTGGTTTGACTGATTTTAAGCAGTTACTGCTTCAAAGTTAATGACAGAAAACATGGTGTTTCCATATTTATTTTTTCACCCACCAAGCAAAAAGAAATGGTTGCTAACCAACTGTCAAAAGTAACACACACAAAATATTAGCAGTTTCAATTGAAATTGTAGTTGTCTGTTTTGACAATTTGGTTACAACATCTATTTCACCTGTTTTAATGGGCCTAATTATTTTGCAGCCACACTAGAATTTGGAATTCGTGTTGGAAAAGACTCGCTGGTATGTTTATTTACCTCCAGCTTAATTAATAAGTTAAGGACTGTACCACAATGACTCAAAATGGCTGCCCTATGAAACCCTTGCAGAAGAGGTCAAACACTCAGTCAGGGCTCATAAACACAGGAGTACGGGATCTCAGGTGCAGTGGAATACTTACTGGTTGTGTTTCCAGACATCTGGATAATGCACTTGCTCTCTTTACTAATCTCACGAGAATTGAAGGGGCGAACTCTCACCGCCACCTTCACTGAGGCCACTGCCATAATGCCTCGATGAGAGCTGTCTTTTAAATGTCCAGGTCAGTGCTCACACCTGCCATGTGAGAAAAAAGCAAAACTTATTTCAACAAACAGAAACCTGGGACATAATTAAAGGTAAAATGATTTTAGGGAAACACTGTTGAAAATTTAATTCAAACAAAACAAACAATTTTGTGAATATTTTTTAAACGTCTAATCTGTGTTTGTGTCGAAAAAATATTGTATATGTACATAGTTTTGGCTGTGTAGAAATGAACCACAACACTCTCATAGCCAATCAGTTTTAGGCTTATCCGCGTGTGATGATGGATAAGAGAGAGCGAACAAGTGGAACCATTACAGAAGTTTACTTTATCCTAATTACAAGCAACATACACTGCATATATGGTAAATAATTTTGTCGTCTACCTCTAATAAATTAATTTGATACATTTTAATTTATCTTATAATTAATTTAGTGTAATAAAACAAGAAAAAGTATGTTAAGGTTGAAAATTATGAATAAATATAAATTGATTTAAATATAAATCAATAAAACAAATTGTAAACATAAAAAATGGAGACCAAAATGGTTAAAAAGATCAGTAGTAGTCCATACCATGCTGTCAAACGTTTAATGTCAACTACTCATACAGTCAAACCAAAAACATTCAGACACCAGATATCATTTTTGATATTTTTACAAAATTGCTTCAAACTAAATTATTGAGACACTTTGACTTGACCATTTTTTTTCTCTGATTGTTTTTTACACCACAGACTGAACAAAATTAAGCATTGCCTGGCAAGTCGTTGTCTTAAATTGATATAATATAATTGTGTATTTAAATTGTAATCTTTACAGCTATTCAACCTAATTTATGACATACCTTTCTATTAAAAATATCTAACATTATCAAGAATAATTTGTTCTCACACAGTTTAACTAAACTGTGATAATGTGAGAATTGTCTAAATACATTTTGGTATGACTGTATATCAGCAATGAAATATTGATTTAGACCCTTCTCCGTTGATAATTAGGGTTTGAGCGCTTAGCGCTAGAAACCTATTGTAATCTTATTTAATCTTGTACATCTTGTTTGGCAGACCACAGCAATCTTTGAGTTTCTCTTGTGTCTGTAAAGACATTGCATGAGTGGATGAAAAGCAAATCGATTACTTTTTAATCTGATCTTTTTCAAAATACATGCAAATATTAAATGTTCATACAAAACAGGAATGATGTGCATGTATGATTTTTAAAGATTCTGCATGGTCAGCTACAGATCCAGAGAGACACCGGTCCCATCCAGCAGCAACAAAAGAAATGCTGGACTAGCTAAATATCATTACGCTTCCTCGGATTACAATTGCCCAATAACAGAACTGGCTGCCACAAACTCAGTTCAGCTAACCCTCTGTTGTCAGACACAATTAATGTGTCAGGGAATATTTATAGCCTTAACAAGTATAATATGTCTTCTACCCAAGGGGTTAACTTAAAAAATAATCATTACATATGAGCAAAATAATGCAATTTTCATTTAGACTGACATCACGCTGAGTCACATTCTGGTGTCAGAGGAGATCAGTCTTATAAAGGATTCTCATTACTCCATACCACTTATAGTCTTAAGACCAGAATCCAAAGACAACCGTGCCTGTGTATAATAAAGTCCCAGTAAAACACTGCAGTGTTTTTGTGTAATTAAATAGATATTGAAGTAATTACTGTGAAACGTGTATAGATCATTTTATCTAGGCTATTCTTAGCTCTCTGGAATACTTGACTCTCATTGGTCAGTCACGACATCATCTCCTCCGATAATAACTGATAAAACTGCAAATTTCATTCAGGTTATCTTGACTCTAAAGTTAAACAATATGTTTAATGTGTAATTTACCTGACTCTATTCTCATGCCATATCGATTTGTAACAGTTGAGCTAATATTTCAAATCAACATGTTGGATGTTCCTTCCAGATGAATATTATCACGGAGAAATAATACAAATAGAAAAGAAAAACAAATTATAACTGAAAATCTAATTTTAAACTGTTTGCCAAATATCCATTATTTTCCTTAGTTTTCATTAGCCAATTATAGTGTTTAGAAATGTAAAGAAATCTACATAAATCTTTAATGCTGATTATTTTTCTATTGAATTTAATAAATAGACGTCTCAACAACATAAACAAATGTTATGTATCCCAACTGTTGAGTAGTTTTAATTCCAATAAATACAATTAATATACAATAAAATAAAATATAAATTATTTATTATTAAGATATTTGTACAGTAACAGTGAGAGGACAAGAACAAAAGTGGGTGAGAGAGGGGTGGGATCGGGTAAGGACGAGTTGAGGCACAAACTAGGAAACGCACAAGGCTATCGGTTCCAACTGAATACAAATGAATTAAAAATAAAATAAATTGTTATATCATAACCAAAGACAGAACAAAAGTTAACTTTGGGTTAGGTTCGTGTGCCGATGGAACTTTCTAAAACATGAATCACAGTTTTATTCATAAGAAATTACATGAGCTAATTATATTTTCCCAGGCTATATTAATTTAATTAAATAAAATATTGAGTAAAATGTAATAAATATTGAACAATATGTGAAGTAAAAAAAGGTTATTGGGACAAATGGCCATTTATTGGGAACAACATCTGTTCCAATACTCAATAAAGCAGTCCCACACAGGCGATCCAACACCAAATAAACAGAAAGAGCCTCATTAATACTGCATTATTCTCTAGAACAGGATAACATTGAAATTAATCTTACCTTTACAACAATGACCCCCTGATTCCCTTTGCTATTGACTCTACAGATCTGCTGCCTCCTACCTCCAGTGCTGGTGTCTCAAATTTTCTTAATTGTAGCGTTTCCTCTTATGTCGAAAACAATCTCCTTTTCCCTTTTTTAACTGAGGTTTCTTTATTATTCCAAGGAGGTTTAGCTGGGTACCCAGTGAGGCCTACACGGACAGATGAAGGTTTCTTGGAGGAGAGACGTTTAAGTGCCCTTTTAAGTAAAGGCCAAAATTGCTCTGATGGTTGCCAAGAGCAGTGTTTCGGAGACTGACTGAACCACTAACATCATTACTGAGAAATGCACAGGCACCAATGCAGAAAAGAGAATGAGAGGAGGAGGAAAGAAAGAGATGGGGGGGTGTAAGATTAGATTCCCAGTGGAGTACAGCACACACACACAACACATGATATTCAATGGCTAAAGCTGGCTATGACTATATGTGTATGGTACACTGTTGGACTTATCATGCTTAGCACGGTCAACTTTTTATAAAATGAGTTGGACGTATGACGTAGTATTTCTGTGCTTGATACACTTTCTCAGCACTCAAACTTGTTCCGGAAAGTTTTTATTTTTAAAGTCTGGATCACTGTTTCATAAAAGGTATCCTATTCCTTTTATTGGGCAATTTTCCCAGAAAAGCATGGCAAGGCAAAAGAAAGAACCCGTCCCTGCGCCAACCGACGAGACACCCGATTGCCGTCAAGATTGTCTCACTGCGTAAAGATAGGCTCATTAGTCTTTCGATAGTGACGTTTAGGTGTGTCTGTTTATTCATGGCATTTAAGTAATGGATATTATATAAAAGGTGGATATAACGCTGGATTTGAAGATTGTTTGAAACCAGAGGTGTCAAAAGTATTCTGAGTCGTTATGAGCGGCTACATACACTTTCAGTGTGGAAGGGTAGAGGTTAGTCTCTGGTCTCTCTTGTAGAAAGGACAACATGTTCCCAATCGAGCAACTCCCATGGGTCTTCGAGACGAACACCATGACGAGAAGAGGCACCACTTATAGGCGTATAGCTGCCTAGTCACGGGCCCTAGCCTGAGTAATGGTCTCAACCACCGCTGGGGGTAGGCCACTCAGGATTCAATTCAATTCAAGTTTATTTATATAGCGCTTTTCACAATGTGTATTGTTCCAAAGCGGCTTTACAGGGGCAAATAGGAAAAACAGAAAAAGTAAAACACAGCACAGTGCCTGCTGTTTATACAGCGAGCAAGATCATTCCAATAAATAATATCTAAATTCTAAATAAATAAATAAACGCAGACTCCCGGTGAGCAGGCCAACACTGCCCTTATGTGGCGAGGAACCCAAACTCCCATGATTGAACCAGGCTCAGCCGGGAGCGCCAGATCCCCTCTGTCGTGTCATTGCTGCACTCAGTGACTCCGACCAAAAGCCACCGAGCAAATATCCACGAGGAAGAAGGAGAGCTCACCATCCCCAACCCAGAAAGTCCCACTCGCCGAAAACCGTGCAGGTTCAACCCGGTCCCACCCCATGATCGATACCAGAAAACAGAGGAACCAAATGTTGTAACTTCAGCATTAATAAGACAAATAGTCCGTCTTTGCTCTTGGTTTGGGGTGTATCGGTCTAAGCTGGGATGGTCCGATGGTCATATTTCTCTTGGCTGGTGGTGGAATTGCCTTAGATGGAGCTGGGATGGTCAGTCAGTCTGCAGCTGTAGCTAGCGTAATCTCAAGTTGGGGATGGGCATCTATCGATCATCTGGACATGGTGGAACTTCTTCCTACCTCGGGATGGGCATCCCGAGGCAGAAGCAGAAAGAGAATAAAGAGAATAATTAGCGTAGCTGCTGTTCATTAACTATGCATTAACAGAAAGCTTGGCTGAAAATATTTAAATCTAGATTTAAATTGGGAGAGGGTGTCTGACCCTCGAATAGTATCAGGAAGACTATTTCAGAGTTTAGGTGCTACGTATGAGAAAGCTCGACCCCCTTTGGTGGACTTGGTTATTGTAGGTGTTATCAAAAGTCCTAAGTTTTGAGATCTTAGAGAGCGTGATGGGTTGTAACGTGATAAAAGCTAGGTTAAGTAAGTTGGAGCTAATTCGTCTAAGGCTTTGTAAGTAATTAAAAGAATTTTAAAATCAATATGATAATTAGTGAAGCGATGATAAAACGGGGGTTATGTGATCGTATTTTCGTGACCCAGTAAGAACTCTGGCAGCTGCATTCTGAACTAACTGTAGTTTGTTTATCGATGATACAGGACAACCACCAAGTAGACCATTACAATAGTCAAGTCGTGAGGTCACAAATGCATGAATAAACTTTTCTGCGTTAGCAACACATAAAATATTTTGTAATTTGGCAACATTTCTAAGGTGGAAGAAGGCTGTTTTTGTGGAAGATATTCTGTTTACGTGTTTTTTGTGCTTTAAGTAATATTTCTGTTTTGCTAGAGTTTAAAAGAAGGAAATTACTAGTCATCCAATGTTTTATGTCTTTGATGCACTCTGCCAGTTTGGATAGCCGGAAGGAATCAGCTGGTCTTGATGAGATATATATCTGAGTATCATCTGCGTAACAGTGGAAGCTAATTCAATGTTTTCTAATAATGTTGCCGAGGGGCAGCATGTTTATGGAGAAAAGCAAGGGTCCTAAAACCGATCCCTGAAGAAATCCATAATTTACTTGCGTAACACTTGACGATTTCTCATTTAAATGGACATATTGATATCTGTCTGTGAAGTAAGATCTGAACCATTGTAGTGCCTGTCCCTGAATACCGGTATAGTTGCGTAAACAATCTAAAAGTATTTTGTGGTCTACAGTATCGAAAGCAGCACTAAGGTCAAGCAGGACTAAGAGTGAGATGTTACCTTTATCTGATGCAATAAGAAGGTCATTTGTAATTCTAACTAGCGCAGTTTCAGTGCTATGATACGGTCTAAAGCCAGACTGAAACGTTTCGTGTATGTCATTATTTTGTAGGAAGGTACACACTTGAGTTGACACTACTTTTTCTAGTTTTAGACAAGTACGGGAGATTTGAAATCGGTCAATAGCTTCCAAGTTCATTGGGGTCTAAGTTTGTTTTTTTGATAAGAGGCTTATTTACAGCCAGTTTAAAGGGTCCTGGGACATGGCCTAGATTAATTGACGAGTTGATAATGATTCATGTTTTAGAAAGTTCCATCGGCACACGAACCTAACCCAAAGTTAACTTTTGTTCTGTCTTTGGTTATGATATAACAATTTATTTTATTTTTAATTCATTTGTATTCAGTTGGAACCGATAGCCAATAGTTTGTGCCTCAACTCGTCCTTACCCGATCCCACCCCTCTCTCACCCACTTTTGTTCTTTTCCTCTCACTGTTACTGTACAAATATCTTAATAATAAATAATTTATATTTTATTTCTGTTTGTACAAGATTCAAGACTTGCGTATCCTTCATTCTCTCCAAATATGCTGAGTTTCAGAGAAGGGAAAACTCCAATCAAAGATTTAGCCAAACTTAGCTTGTCTGCAGTTGAGGGGTAGCTGTTTGAGAAAAGAAAAATGAGAACAACATTACAATGTAAACCAACACATATCCAAAAGAGGATTAGCATTAAGCTACATAATGTATACTAATTTTGTTATATATCCAAGTATGTTGAATCTCCTTAATCTTACAACCCTCACATTTTTCATGCGATCATTAAAATGTGAATGCTGTGAACAGTCATTACCAGTGTAGTTTAAGATACATGTCACCTTTACAATACAATTTAATAAATGGAATAACTTACAAACCATGTTTTGCAACAAGATCACCAACGCAGATAGTGATGATCTTTCTCCTTCCTTCTGTAGATAACACACCAGTGTACTGATGTGTAGTCATTAAATCAGGCACCTTCTTCGTCAGGAATGACTTTAACGGCAGATGGTCTTCAGCCGTACAACAGATCCATATGCAGAAATAGAAACAGTTTTTTAAGAACACTTGATTTAGTACAAATAAGTGATTTACTAATTATTACTGCAGAGCTCACTTGAAGATTTTCTTTCTGAGGAGGCTGCATATTAATGACTTGAAGTTGTAGGATGACTTCTGTAGTAACATGAACTTGAAATTTGTCATATTCTTGCGCAGTTGTTGTAATGTCACAGTCAATGTAATCGTTGAAGTCTTTGTTATATTTAAGAAACCGTTCTAACTTAACAGGATCAGAGAATTCTGAATGACAGTTAACAGTTATATAGTCGGTGGCTTTCATTATATTCTTTTGCAATCGTGTGAAGAACCTCGCATAAATTAGGTGTGTATGCCGTTAAAAACATTAGGATGACAGAGTTATATACGCTAGCCTGCAACGCCAAACCATTTTCCTCATATTTCTAATAATTTTAGCTGTTTTAAATTAACTACAACTTAGTTACAACTTCGACTTACTTAGAAATATTACTTAGCCCCCATTGTACTACACCACTTCATCGTTTATTGACAGCGTCTTAAGTTAATATAGTGTAAAATATCTAACATTTCTGTCACAAATCGTTGTCTTTCGTGTGTAAATATAAATTTAGAAACGGTTCAAGTGTAACTTACCTCAGAATTACTGTCACCAGCAGGAAGTGACCGTCTTCTCCCAGGCAAATAGGCGGTTATTTGACGAGCACGAGCGATTTGAAGGCGACATGCATTCCGTCGTACTACATCACTTAATCGTTCAGATAGTGTCTAAACAAAGTTATGAATAAAATACATTTCTGTCAGAAAACGTCGCCTTTCTTGTGTAAATATAAGTTTAAAAACGTTTCAAGTGTAACTTACCTCAGAATTACTGTCACCAGTTGGAAGTGACCGTCTTCTCGCAGGCAAAAGGCGGTTTTTAACGAGCAGAGCACCAGCGATTTAAAGGAGACGCGCATTAAGTAAACGATTCACACAAAAATATAATTTGACCATTTATTAAAGTTTGATTATGATGTGAATATTACAGGATAATAGGGCTGCTGTTCAGGAAATTTTACTAAAATTAAATATCTGAAAAAGCAACACTGAACGTGCGTTAAGCGGATCAGTCTACACAAAGTGTGTTGAATGGTGTGACAAATGAATAAGATGTGTAAATTGTAACCTACTCATAACTACTGTGTGAAACAGATAAACCCTTTCAACACAATTTTAATTAATGTTGACACAAAAGGAGTATAGTGGAGTGCTACACATCATTTGTGTAATTTTTCTACACATTCGTATTAAGGGTGTAAAATATAATTTAATAATCATTTAATAAAGGTTAAACAAATCAAACTTGAACAAATACAGAAAATCAACTGTTACAACTTGGATTGTTAAATATTAGATCGCTCTTATAAAGCACTTTTTGTTAACGATATGATACAGATCATAAAATAGATTTGCTCTGTTAGACAAAAACATGGCTAAATCCAGATTATATTACTTTAATTGAATCTGTCCCCCAAGATTATTATTATAAACACGAGCCTCGTCTAAAAGGAAGAGGGGGAAGTGTCGCTGCACTTTACAATAATTCTTAAATAATTTTAAATACAAAATCAAGGTACTTCATGTATCAGCACCTAATACAAAGGACAACACCTTTTATTTATTTATTATAGCTATTGTGTATAGATTTTATTAAACAATTTGGTGGGTTTATATCAGAACTAGTACTGGCCGCAGACAGATTCCTTGTCATTGGTGACTTTAACATCCATATAGATAACGATACAGATGCCTTAGGAATGGCTTTCAAAGACACTCTTTGCTCCATGGGCGTTAGTCAACATGTGTCAGGATCCACCCACCTTCGTAAAAATACTTGAGATTTAAAGGGCTCATCTGACTCAGCTAAAACGAATATTATTGTTTCCTTTGGATTTAATATAATGTGTATATATGTAGCAAAACGCGGCCCGACTAGTCGTGACTACGCCACCCCGAATTACCGGGGAAATAATCGAATAAACAGGACACAGTCCGTTTGCTCAAGAAAGGCAGGAGGCGTGAGTTCACAATTTCACAAAAATATGTTTATTAAAGAAAAGAATTAACCAAATAATAACTCACAATAAGTTGTCTCGATCCGTAAAGAAAAACAAAATAGATGGATACTGCAGGGGCTGAGGCCCTGAAAGCAGGCCAGCTGTAGCTGCATACGGCAGAAACACCACCATTCAAAAGTCATACTCCACCACAAATAGTGATCAGGAATAACACAGCACTTATAACCACTAGTGTTAAGGTGAAAGCCGTGCAGCTACCACCACCGGCCCGCTTTCTGGCATACTCAGCTCCTGCAGAATACAGAAACAAACTAAATAAAAATAAACAATCCACTTAAACAAAGACAGAAAACAACACCCATTTATGGCAAAAGAATACACAATCAAGATGATATGGTTAAGTCACGAAATTACACAATCAGTCACTAAAACTTATATAAATGACAAGACTATTTGGCTGCGATCAATCCTTGCAAGAAGTCATTAAACAGCGGTGATCATGCTGTTAAAGGACTGGGGCCGTTTCAGAAAGCAGGGTAAGTGCAAACTCAGAGTAAGTCAACCCCAGAAAACGGAATACTCAGGGATTTTTGGTTTCAGAACCAAGAGGTATGTCAAACCGTCGACCGCAGGGTAAGTCAAGCCCATTTCAGAAATCGATGTATCTTATACTCTGAGTGAGTAGCCAGTGTAACATACTCCGCGAACCTAACCTGGTCGGGAGCAGGTTTTATTACGCAAACCCAAGGTTTGTTACAATCTCCGCCCCCTTTTCAAAGCGCGAGCGGTGTTGAAATTGCATACGCCATTTGTTTATTGATTCGTGTTCCTATTCGCGCTAAATTTAGTCACACAGACCTTAAAATGGCATGTCCGTTTATCCAGGAACAACCCATAGATGAGGAAGCTGCATTAATTCGCAGAGACTTACATTTTTGTCGGGAGAGAATTGTGAGGCCCCGTTTGGACGTTTTATCTTAACTTTTAAGGCAAGTTTAAGTATTGATTGTAGTGAAGTGCCCCTTTAAGCTTGTCCCCGCCCCATGATTATGTTGCGGGCCTTATTTGGACTATATAAGGGGCATCCCCAGAGTGGTAGGATATTGCATAACCCTTGCGTCATCGGGGTGTTTGTTGCCGGTGCTCGAGTGCTCTGCAGGTGAGGTACGTGTCTGTTTGCCATTAGTATGGTGTGGCGTCTAGATGGTGGGGGTGTTTACTGACTTTTCTCTGCAGCTGGTGTCTGTCTGGAGGTGCGAATCGTACTGCTTTAGGATTTTCCCTTTACATTGCTGCTGTAGTTCCAGTGTAGAAAAGCAAACCGATCGCACACATATCTTGTGCTGCGAGTGATTGCCGCTCTACTGCTCGTTGCGTGAGGTAGGTGTTTGGTTGCCATAGCTATGGGCTAGCATCTAGATCGCGTGCTCACTAACTTTTCCACGCAGCTGGTGTCTGTTTGGAGGTACACAGCGTATTGGGCAAGGGTTTCCATCTACATCGCTGCTGAAATTTAATCACACGTGTAACACTGCGTGTTGAGAGTGACTGCTGCTCTCCTGCTCGGTAGGTCCATGATATGGTGTATTAACAATGGAAGACAAACTACAGGAATTAAGAGTACTAATAGCTCAATTAAGAGCTGATAATTTGAAGTTGCGTCAAGATCAAGTTATGGCCAGTTTGCCGGGTCCTAGTAGTGGACCCTCGGGGCTACCGGGACCATCTGTAGGTACATCGCAACCTGTAGACACCGGCATATTGCCTGAGCGTTTTGTGTTTATACCGAGAGACAGAAAGTGTTCGAAGTTTAACGGTAGGTCGGGTATAGGGATCAATGAGTGGGTTGAGGAGGCGCAGGCTTGCATGCGGGCTCTTCATTTAACCGTGGCGGACCAGTCCTTTTTCTTATTTGATCATTTGGAGGGGGAGGCACGGGAGGAAATTAAGTACCGGCCTGCTAGTGAACGGGAAGACCCCAGTAAAATGATATCCGCCCTAAAAGAACTCTATGGGTGTACACAGTCATATGTTGCCTTGCAGGAGTCATTTTTCTCCCGAAGGCAACAAGAGGGTGAGATCTTGTTGGAATTCTCTCTCGCTATCATGGGTCTCCTGGAGAAGGTAAAGCAGCGGTCACCAGTCGTGTTACCAAATGCCGAAATACTTTTACGTGATCAATTTGTTGAGCATGTTCTTGACAGTGCTCTTCGCCGGGAATTAAAGCAATTGGTACGTCGTCAGCCTGCTGCTACACTACTCGATATTCGCAGTGACGCTATTAGATGGGAACGGGAGGGTATGCCTGGAGTGGCAAGAAATCGAAGCCACTCTGTTCCATTAGCTCATGGTTTTCGATATGGGGTGCAAGGAGGCGTGCAGCCGCAAGATCGCCGTTCTCTGCCCTCCGAGATTAGTGAGCTTAAGGAAATGTTAAAACTGCAAAAAGGGCAGCTGACTCAACTTGCCCAGAGCGTTGCCAAATTGCAGAACCCACCTCGTTACGTTCGGCCGGCTCGTGCTGGGTTCGTTATGTGTAGGAGATGTCAAAAACCTGGCCATTTTGCAAGAGATTGCAATGGAGAACGTATTCCTCCTCGCTCACCCTTGCCTGACCGAACAGACACCAGGATGCTGGGAGATAGGCAGCCTCATTCAGGCACGGCATCGGGAAACTAGTTCCCGCTGAGTTGTTGAGCCACAGCTCTGTTGGGGAAAACATAGGCTTGAATGGTTGTGATAGTAGTGATTCAGGGTCATCTTTAATGTCATCATGCCCACATTTGGTTATGGTTATGGGAGGTGTATCTGTGTCCTGTCTGATCGACACGGGTTCAATGGTTTCTACCCTTACTGAGAGTTGTTTACGAGAACACTTTTAGCCATGGGGCCAGGATTGTCTTAAGACTTGTCAGTGGTTGCAGCTGAGGGCTGCGAAAGCGCTGCCCATCCCCTACATAGGTTGTATGGAGTTAGACGTTGAGCTCTGTGGGAAGTTGTTTTCAAGATGTGGAGTGTTAGTAGTCCGGGATCCTCCTGGGACCGGTGCTCAGGCTCCAGGTGTTTTGGGGATGAATGTATTGGGCCGGTGCTACCAGGAGCTCTTTGGATAGCACGGGGCCTCCCTTTTTAACTCGCCACCTGGGTCGAGAGTGCCCAATATAATTGTTCAAGCATTGCAACGCTGCCATCAGGCGAGTATTCCACCCTCTTTGGAGCGCATAGGTAGGGTGAAGGTACGTGGTGCTCGAGTATATCGGATTCCAGGTGGCACGATTAAATTTGTAGCGGCCACTTGTTCAGAACAGTATTCTAGTGGCATAGCACTCTTTGAGCCCCCAGAGTTTGGCCTTCCGGTTGGGCTTTTAATCTCCCCCTCTCTTGTTCGAGTAGTTAAGGGGACTGTGTATGTTCCCATTGTGAATGTAGGAACTACTGATGCTTTATTGTTCCCTCGTCGAGTGATAGGTTCCGTAACCAATGTGTCTGTTGTGACATTTCCCCCTGGAATTTCGGAGCTAAGGCCAGGAGCTGTTTGTTCGGTCTCTTCTCAAATGGGCATTTCGACTGAGCAGGAACAGCTGGATGCGGTAGATCTATCTCATTTGCCGGTAGGAGAACAGAGGGAGGTTAAGGCCCTTCTTTGTAAGTATCAGTCTGTGTTTTCTGCTTTTGAGGGAGATGTGGGGTGTACAGATTTGATCTCTCATGATATTCCCCTCCTTGATGATGCCCCCACTCGGCAGAGATATCGACGTATACCCCCATCCGATAATGACGCAGTTAGGGTACATATAAACCAGCTATTAGAGACTCAGGTGATCAGAGAAAGCTGTAGCCCATATGCTTCGCCACTTGTGCTCGTCAAGAAGAAAGATGGCAGTATACGCATGTGTGTAGACTATCGACACCTGAATTCTAAGACGAGGAAGGATGCCTTTCCCTTGCCTCGTATTGAAGAATCCCTGGATTCGTTAACGGGTGCCCGTTGGTTTTCCACTTTGGATTTAACCAGCGGGTATAACCAAGTGCCCGTCACTGAACAGGACAAGCATAAGACTGCCTTTTGCACCCCATTCGGTTAATTTGAATGGAATAGGATGCCATTTGGGCACTGCAATGCCCCCAGTACGTTTCAGCGACTCATGGAGCGCTTGTTTGGTGATCAGCAGTGTCATTCATTACTATTGTATTTGGATGATATTATGGTATTTTCTTCCTCGGTGGAGCAGCACTTAGAACGGCTAGAAGTTGTTCTGGGACGACTAAAGCGAGAGGGCCTTAAGGTTAAGTTGGAGAAGTGTGCGTTTCTTCAGTCAGAAGTGAGGTACTTGGGCCATGTAATTTCCTCCAAAGGGGTGTCCACAGATCCTAGTAAAACCCAGGCAGTGGCTCAATTGAGGCCCCCATCTAATGCTGCAGACTTGCGTTCCTTCCTCGGCTTTGCTAGCTATTATCGCCGCTTTGTGGAGGGGTTTGCTAAGATTGCAGGCCCTCTGCATAAGTTGGCAGCAGAATTGTTGGCTGGTAAGGCCAAGCCCAGGAAACAAACAGGGGAAGGGTTTATGACCGCTTGGAGTGAACAATGTCAGAGGAGCTTTGAGAAGTTGAAATTAAAACTCACTACTGCTCCCGTGCTCGCGTATGTGGATTTTTCTCAGCCTTTTATCCTGGAGGTGGATGCGAGTCATGGTGGTTTGGGGGCAATCATCTCTCAAGAACAGGACGGGAGGGTTCGTCCGATCGCATACGCTAGTCGCAGTTTTAGGCCCACTGAGCGCAATATGTCCAACTACAGCTCCATGAAGCTGGAGTTCTTGGCGCGCAAGTGGGCCATGACTGAAAAATTTAGAGAATACTTGCTGGGCAGTCAGTGTGTGGTCTTTACAGACAACAATCCGCTGAGCCACCTGTCCACCGCAAAACTGGGAGCTACAGAGCAGCGTTGGGCCGCCCAGCTGTCTGCATTTAACTTCCAGATCCGTTATAGGTCAGGGAAAAGTAATAAGAATGCTGATGCCCTTTCCCGACAGAATCCCCGAAGAGTGGAGTGCTGGGTGGACTAGTGCTGGGTACTGAAATGCCAGCTGTGTTGCAGCAAGTGCGGGAAGCTGAGCGGGTGCTTGAGGTACAACAATCAGCGATTACTGTCTTGCCTAGTTATATGGGGGCAGATCTTTGTCAACTGCAGTTAGTAGACCCGGTAATCTCTGAGATTTTGCCCTTTTGGAAGCGAAAGGCCCGTCCGGGGATGGATGAACGTCAGCAGATGTCGATTGAGGCCAGGAAGTTGATCCATCAGTGGGATCGCTTCGTGTAGCAAGACCAGGTACTTTATCGTAGAGTCTATTGTCCTAATGGTGGGGAGGAGGTCTTGCAGCTGTTATTGCCTGCTGTGCTGAAGTGCTGACACAGTTACATCAGTGTCAGGGACATCAGGGCATTGAACGAACTGCTGAGTTGGTTCGACAGCGGTGTTACTGGCTCGGTTTGGCCTCAGATGTTGTCCGTTGGTGCCAGGAATGTGAAAGGTGCCAAGCGGCTAAAGACACGCAGCCAGTAGCTCGGAGTTTCATGGGCCATCTTTTGGCCTCGAGGCCAAATGAAATCCTGGCCATTGACTTAACCTTACTGGAGCCAGCTAGGTCCGGAGTAGAAAACGTGCTTCGTATGACTGACGTCTTCAGTAAACACACTCTTGCGGTTCCTACGCGGGACCTACGGGCCGAAACCGTGGCTCAGGTCTTGGTTAATGAATGGTTTTATAAGTTTGGCATTCCAGGTCGCTTGCATTCGGACCAGGGACGTAATTTTTAGTCTCTACTGATCCACCAGCTTTGTGGACTGTATGGAGTGGAGAAATCTCGCACGACCCCTTACCATCCAGCTGGGAACGGCCAGTGTGAGCGTTTTAACCGGACCTTGCATAATTTGTTACGCACTCTGCCGGTATCTAGAAAGAGAGATTGGGTGGCATGTTTGGCCCAAGTTCTCTTTTATTATAACACTAATCCACATCAATCTACTGGTGAGTCACCCCATTTTTTTATGTTTGTACAGGAACCGCGATTGCCTGTGGATTTCCTGCTGGGTAGGGTACAGGAACCAGTTGCCAGCAGGGTGCACGAATGGGTTTGGGAACATCAAGCCAGGTTACAAGTGGCTTTTTAGAGTGCACAAGAAGGTTTACAAATAGCAGCAGGGAGACGTAAGGCAAGACATGATCGGCGGGTCCGGCATATTCCCTTGAGGGAAGGGCAGTTTGTTTGGTTGCGAGAGCAGGGCCACAAGGGTCGTCATAAAATTCAGGATCTGTGGAGCCCAGTCGAGTATCAGGTGGTGCGGGCTCCAAAGGAAGGTGGTGGGGTCTATTCCATCGCACCAAGGGGCTACTTGAGTAAGGTAAGGAACGTACATCGTTCATTGCTTAAAGGGCGACTCCAGGGAGGGGTTTTGGCGGAAGCATCTTTGGGGGAACCGGGGGAGCCCTTAGAGTTAGGACAAGACGAGGAAGAGGGGGAGGAGGAAGAAGTGGACTTGGTCGGCGTGATGCCTGGAGGCTCAGTTGCATGGGGTGGAGAGTCTGAGAGATCGGACCGGCCCATGCAAACCGGTCCTCGGAGTTTTAGAGGTGCCTCTGTATGGGCCAGTTAGTTCTCTTGGTAAGTCAGGGATTGGATCAGCTGACCTCACACCGGTTTCGGATCCTTTAGTGAGTAGACAGCCGGATGAGAGAGAGACGCTAGTACGAAGAACAGGACGAGTAACTGCTGGTCACCATTCAAATCTTTATCACCTTCCTCGTACCGGGAGGATTGTACCCTCCACCAACTCTGCATCTAATTCTTTAGCTGACATTTTTAGGCCTTGGAATTGAGGGGGGGCAGTTGCCCATCGTCGGGTCGGCGATGCAAAAACAGGGGGTAGATTGTAGTGAAGTGCCCCTTTAAGCTTGTCCCCGCCCCATGATTATGTTGCGGGCCTTATTTGGACTATATAAGGGGCATCCCCAGAGTGGTAGGGTATTGCATAACCCTTGCGTCATCGGGGTGTTGGTTGCCGATGCTCGAGTGCTCTGCAGGTGAGGTACGTGTCTGTTTGCCATTAGTATGGTGTGGCGTCTAGATGGTGGGGGTGTTTACTGACTTTTCTCTGCAGCTGGTGTCTGTCTGGAGGTGCGAATCGTACTGCTTTAGGATTTTCCCTTTACATTGCTGCTGTAGTTCCAGTGTAGAAAAGCAAACCGATCGCACACATTTCTTGTGCTGCGAGTGATTGCCGCTCTACTGCTCGTTGCGTGAGGTAGGTGTTTGGTTGCCATAGCTATGGGCTAGCATCTAGATCGCGTGCTCACTAACTTTTCCACGCAGCTGGTGTCTGTTTGGAGGTACACAGCGTATTGGGCAAGGGTTTCCATCTACATCGCTGCTGAAATTTAATCACACGTGTAACACTGCGTGTTGAGAGTGACTGCTGCTCTCCTGCTCGGTAGGTCCATGATATGGTGTATATGCGAGCGTGGGACTGTATTTATGTTGCATATGTATGACCCGCGAATTCCTCTGTACAGTTAATGGGAGGAACGAATGGTTTGCCTGATGCTTGAACGGAAATCCTGCTGATCGGGGTTTAATTCGGCGTTTGATCACGACGCTGGTTGGCCTCGACGCTGCTGTTTTGTTTCTATATTTTGCTTTTGTTTATTTGTTTCTGTTTTAATTTGTTTTGTCTTTATTTGTTTACAGCCGTTTCTAACAACTGCCTTGGTTGCAGCTGTTTCGGACAACGCTATTTTACGTTTGTTTGTTCCTTTTTCTTATCATAATTGCTTTTTGTCTTGCTACTATCGGTAAGCAAGGGTGTGTTTATTTGCTGCTGCCTGTTTATTGATGGCAATATATATGCCACTAATGCTGTTTTTCTGAGAGGCTGCAGTTTTATGCTTAGTTAATTGTTTTTCTCTCTTTTGTAGGAGTGGGATGAACCAAAAGCGGGCAGGTCTAGAATTTGCAGGTCTTTTTATTTACATAAGTAGTAATAATGTGCATCATGTATGAGCCTAACCCTGTGTGTTTTAGGTTCATATGATACACTTATGCTTGGCATAATACACGGTTTTGGAGTCCGTATGATATGAAAGTAGTTTTGCCTAACTTATTTGCCTTACTGGCATGTAAGGGAATTTAGTGGTTTTAGGAAAATATTCTAATAAATTGTCATGGGTTAAATAGTGGTGCGAAGGGATCGTAACCCACAAAATTACGCCCGATCAGCCTTAAATCAATTATCGATTGTGGCACTTTTCCTCTTTCCGCCTGGTAAGGTGGTCTTTTGCTCACTTTTGATGAAATGGACACCACTGTTGTGCCAGGGTGGCCCTATGGATGCCCACAAAGCTCTATTTACGCCTACTTGTCATCGTAAACATAGTCCCAACAAAGTACTGTATTGCCCCCTAACCACATAGGGCTTACACAATGCCCTTGGATTGACTATTGTGCCTAATAACCTATTAAGCTCCATCCGGGCCCTGTTTTTTTTCTTAAATTATGTTATTGTTCAGTAAAGTTTTGGACCAAAGTGTAGGTAAGTGTAACACGGCAAGAAAAAGCAGGAAGATTGAAGGATCACCCAGAAGATGAGGACCTCAGGATCAACCCCCAGTCTTGCGCTTAAGCGTTTGTGGTTACGTTTTTCCCCTTTTAGGTTTTGCTCTCAATAGGGTTTAACGTAAGGTAAACTTAAAGTTACCTACAGTAAGAGGTCTACCCAGTAAAGTAAGCAGCTTTAGCTAGGAGCGTAGGAGAATAAACTTAGTCAGAGGTAAGTTGATATTTTGAACTGAAAATTTGTAGTGAACATCAATAAATACATCAATACTACATCATAAACTATAAAATAGAACTATTTACAGATTTCAAAACAAATAGAAACTGAAGAAAAAAATTAGCAAACCTAAAAAGAACAACAAGAGGAAAGTCTTTGTGAGGGACTTAACAACGCACAAAGAGCAGGGACAGAACGTGGTGGGAGAGCAATGAAGAGGACTGGCAGAACAAGGCGTGGGAGAACAAGGAGTTGTCAGCTGCTCAGGCACTGGCAGTAAGCTGTGGACTCTCCAGACGGGGCAGATGAAGAGATTTAAGCTTCAGTGGCGTGACCATCACCCTGGTGTTTCTGAGCTTGGCATGAATTGCTGTGCGTATGGGTGAAGCCTTGTCGCAGAAAGCTTATGAAGGGTTTTTATGTGAAAAGACACAGAGGTTAGCAACGGACATGAAACAAATGTAGAGGAGGGAAACAAGAACGTGACAGGAGGCAAACCCAACACTTCTGACTTCGTATGACACACTGGACTCTTGATACGGTGGCTTGCATCCGTCGTGCTCACCGACGTCAGCTGGGCTTCATCAGCTTCTTTCCTGCTGCATTTGGAGGGCCCATTGGCATGCCCGCCATCAGCCTCTTGCTCTTTTGTCCCGTGGGGCCCCAACCGTTACCAGTACCCTCAGACACTTTCCGATCATCCCAGGCCTGCTTGTCCGCCATTCGGATGTTGTGGCACTTAAACTGAGACATCTTTACTCTGTCGTCTACACTGCTGGTGTTCTTTGCCTCTAGAGAGAAGAGAAGAGTATTTAGACAAATCACACAAAAACCGTGTGAAGTTCAAACCCAGAGGACTCAGCAGCTTCGTGTGTAGCTATGTCGGACTGAACATCTGTGAACGGGAAGCCCCATCTCTGCCCAAGCTGCCTGGAAGTAACTGTTGAGGTTTTTACAACAGTTCGGGGTCGACGTGAAGAAGAATGTTTCAGTCGGCATGCCCAGCAGTTCCTCCCTCAAGTCAAGGAAGCGGGTCAACCACCGGTACTCCTCCTCGGAGAGGACTATCTGGGCAGTCCCAAAGATCTGATTGTTTTCGTGCGTGTTCACCTGGGGAGAAAATGCAAGTCAGAAATGAGTGATTTTTTTATAGAGTTACCCAAAATCCCCGGAATGGTTGCACCTCTCCGAGATGCCCTTTGGAATTGGGTTTGCGTCCTTCTTCCTCTTCACGCTCATCTGGTGGACAGTCACCGGACGCTTTGCGCGTTTCGGGAGCCTTTCTCTCTGTATGGTCAGAAGGGCCTTCTTGGAGAGGCGGCAGGTAGGAGGGGGCGTGGCTGACATTTAGTCTAGAATTTGGGCAACGTTTTTTAAGAAGTGGTACACAGTGATCTCTTTGATTGCCGCCAAACTCAGGGTTTTCACCCTACTGCACAGGGACGTTGCACCCGTGGGGGACTTTTCCCGGTGAGAGGGTTCAACACCCGCACTTTTTCTGCAGTTTTACCACAGTTTTGCACAAACAAGTCTCACTGAGAGCAATTTCCGCTAATGACGTCATGTTTGACTAGTGAACTTGCGGATGCGTCAAGTATAATCAGCCATTTACAGCAGTCGCTGCCTCCTCTCCCATCCCTCTGAAACATGAATCAGCCTTTGAGTGTGATCGGCTGATGATTGGCTGTTCTGCCTTAAGTCCCGCCTCTCTTGGTGTATAAGATTTATGGGTTACATTGGTGCCGTGACCCAGATTGGGAGTGAGGTTTAGTGGGGTGAATGTAACCCGACTCCAATTTAACCGGAACGCACCGCTCTAAGCAGGCCTCGGACCTCGAACCGGGTCGGTCCAGCATGGGAGTCGGGCGCTCTAGCGAGGAGGCTAAAGACAGCAGTCTCTAGCGTCTGTCGCCAGAGAGTCCTTGAGGCCGGGGAGTGGGGTTTACATACTGCACTTCACTAGCTTGCCTCCGTTACACATACTTTTGACATGCATCTATTTTTGATAGGGATATGAAATTACCTATGCATATAGAGTGTCATTATTTCGGATGCATTTCTGTCAGGACCTTTCTAGTCAAGAAAAACAAGACAATATTTAAGACAAGTAATCTTTTATTTGGCAGATTTGCTTAATTTACTTTTGGTGGTATGGCTCTGTTCTAAATTCCCCATCCTTCTCATGAGCTCAGTGAGAAGTAAGATGGGGAAGCAGCAGCAGCATCTGGGGTGACTCTCCCGTATTAGCTGGGAGAGCAGCTCAACCCCCCCAAACAAAACCATACCAGGCGATCCTCTTTGGCTCTTCTTACTAAATCGGAGAGCCAGCAGAGGAACACAATGAGCAGTCTCTTTAACCAGATTTACTGCATTTCTCGTGTTACTGCCTTCCAGACAATCGCTTGATCTTCGACTTTATTCATATGCATAAAAGAATCTGCCGAATGAATAGATCTGAGGGGACAAAATACTTGTGGACAGGCCCGATAAGCTGAAGCTGCACATGTTTTTTTATTTTGGCCACAAATTACAGAGCTGCACTCATAGCCTTTTGAGCCTCGAGGATGGCTCGAGCGTCAGGTCAAATATAGCGTGCGTAAGCGGCTGAGGACCATCGTCCCATGGCCTTCAAGGTGGAAACAGTGGAGGAAGAAGCTGTTGCAGCACCGATGCGTAGCGAATGTGCCGTATATCGGTCTGGAGGAAGCCAGCAATATTGGCAAAGCAGACGAAGGTGGGTGGTGAACCAGCGCCTGGAAACAGGCTTTCCTTCCTCTGTGGGAAATAGTGGGTCTTTCGGACCAGCGTGTGAACGTTTTTTCAGGTAGGCCAACATGGAAGACAAAGGACAAAATGCTGTGTTACTTTCAGAGATGAATACGACAGTTCCTTCCTGGTTTCTATCCGTATTTGAATGTTTAAGAAATAAGGTGAAGTGGTGAGCATAGATTGATAAATCTAGAACTGTTAGGTCATGTGATGGATCGAAGGAATCTGTTAGAGTAGTAAACTCGCCACCTCTAAGAAAACCGTAGAATGCCGTGAGCAAAATGGTTTCCAGCAATAGATCAGAATAAGGCCCAAAGCACCCTTCTCTTAGCAGTGATATTATCTTTCGTATGAGTGAGAGTGAAAAAGGGAGACGCTTATCGTTGGCTTGGGGTTTTTCTCTTTTGAGACCATTTAGCAGAAGACGAATCGATGAATTTCCTAAAAGGCTGATGCAGGATGGATCCAGGCACCGCAGGTGGAACTGGATGCCGGCAATCATAGTTTTTATGCTAGAAGGCTGCATTTTTCTCGATTCAAAACAATGAACAATAAAAGCACTGACACATGAAATATCAACTGGAAGAACAGATACAAAAAATGTGGCACAGAAAGAACTGAAGTGAAACCAAGCAGAGTCGTACATTTTTAATGTGGATTTAGCTAGACCTTTACGCATGTATCGAGCTGCAGAGTGCAGATAGGATTGAAGGGTCGTGTCTAATCTAGTACGGCTTGGCTGAAAGAGGGGCAGACCAGGCCTGATGGAGCTGCTTCCGGGCATAGAAGATGGAATTTCTGAAATTCAAATCGAGACAGGGAATCAGCAATTTGATTATTTAAGCCTTGAATGTGAGCTGCCCGAGATTTGAAGTTACCGATGACCGATGACCAAGTGAGGCGCCTGACGAACCTATTTATGAACGGCACTGAGGATCGACCCTTCTTAATTTTATGAACCGTTGACTCAGTGTCGCAAAAGAAAAGGATTTGTTTTCTGGCCCAGTGTTTACCCCGTAAAATACAGGCTATTATGATGGGATATAGTTCCCACAGAGCGGTTGACAATATTTCATCTGGTGCATGTTGCAGCTCATTTGGCCACGTGCTAGCAAACCATTTACCATTAAAGACCCCCCCCGAAACCGACGGAAGGCGCAGCATCTGTGTACAATTTAAGGGCTGCGGAAGACTCAAGGTCGTCATTATAAAAAAAAGAGATGCCATTCTAATTGTCGATGAGCAAAGACCAGAAGCTGAGATCTGATCTGCAGCCTGCATCTAAGGTAACTATGTCGTTAAGATCCTTGACAGACTTTGAGAGGTCAAGAAGCCTTGCTATGAAGGACCTGCCCTGGGGAATAATCTGCATGGCAAAATTGAGGTGGCCTAACAATGAAAGCAACTCTCTTTTTGAAAGAAACGTTGACATGCGAGCATTTCTCATGACTTCTCTGATGCGATTTAATTTTTCGATGGGGAGAGAGGCTTGCATGAGATTGGAATCCAAAGTGATGCCAAGAAACTGGATGACTTTGAGGGGACCTACCGTTTTTTCGTCAGAGAGGGGAATCCCTAGGTCGTAGAATGTTCGTTTCAGTGCCGAGATACAGCGATCCGGCTTGGAGTGTGGTTGTGGATAATCTACTAGCAAGAATTCGTCTAAAAAGTGGAGCACGAACGGCAATTTGCAGTTGTTGAGAAATATTTTTGGACTGCTGCGACAGCCGAAGGTAAGCCTAACTGAAAAAAAACAATTTATTTCTCCATTTAACGCCGAATAAAAGCCACTGTGATGGATGTAGAGGCATGATTTTGAAGGCGTCTGAGATATCCGCCTTGGCTAGCCATGCACCTCTCCCTGCTTGCTTAATGAATTTAATTGCGTCGTCGACGGAGGCATAAAACAGAGAAAAAGGAGCGGAAGGAATAAGATTGTTAATACTTGGAGTATTGTCATTGTGAGGGGCGGATAGATCAATGATTAATCGTTTTTTTCCAGAATATATGCGGGTAGCGATTCCTATGGGATTAATTGTAAGGGTTGAGAAGGGGGATGTATCAAACGGCCCGATCATAAAACCTTTCTGAACCTCCTTCTCTAACAAAAAATCGACTACTTTGGGTTCTTTTTTAGCAGAAAGCAAGTTATTGCAGAAAAAAGAGGACATGGGTAACAGACATAATCCTGCAATAAACCATGGACGAGACCAGTTAATAAATAATTGACGAAACAGCGATAAGGGTGATTTCTCAATGCTCTTCCCAGCTTGGGGACGTTGATTGGAGTTGAAGGCTTTATTTCTTTTTCTCCTTCTTCAGAAAGCGAGTTCGTCTTGGGCAAACTGATTTTGGATGACTATCCCCGCAATAGCTACAAGCATGAATATATTTACAACTATAAAATTTGCAAACATTTTCGTTAAAATTGGGGTGCCTGGGTTCTCCGTGGTAGCTGTGGGGGTGCTCGTGCCTCGTGGTGCAGTAAATCCAATGTTCCCGGTGTTTCCAGTGTAAAGTTCCTGGGAGCATCAGTCACTGGTCTCTGAATAAGACAGCACAACAACACGTTAGTCATACAGACGTAGTACTGAGACCAAGCTCTCACTTTCTTCTTCTTCGTGAGTTTATAAAGGGTGAGCTTGATAGGGACCAGGTGTTGATGATCCGCAGGTGTGGCGGCTGCTCGTCACACTATGGTAGTGGATGATGTCCCAGAACTGAAAATTGGTAACTGTAGTGGAGTAGGCGGGGCGAGACCGTGGTTCGAGGCCGGTGAGTAATTGTTAATTAGCGCCAGTTGTGCGCGCACTGGCCTTGCATCATGTAGGAGATTTGGAGCATATGGCGACCAGAAACAATGGCGACCGGACCGTCGAAGAGAGAGGACCGGGCCCGAACATGTTTGTATTTGTATTTATGTTTTGTGATTTGTTGTGTTCGCCGGCGGTCGGCCGTGAGGGGCCGCCGGCTGTTATTATTTGATTAAATGTTTTAAATGTTTGCCGGTTCCTGCCTCCTTCCTTCCCGATCTTGAATCTTGTTACATTGGTGCCGAAACCTGGGAGGATGGAGAGACATACTGTGGGAGAGCCCTCGCTGCTGATGGGCATCGCGGTGCTGAGGAGTTCGGGCAGCGCGGACGAGCGACGTCCGCCAGTGGCTGCCCGAGGCGGGGGTTCTGGAGCGAGGATTCAGATGGGACGGAGAGCTCGCTGCCGTGCTTCTGGGCCGAGGTGGGGGGGCTGCCATCCAAGAGGGAGCGGGGGAGTCATCGCCGTTGGCCGTGAGCCAGAATCCTGCTGCCAACAGCCATGATGGTGAGTGGCAGGAAACGGCGGACTGACTCGCTGGCGATGCCCTCACACGGAGGAGCCATCGCCAACCGCCAGGAGGCGGAGTAGGATCGGGCCGTCCACCGGACGTCCAGCACCACTGCATAGCACCGCGAGGAAGAGCCTCTCGGCTGGTTGAGGACCGAGCGGCAGCATGTCCGGGAACCGGACTATAATTTTTTTTCCCTCTCTCCCCTCTCTCTTTCCGGTCGCTCCGAGGGCTCCCGTCTCCCTTATGTCGTCTCGTCGCTGCATGCCCCCAGGGGAAAGGTACTCCGAGACTGGGAGACCCCCCGTGGGAGGGGGGAGTTAGCACAGTCTCGGGGGTACCCCCTGGCCTGTAAGGGACGATGGGGGTATGTAGTGGAGTAGGCGGGGCGAGACCGTGGTTCGTGGCTCACATCACGTAGGAGATTGGGAGCATATAAAGAAACAATGGTGACCAGACCGTCGAAGAGAGAGGACTGGGCCCGAACATGTTTGTATTTGTATTTATGTTTTGTGATTTGTTGTGTTCGCCGGCGGACGGCGGTGCGCGCACAACTGGCGCTAATTAACGATTACTCACCGGCCTCGAACCACGGTCTTGCCCCGCCTACTCCACTACAGTAACATTCTTACAAATATTTTTCTTTGTGTTGAATAGAACAAAGAAATGTACACAGGTTTGAAACAACCTGATGGGAGTAAATTATGATTTTTTTGGGAGGGGTGAACTAGCCCTTTAAGCTGAACTGCTGAACATTATTTTAATAACCTTAATATACTTGGAATGTTCTAGCACTAGGGAAATACAAGTAACGTTATCTGATCGGGACTCGGATCGGCAGATATTCAAAATTAAAGGATTCGGATCGGTACACAAAAAATGTGATCAGGACATCCCTAGTCGCTCCCTCTGTCAAATTACATTTATGAAGTGTATTTTTAAGTACTACAAAAATATATAATAGTGTGGTGAAATGGGATTGCTGCATTGATGCCACGCCCATTATTTGTTTGTTTCGGAACGGGCTCTATTCAAAGGTGTTGCCCAGGTGGGGGGGTGTGGCATCACTGTTTCAGCTAACGTCTTGTGTGGACTGGTGTTCCGCTGCCTGGTGTTAAGGGTAGGTCGCTCACCACATTTTGTTCACCCTTGTTGAGGTTTGGGCCATATCGTTTGATTTGTTTTACCTTTTCTTGGGAAAGGCTGGTGTCTGTTTGGTGGGTGCCTATTATATTGGCCGCGTTGAAAACCACCGTTTCATGGCGGTAAAACTCCTTACCTTTACCTCTTGTCGCATTACCGCATGTGTGGCTGCTGTCTTCCTGGCTGGTAAGCAGACGTTTATATTTGACGTTTAACTGGTGTACGTCAAAAGTGATGCGAGTCATTGTGTATGTGGTGTAGTGTTCGCGTGCTGTTCTGACGACTGGACGATGCGTCCCTCGCATATGGGTATGTAGAGCTCACTTTTAATGTGTTGATCGCCTAAGAAAGGTATGTGACCATTTTATGTTTGTTCTTATAGCTTTCAGATGCACAGCAAGGCATTAGCACATTTTGTGGTGTGTTACTGCTGCATGTCGTGACGCTCCAACGCTGCTGTTTTCTCTTCCTTTGTTTTGTTTTGTTTATTTTATTTTGATTTCATTGTTACGTTTTGGTTACGTTACCATACGTCCTATTATTATTTTGTTTTAATTGGTTTCTGTTTAGACCGCTGTGTTGCTTACGTTGCAAGCTTGCTCTGCTTGGCTAGCTGCTTGCTCACTGCTAAGCGCAGGTAAACCTGTGGGTGTCGGGTTTTTCCATTCTTTTGCACGTTGCTTGGAAATATTATTGTATTTTCATCCTGTCTATTTCGTTACAAGTAATTATTTTTTTGGTGTGTTTGCTTCTAGGAGTTGGGGAGGACCGGGGGGGTTGCAGGCTGGTGCGGCCATATACTGGAGTTCCTTAATTACGTTGTGTGGTTTTTCTTTTTTTGTGCTCTAGGTTTGTCCTTGCCGTGAATTTCAAATTTGTACTTGATTTAGTTGTAGCACGTGTGGCTCCGTTGGAAGCCGGACACCTAGCCTGCTTCCCTGTTGGCGATCCCCAGACTCTGGTTGGCAGATCTATCCTAACCTCATTTTACTGTTTTCTGACCCATGTTGCTATTTGCATTAATTAAAAGTATTACAGTTTTAGGCAAGGCAAGGCAAGGCAAGTTTATTTATATAGCACATTTCATACACAAGTGCAATTCAAAGTGCTTTACATAAAATGATTGACAGAAAGAATAAAACGTATCTTTAAAATGCAAATTATTTAAAACAATAAAACAGCAATAAAATTGATTAAAAATGTGAGTGTATATATAAAAAGAATAAGAGCAAAATAAAAATAAATTAGAAATAGAAGTGCAGTTAATGTAAAGCAGCACAGTGCTCAGGTTGTGAATGCACAGCTAAACAAGTGTGTTTTTAATCTGGACTTAAAAGTATCTACTGTTGGTGAACGTCTGATGTCTTCTGGAAGCAGATTCCAGCTACGAGTGGCGTAATGGCTAAACGCTGACTCGCCCTGTTTTGAGTGAACCCTTGTTATCTCTAACTGACTTGATCCTGATGATCTGAGAAGTCTGATTGGTTTATATTCAATGAGCATATCTGAGATGTATTTAGGTCCTAGACCATTGAGTGATTTATAGACAATTAATAATACTTTGAAGTTGATTCTAAAAGTAACTGGTAACCAGTGTAAGGACCTGAGGATTGGAGTGATATGCTCAGATTTTTTGGTTCTGGTCAGAATCCTGGCAGCAGCGTTCTGTATGAGCTGCAGCTGTCTGATGGTCTTTTTGGGAAGACCTGTAAGGAGTCCATTACTCCTTACACTCGGCTCAAGACGAAACAACTGCAATCTTATCTTTTCGGCCCCCCCGTACCAGGACTGGCCTTGGCCAAGGCCGATACTGGAAAAACAACCCTGAAGAGCAATGTGGCGAGACGCTCTTGCGTTCCCTCCCCCATCTAAAGACTTAGAACTATCTCACACACACACACACAAAGACTTTTGGAACTTATCACTCATACAACATACATACACATACACATACATACAACTCGCCTGACCGATTCCAAGCCTCTGTCGCTTCGCTTTGACCCGCCAGCTTGGCAAGCGGGTCTGTGTTAGGCGCCGCATTGGGTTTTCCCAAATTATTGATTCAAATAAATTATATTTTGATATTCACGTCTCATGGTCTTTAAAGTTATTGGAAATCTGAACCTGTGTGTCTGAATCTATATTTCTCAGATAGGTATACTGGGTGGCGTAGTCGTTTACATCAACACCCTTTTTCTTGTTTTCTTGTCCCTTCCTTCCCCTCCCCTGAGCTCGGTCACAATAGAAAACGTGAAAAACTTGCTTACCCTAAACAGAGTGTTGAAAAAACAAAAGGGTAAACACTAAAAATAGCTGGGTTAAAAAATAACCCAACCTTAACCCAGCTACTGGGTAACTATGGGACAGAACACGCACTGGGTTATTTTGACCCAACGTTTATTATTAAAAAGATTATTATTATTTTTCCGTAATTCAAATTACACGACACAAAAACTATTTTAAATATCAATTTATTGAGTTTTTACATTTCCTTTTATAGCCATTGAATGGGTGCAATTACCATACATTTCATCCAACACAGACACAGATAAAACAAGTTTTGTAGATTCTTTAAAAACACAAAATTGTGTGAACTAGACACAGTAGATTTCAATTCAATATGTCAATGTAACAAGATTCAAGTAGGGAAGGAAGGAGACGGGAACCGGAAGACATTTAAAACATTTATTAAAGTAATATAACAGCCGGCGGCCCCTCACGGACGACCGCCGGCTAACAAACAAACCAAAAAATAACAGCCGGCGGCCCCTCACGGACGTACAAACATGTTCGGGCCCGGTCCTCTCTCATCGACGGTCCGGTCGCTCGTTTCTTTATACGCTCCCAATTCTCCTACGTGATTCGAGCCCGGTGTGCGCAAAGCTGGCGCTAATTCACAATTACTCACCGGACTCGAACCACGGTCTCGCCCCGCCTACTCTACCACATACCCCCATCACCCCTCACAGGCCGGGGGGTACCCCCACGACTGTGCATGCTCCCTCCCCCTCCCTCAGGGGGGGGTGGGGGGGTATGCAGCGACGAGACGAGACAACGGAGACGGGAGCGCTCGGAGCGACCGGAAAGAGAGAGGGGAGAGAGGAAGAAAAAGTTATAGTCAGGTTCCCTGACATGCTGCCGCTCAGTCCTCAACCAGCCGGAGTACTCTCCTTCGCACCGAGGCTTTGACGGTGGCCGCACTGTGCACTTCCGTTTCCCCAGAGCCACCGCTTCGGGCAGCCACTGGCGAACGCCCTTCATCCGCGCTGCCCGAAGTCTCCGGTACCGCGAGGCCACTCGGCGGCGAGGTCTCTCCGACAGCATGTCTCTCCTTCCTAATGGGCTTCGGCACCAATGTAATAAGATTCAAGTAGGGAAGGAAGGAGACGGGAACCGGAAGACATTTAAAACATTTATTAAAGTAATATAACAGCAGGCGGCCCCTCGTGGACGACCGCCGGCTAACAAACAAACCAAAACATAACAGCCGGCAGCCCTTCACGGACGACGCCGGCGAACAACAACACAGTAAAACATAAATACATATACAAACATGTTCGGGCCCGGTCCTCTCTCATCGACGGTCCGGTCGCTCGTTTCTTTATACGCTCCCAATCTCCTACGTGATTCGAGCCCGGTGTGCGCAAAGCTGGCGCTAATTCACAATTACTCACCGGACTCGAACCACGGTCTCGCCCTGCCTACTCTACCACAGTCAACATTGCGCAAAGAATCGTAGAATCAGTGAGAATCATTCAAAACATTGTGCCATAAAAACTAGGCCGAACAAAGACTCCAAACAACAAACAATACATGTGTCAACTTAAAACAAGTGTCCAGAAAAAACTGTTGCTCTCAAAAATTTAACACATGAAGACTCATGACCATCCAAACGATACACTGAATGCTGTAGAAATTCCCAGGTAGGAAGACACTGCTTAATGTAGTTGACATCAAGCACAAAAAAGGACTTGAAACACAGATCAACTGCCTCAAGCAAGGAGTCAGTTTCGATGGCATGGCCCGAAACAATGACGAAGGTCTGAGATGTCGTTGCCTCGTCCCCAAGACACAAAATGTGCAGGAATACCTCACTGGTCTCTGCATTTTGTAAATACTCCACCATGTTGGTCCCCACCTGTTAAATATATGACGCTTGGTATTGAAACATAACTAACATTTAAGTTATGTGCATTTAATGAACAAACACTAAGGCCTTCTAAAAATTCTAATTTAGTTAGAAAATTTTAAACTCCACTCTTTAGTCTTTTACATCTGAACAAATTACATTTACAATGATATTACATCCATATATCATTTACTTTTGAGAATATTTATATCTCATGCATAGTGGTGGCCAAAATTATTAGAACACTAGTATTTTCACCAGCTAAAAAAATGGTTCAAAGTCAGTTCTTTCCATCTTTTGCTGTAGTGTGTCAGTAGGAAATTTCAGTTTACCGTTTAGATTTTTGTTTGCACAAGGAGTCTGACAACAGTCAGTCATCATCCAGTCTGTCTTGAATGACATGAAGAAAAACAACAGACTAAATCCAGAAGAACTGTGGCAACGTCTCCAAGATGCTTTAAGAAACATACCTGCAGAGCTATTGTACTTTAAAAAGTTTTAGGCACTTGTGTAAAAATGCTGTAAAATTAGGATGCTGTCAAAAATAATGTCATAAATAGATTTTCTTTATCAATTACCTCTTATAAACTAAATTAAATCAATATTTGGTGTGAGCATCCGTTGTGTTTAAAGCAGCTTTTGACTCTCGGTGCACTTTTCAGGAGCTTTGCAGGAAGGTCTCTTAAAGCATCTTGGAGAGTTTGCCACAGTTCTTCTGTATTTAGTCTGGCTCAGTTTGTTCTGTTTCTTTATGTCATTCCAGACAGACTGGATGTTGATCAGATCGAATCTCTGTGCGGAGATTTTACTGGATATTACAATAAATGGCCAAATGAATGCTTGGATATGTAAACTGATATTTCCTATTGAACACCCTACAGCAAAATATAAAAATAACGGATTTAAAACCTGCTGAAAATACTAGTGTTCAAATAATTTTGGCCACCACTGTATATATACACATTGTGTATGTATATTTGCAGTAGATATATCCACCATTATAAGAGTTAAAAAAATTAAAACAAAACTTACAGGTTGTACGTCAATGAATGACTTCCGGGATTCCACGGTTGTGGGTCTGAAGACCTTTCCTCCTTTCTTGTATATTGAAGGGGGAAGCAGAATGGGGAGGACTTTGAAAGCACTCTCCCCTTTAGCATCTAAAGCATGAGAAAAATACACCGAAAACGGAGAGACTCATCTCATAATCAAAGCGACAAATTACAACTTTTTTTCCTGTGAAAATTTCTCCATTCCTTTAAATAGCTTGTGTGTAATTCACCTGTGCGCCCGTTACATGCAGTGTTGTGAATATGTAAATGAATCCCAACCCCCATTAAACCACTGCAGGTTAAGTTTAGGTATGGGGCGGGTTTCAGGGATGTAGAATATGCTCATTCAGAATAAGGCATCAATATGTGCTTCATAGGTACTAATTAACAGCCAATGTAAAAGGTAATAAGCAACTAGTTCAAAGTGAGAATTGGTCCCATACTAAAGTGTTATCATTGTGTTTACCAGTGGATATGCGTTAAATAGAGTTTTTGTTTTTATAGATTGACATATTATCAAAAGAAATTGTTTACCTGGAGTCATGTCACCCAGCTCTAAATGCACCTTTCCATCTCGCTGAGCATAGGCAAGAATTCGGTCCGCAATTGTAGCCCAGTCTTCAAAAAGTTTTCTGTCTGCCTCTGGACATAGCTTCCTAAAGTCTTGTGAAATCTGATACAATTTTAAAAACAAAAAACAAACGTAACCATAATCATAGTGTTTAAGATATTATCATGGGCTTGAGAATATGTATGTGTTAGAAAAGAATACAAGAGAGGTTAATTTGACAGATTACCAGTTAGACATACAAACAACTGACAAATTTAAAGGAAAAAACAACTTTAACTTCAACATTCTTATTGAAGTTTGGGAACAGAACATGATACCAGAACAGGTTCAGCTTTGACTCTTAAACGTTTCTATATATCTGCTGGAACGATGGAACATAATTTGACCAGAAGATATTACTTGTTTTGTGATTTGATGATAGTGTTATAGAGCACTGACTAACAAAAATTGCATTAATTTCTACTATATAGTATGCAAAAACATTATGTGAAGTGAATAGTATGTCTGAATTCACAATATTTGGAAAGGATAGTAGGCGAAAGGTACCCAGATGGCTTACTACTTTCACAGAGATTCTGAAGTGCACTTTTGATGGCCACTTTACAATCCCATTAGGCCACAGAGAGAATTTATGAATGAAGATGAACAGAAACAAATGACACAGGTAGACCATGTGACAATGACATGGCTGATGTGTGACTTAGTCAGTAGCCAGGTACATTAACTACTTCCTGAGGCAAACAATGTAACGTATTAGAAATATTTATATGTTAGTGATGTTCTGGCAGAGGTGCTGCTGCTGTGTAAACTCACAGCAAACAATGTGCTTGGAAGTTGTGGAGCAGCTCCCGTAATATCGCCTTGACTATAGACAATGAGATCAGCACTCAGTAGTATCTCGGACTATTGTCAATTAGGGCTGGACGATGTGTTTAAATTATTTTATCCATAATCGACTTTTAAATCATCAGGATACCCGATAAAATCGGGTGTGTTTGACTTCATGCAACGTTCCGCAGACTATCTGTTGGAATGTAAAATTCTTATGTCCCCTTGTCTAAACAATATTCTATGGTTGAAGAGTCTAGTCGACGGAACACACAAAGTTTGGCAGATCTGGAGACAAAGTTTGACACAGACCCACGAGTCTAGTTCAATCAGAGTCCAAAGTTTATTGTATTAAGGACTAATATTTATAAGCTTGAAACAGGAAGTGTCATATAAAACCACCAGAGTGGAAAATCACCAGACTTTCTGTTTAGTCTTATTCCTCCTGAGAACAATCAGATATGATCACAAAGTACGTATTCAATATTACAGTATCAAAACAATTGTCCCTAGACATCATTAGGAACCTTGAGATGGAGACAACAGATACTTATATCAGCATATGACAGCATAAGACATGATACAACTTTCAACGAGGTTAAACAACAAGAAAGTAAGGCACATCTTATGTGAATAGAAGCTAATACTAATAGGAATGAATATGAATGAATACATATGATATATGAACTTTGTATTAAACACAGATGCAGTATTTGTAGAGGACAGGACGAAATCCAGATTCTCACACTATCAATCTGCGGATACGGAGCGGGAGGGAATTCTTTCTGGACCCGCCAAATTTCATCCAACCCATCAGATTATCCTACCAGGCATGCAAACATCAATGTTACGTCATTTTTTGCACTTTAAAATCATTCTTCCCATTTATTTGATACTGCACCTGCGGGAATATGATTGGTGTATTTTCGTTGTTAAATCATTCTACATATTATTTAATACCTTTAGTATAAAATTTATTGGGTGTTGCACAGTGAATTAATCCTACATGTTTCTTTTAAACTGGTAGGATAATCTGACAGGGTATTCACGCTGTACATTTATTTGATGCGTTTATTTTAAGATGGTATGGCTGTCTTACAGGGTAATTTGCATTGTGAAATCACCCTACTTGTATATTTTGTCGATGTGGTTTAGATAATATTAAGTTTTGCCTTGTGGTAGGAAAACCTGACAGGAACGGACAATTCGAACACCGGTAAAGCCCGTGAGTGTGAGGTTTTGCTTTGCCGAAGCAGCTTGTCTTTCTGCAGAAAACAGCAGCACTTTCAACTGACCGAACAAATCAGCGTTTCCAAAATTCTTTCACTTTTACTGACTGCCTACATCGCATGATAATGTTATAATGTGTATTTTCCATTATCGTCTGATATCTGTCTGTTGTGATCGACATCGGGGTATTTCCGAGACATCGGCGATATACGATAACATTGTCGCATCTCCCAGCCCTATCGTCACTGGTGTATACCAGTCGCGATTTCTTTAAGACTGCAAGGGAAGCTCAGCTTCCCCTATAATTGTCAAAAAATGAATGGTCAAATATATGTACTATTACGTTAACATTTTATTGACTAAAATTGCGTTAAACACGTTCATCTCGAACGAAAACAATTTAGTTCAGAATCAGCTACTTAGGTCGACTTACTCGATTTCCTTCTCATTCATTCCCGTAGCGTACAGTGAATTACTCTGTTGAAGCCAAGCGTCCATTGACTTCAATGGGGCTGCTTTAAACAGCTTTTTTCAGCGCTTAGAAACAAGACGGTCATTGGATAATGCTGCGATTATGTCCCGCCCACGGACGCTCAGCGTCTCTGGGATGAATGGAGGAGTGGGCTGGCCCGGACTCCGAGCGTCTGCGTGATGATTGGAGGGTCTGTCATCTCTTTTTAATCCACTTTTATGTCCTAAAACGCTCGTTTTTTGGGGTCGACATTTTATAAAAAAGTATTTCTTGTTTTTTTTTAGCTTGTTTGCTATACACATTGTCACATATCAGCTTTTAGACATTGTTTTTTTTTGTTATAAATCATAAATGACAAGGAGGTGGCAGCTTCTCGCAATGCAAAGAGACGGTTGGTGTGGGCGTGGTCTTCAGATTATGACGCGTATCACTCTGTGTCTCCATTTCCAACTCAGTCCCATCGTTACTATCTCTTCTTCTAACAATGCCAAAGCATTAAAGTCTGTTACAATGTGCACAATGTATAATATTTCAGCTTTTTTATAATGAAAACCAAAAGGGTCTCAAGGCTTTTCTCTCTCTCTTGAATTTTTTTAAGTTGGTTTTACCCCTGGCTCAAGTTTATTTGTATTTATTTTTATTTGTCTATTTATTTATTTTTTATTTTTACTTGTACTTGCTTTTATTTTACTTCCTTTTACTGGTTTTTTGTCTTCCGAATTATTATTGTTTATTTCTGCTCTTAATTGTGACTAAGTTTTTGATCTTATACTTGTTCAATAATAAAAAAAAAAAAAAAAACTCAGTCCCATCGCGGATTTTGCATGTGTAGTCGAAAGACAAACTGCTGCAACCTTCATCGTATATTTCACACAATTTCACACCACATTCATTGTTTCAGTTTAACATAATTCCCACATTTCCTCCCGTTGAGTTAAATATATATATATATATATTAGATCGTTTGTTCATTAATTCATATAGTCTGAACTAGCCAGCTAGCAAACTGCACACGATGGCAGACAGTGCTAATATTGTCGACCTGATTTTGGCAAAGCCATTAGAAAGTCTTCCTTACGAGGAGAAACTTAGAATTAAACAGCAGGGCAGATCAACACCTAAGATTGATTTAGTGCAAAAGATAGGGAAAAGTTACAGGTCTTTTCAGCTCTCCTGGTATGACAAAGTCAGATGCCTGACTTGAAGTGCTGTGAAAAAGAAAATGTACTGCTGGCCATGTCTCTTGATGAAACCATCTCATGGATGTGTTGTTTGGTCAAAATTGGGGTTTGGAGATCTGTCAAACTTTGACAGGGGATATAAAAGGCATGAAAATAGCAATGAACATGTGAGTGCATGTGCAAGATTAAGTTGCAAGGGCAGGATCAGGGTTGAGCATGCAATCAATGAAGGTGCTCGCATTCAAGTGGCTAAACATAATGAAACTGTTAAACAAAACAGGGCCTTCCTAAACCGCCTTATTGATGTGACATCCTTGCTTGGCTGGCAGGAGCTGTCATTTAGGGGACATGATGAGAGTAGTGAATCATCCAACAAGGGGAATTACAGAGAGTTTTACAGAAACATTAGCTAAATATGACTCTGTCCTGTCCACACAATTCGAGTCCTCAACTGTGTTTTCTGGTATGTCACACACTATTCAAAATGACTTGATCTCTGCTCTTGCAGCCACCATTTCTGATCAGATCAGAGATGAAATTCAGGATGCTCCCTTTTTTGGATGGCAGGTGGATGAAACCACTGATATATCCTGCCGTGCCCAACTCTCGGTCATTGTTCGCTATGTGGATAGTGCAGGTAAAATTCAGGAGCGCTTCATTGGATTGTTTGATGTTTCTGGGGGGCGAGATGCTCAGTCCGTTTTTGATGTTTTAAATGAAAACATGCAGGGCTAAAATTTTAAGGATAAGCTTGTGGCACAGAACTATGATGGGGCTGCTGTCATGGTTTCAGCTCTCAATGGTCTGCAGGCCAAAGTGAAAGCAATAGCCCCCAGTGCAATGTTTGTGCATTGCTATGCACACAGACTGAATCTGGTGCTGTCACAGGGGGCCAAATGCTTGCCTGAGTGCAGAATTTTTTTTGCATCACTCTCTGGGTTTGCCACATTTTTCTCAAAATCCACAAAGAGGACGTCTTTTCTGGAGTCTGCAGGCTGCTCAAGGTTGCCCAGAAACGCTCCTACTCGATGGAATTTCACATCACGGATAGTGAGCACTGTGGCAAACAATTATGATGGCCTCCTGCAGACATTTGATAACATCATTGCAGATACGACAATGGATGATGATACACTGGATTGTGCCAAAGGCTTCGTGAGGAAACTAGAGGATTTTGAGTTTGTGTTCATGTTGTACACATATGAACAAATCTTCTCTGAGACTGATGTGGTCAATTTGATATTGTCCAGCAGAGAGCGATGGATGTTCTTTACTGCAAGAAAAGAATTGAGTCTCTGCTTGCATTTGTCAAAGAGAAGAGGTCAGAGGGGGCTTTCCAAGCTGTTTATGCCAAAGCAGCAGATCTCACATCAGACCCAAGAGATGAGCCCATGAGAAAGCGCCGTCTGACCCAATTGCAGGATCCCCAAGAGCGCTACAGAAATCTGTACATGGCCATCCTTGATAACATCTTGGAGCAGATTCCTCGACGTTTTTCAAATTTGGAAAGTATGCTTTTCTTAGAATTAGTCAATCCAGGGAAATTTGATGACATGAGACAAGCATTTCCAGAGGAGGCCTTCCAAAGTGTCCTGAAAAGTTATGGCCATCACTTTGATTCAGGGAGAGTGAGGTCTGAACTTCAAGTCCTGTATTCAGATCAGGACTTCCAGAGTAACAGGGGAAAGCTGTGTGATTACTTGGTGTTCCTTAAAGACATGGAGTTGGACAGTGCAATGCCTCAGCTTTACAAACTGTTCTCATTAGTGGCAACAATTGGAGCTACATCTGCAGGTGTAGAAAGGAGCTTCTCCTGTTTAAAGCGGCTCAAGTCCTACACCCGTAACACAATGGGCCAAGGCCGTTTAAGCAGCCTAGCTCTGCTGGCCATTGAGAGGACACTGGTCAAGTCACTGGAAAAGACGCCTAGTTGGTACGACAGGGTTACAGAGCATTTTCTTGAAAAGGAACGTAGGGCAGAATTTACATATAAATAAATGGACAATTTTTTCGATTTAGGCCGAAAATGAGCTTCCCCTCTTTAAAAGATCAGCAGCCGCCACTGCAATACACTATAATATGGGCAGAACCCTACTTACAATTTTAACCATTAATTTTCTTTAAAAAATAAACCATAATATAAGAAGTTTTAGACCCATTGCTGCAAATCCACTCGCCTCTGTATGTGGCTGTGTCCTTCATAGAACCTTCAACTTCAGAAACTGGATACTTATGGACCTTCATCCAGTCAACCATTTCTTTAATTCTTTCAGGAGGCAAACCAGATTCTGTAAAATAAGGATGAAAAACGCATGCATTAAAGCTACTACTAGGTTAAGAGCTAGCAAAACCAAGCTGTCTGGCTGTTTAAGGAATAAATACAGTATGCCAGCCTGGAAATCCATTGATCTTCCCAAAACTCAATCTCAAATACAAATTACCATTTCTAACATATAAATAACACTTTACAAGTCCACTCTAATGTTAACCTGGATAAACCTCATGTGTCCTGATTTCCAGCTCTTACCCCTCGTTATCTTGTTAGTCTTTTTACCTCTGTGTATATACCCTATTCACAGAAAAATTATGGAAATTATGCTCATTACCTGGTTTAGATACTGCATGTTCCTCCTGTGACTTCATTTTTCCTGGTTGTTTTAATTTTCGTAACCTTTTCCTTACGTTCCTCAAGCGCTCCTCCAGGAAGCCAGTTGCCGGTCTGTGTTTTCGCCCAGGTGTGTACCAAGCTCCCTGTAACATAAGAATAAATTCAGCTTAAAGTCACAGGATGGATGAAGATGAATGCAATGGATTTTAAGCAGCCATCAACAATTTTCCTTAAATAGTGGCGATTTCTAAATATTGGTGGTAGGTATTGATTTTCTTCATTTATTGCAATTATTAGTTTTAGGTTATTTTTTCAACAACACAGTTACACGGTATTCCAGTATTGAGATATTTAGGACAGGTACTGACCAATTGTAACAACACTAAGTCACAAGAAAACCTATAAAACAATTGAATCCATCAATTTACTTGAATGTGCTACAATGAAATTTTCTTTTATATTCTTTTTGTCCACTTTAATTACTGTTCTGTCCCATTTATGTAAAGCTAGCTTAACTTACATAAGCACTGCCTGTAGAATCCTTTAAACATGGGAACTCATACACCAATGCCATCGCAAGTCCTTTCTTGATGCCTGAGGATGGCCTGTTGAGTGGACAACACCAGTTGATGGAAAATTAAGCAACATGGTAGTCTATTGCAAAGGTCAGTGTGATTTAACATAGACTTTACTGATGGCTAGGTGGTGAAGAAATTGATCTTTTGGACCGGTTGAACCAGCCCACCAAATTTGAGTATATTGTTGGAAACAGTTCGTGTCTCATCTAAGTACTGCTATTCAAGCTAAATGAGTTTCTTAATTTCTTACAGTCTCTCCGACTTGAAATAAACAAATATCCTGGAATTATTCTGTTACTCCAACAGTAAACTCACTGAGCTGCTGTGCAGAATGAACTTTCCATGAGCAGGCTGATACGGAGCATGCCTGCCGTAAACGAACGTGTACGCACACTGCTGGAGTGATTCTTGATCCGGAGTTACCAACACACTGAACCAGTAACTATTTCTTTCGGACACGTCCTATTTGAGACTTACACCAAGCAGTTTTCAAATCTCGAGTCAAGAACCGGTTGTAACTGTTTTCCAATCAATAGTACAATGAGAACTGTTTCTTGCGGAAACGTCAGATTTGAGAACCGATGACCTGATGATACGGAGCATGCATAAAACTACCAAACAGTACATGACATGATTACAGCCCATGTTGACTGTGACACAACACTGTCCCAAAAATATTCTTTGAACAATTTATGTTGTTTATTTAAAATAACAAATAAATCTTGCTGTATTATGCATGCTAAGTGGATCATGGATTCTGTCAAATGCAAATGTATTTATTTTATATCTTGAAGATGCACATCACTGCCTGTAAATGGATGCTTCAACTGCATAATTTTAATGTAACAAAAGATGATGATATTTTAATTTACTTAAGTTATGATTAATACTGACTTTATTTTTTACGTCTTGAGTCTATTTTCATAAAATAATTGATGTTGTGTCATTGTGAATGACGTCATTGCATTGGGACATAAAAGAACCGGTTCTTAGAACGAACAACACTAAAAGACTTAAAGTTGAATCATGATAATACCAAAATTAGTTCTAAGATTCTAAAAGAAAAGAAAAGATAAGAGAAAAGAGCTCTCATCTATTTAATGGCGTCACTAAAATCAACAGGTTTAGTCTGGAGATGTGGCTTGTAAAAATTTGATGTCATAGCTCACTCACATTTCACCGTTGGTTTCCAGCAGATGGGATACCAGGAGTCTTACAAGTAGCTTCCTCTGTTTGCAGGTAATAAACTGAATTTCATCCAAACTCTTTAAAATGGATTTCCCTTCCAGGGTCGATTCCAAAACCTTGTGAATTGCCTATAAAACAAAATCACAATCAAAGGGAGACATAGCTTTTCTGTAAAGGTGTTTAGGATTTTGTAGTATTTTCATATAACTTTAGGAGCAATGGTAAATGTTCCCAATTCCTTCCTAGTTCCAATATAGCATTGCGTTTTCATTTGGATTTCGTCATTCGTTGGTCCTTCAAGAGCACTCTCCATCTATCTAAAGCTTGTAAAAAAAAGACATGTAATTTACAAACCATCCGCTTATGATTCTTGTTTCAGGATTCTTTACCTTAGAAAAGTATTTGAGAACCTGACACCTTGTTCCTCTGGACCCTTCAGGTAGGTTGCAGCTCAGGAAAATGACCCAATGAGCATTTTGCTGTCCACTGGTCACTCCTTTGTTTTGCAAATAATACAATTGCAGTATTATTGGATTCTGCTCATGGGCATTTTTAACATGTTTTGACATTTCACTGCAGTTTAAATATATTTTGGCCTAATTTGCCTGTAAAACAAAACAAACAAAGATGTTTCTCACATGAACAAAGGCTTTTTTCAATTCCAGCTTTTGTAAAAATTAGAATGAACTAAGGTATTGGTAATTATTAAGATTGATGTGATTCGGAATTGGACACATTAACTTGGATAATAATGAACTCACAAAGAGATAAGTTAGAGAACCATTGTGTAAAATGAACACTAACCTGTACAAGAACATGTCTATTACAGAGAAGGGTTGAATAGAAAGTCAGAGGTACTTGACGAATATAGATGCAAGTTTACATATCTTTCTTCAACAAATTCGGAATCTTAAAAGACTCTATATCTAAGTGAAACATATAAGCAGCTGTCGTTGTCTCTGTAGGAATTTACTGCATGCAGAGTGTGATGGTCCAGGAGAGAAGAAGTATCAACAGCAAACACATGTGTGGTTGCCGTTACACCGTAGGCAAAAAGATGCCTCTCGAATCCCACAGTCTCCCACTTTTGGACAACTAACTTGATCGAGTGATCGAAGACTAAAATGTTTTTCACAAGGCCAAACAGGGGCTCACCGTCGGCAGTGTAAGACAGAAATACTGTCATGCCAGGCCTGTATTGTGTCCCATTTACCTTAATCCAAGCTGGCACAAAGGTTTCTGTAAATGGAGGAACATCTTCGAGAATGTTTTGTACATCACCAAAGCCATCCATTGCAGCAAGCAAAGTGCTGTGACCTGGGCCAATTTCTGTTTTAGTTTTGAAAACAGAACCAGAAATAGTAGCATAGCATCATCTGATGGCGAAACGCCATGGTCTTGCAATTTTTGAAATTGCAGGTGATGTGGCTGATGCGTTTAAAAAAGGAATGTTTTGCCTCAAATAGCATAGACCAGAACTGTACAAGGGGCCCCAACTTTAGAGTTGCATTTGGATAGTCCACCATGAAGTGGTGCTTTGGACGAAGATGTAAATTGGGGTACAGCTCAAGGAACAAAGAGTGATGGTCATCAATGATGGCAGCTAAATAAACCATAGCTTCTGGTGTTAGAGATGGAGAGAAAATGAATTCCATGCATTCCAGTAGGAGGAGCAACAGCTCCCAGTGTTTATTATCTTCGGGTATGAGGTCACCAATCATGCACGGCAACAACCTGAGGAGACAGCATGTTTGGGATGCAGACTGATGCATAGCCCCTTCAGGATTTTCAAGTTCATGCTTTCCAATCACAGATGGCTTGTTCTTTAGATCAGGAAAGCCATAGTCGAAACTTGTGATTCGGAAGTTGAGCTTTTCAAGAGTGAGGTGTTTGGCCTCAATCAATGAACTGAGTACTAACTTCAATTCATATGGTCCCACTCCTTCTAATAAGTCATGCATGATGTCTGCAACTTGGTTGTGCGTCACATGAAAGTAGGACAGATTATTCAGAACACTGTCTCTCCTAACACCGGTCTCTGACAAGTTGGCTTCATTTCTCATAAGAGTAACATCTTCTTTTGTCTGCGTCCTTGTAGTGGTCTTTTGTGCCTTGCATTTGCGGCAGAGGTAATTACTGGAGAAGCTTTCAGGGAATCCAAGAAGGGCATTTAAGCCAAAATTGTCACCACAAAACTGGGCAACTGTAAACCGCATTTTCCCCTTGAAGTGCGGTGTGTTGAGGGAGATACCATTTACCTCAAGATCTTTAAGTTCCTCGATAACCGGGAGCAGAATACTATCAATACCATATGTTTTGGCATCGTCCGATTTGTAAACTGCAACCAGAAAGTGTGATGAGAGTCTTGACAAAAGCTGAGGGAATAGACTCTTGATGGTGAAGTAAAGGAAACCCAACTTGTGCACTCCGACTTTTGAACCAAGTGGGTTGACTGTTTCACAGTCATCATTGTAAAGAAGAAGCGGAACAGACACGTCGCTGGAGAAAAGAGGATGCTTTTTGCAGTACTCACCATCATAAAAGTCTAAAAGGACTCCATTTTCTCTTTGCTGCCAGGTAAAGATTGCATCCAAAATATCCTGGCTCTCAAGAAGTTTAGTTAAAAGGGGTTTCAGTGGGACACAATTAAACGTATCTTGAACTGCAACCTGTTGAACTTTCCCAGTTGCTGAGTCTCTTCTCTGAACAAAGGAAATTCCAGGCAAAGCCTCCTCTAGAGGGTGAATGAAGTTGGCTGACTTCGCAAAGTACTGCATCTGTTTGAAGTCTGATTCTAAACCTTTGAATGGACTTGCTGCTGCTTCAAAATCACATTCAAGTTCCTGGACACCTGGATCATCCTCATGACCTAGTTTTACAAACAAAGACAATGTCTACCTCTGAAGTGAACCGACAATGTGTGAAATCAAGCTTGATGTCTGCTGGACAACAAAGCTAACGGCACTGTAAGTCTGAGCTGATTTGGACTTGAGGGTGGCAAAAAACGTCTCGGGTTACGTCTGTAACCCTTGTTCCCTGAGAAGGGAACGAGACACTGCGTCGCCATGGCAACGCTTTGGGGAACGCCTCAGCGTGACCAGCTCTGAGCACGTGTGTCAACATCGTCCAGTAGTGAAACGATACGTCATAGATGTCGTATGGACCAGGAGGTATAAAACTACATCCGAAACAGTCGACTTCAGCTCGAAAAACTTCGAAGCAAAAGGCTTACAGGGATGTAGGGAGTATGGCAAGGTGACGCAGTGTCTCGTTCCCTTCTCAGGGAACAAGGGTTACAGACGTAACCCGAGACGTTCCCTTTCGAGGGAACTCGCACTGCGTCGCCATGGCAACGCTTTGGGGAGCGAAATACCCAAACCGCCATACGCCCAAATGCCTGTATGTGTGTACAAAAATGTCACGTGGAAGACACTAGCACCTGGGCTCCCGGGGTGAGATTCATGTCCAAACTATAGAATCTCACGAATGTGAGCGGAGAGGACCAGCCTGCCGCATCACACACGTCCCGCATAGACGCCCCCGACCTTAAGGCTACGGAGGCCGCCATACCCCTAGTAGAATAAGCTCTGACATCCAAAGGCGATGGTCTGCCAGAGGCCTCATAGGCCAGAGAGATAGTCTCAACTATCCATCTGCTAATGGTTTGCTTGGTTGCCGAAAGACCTTTCTTCGGTGAACCAAAACATACGAAGAGCTGCTGCGCTTTCCTCCAAGTTCTGTGTACATACGAGTCCAGTGTTCGCACTGGACACGACAAATTTAACCTTTCATGGTCCTGGCTCCTGAAAGGTGGAGGACAGAATGCTTGCAAGGTAATGGGTCTCGGTACATTATCCATAACCTTAGGCACGTATCCTGCCCGGGGGGAAAGGAACGCCTTAACCAAACCAGGAGCAAATTCAAGGCACGTAGGGGAAACCGACAAGGCCTGAAGATCTCCCACTCTCTTGAGAGAAGTAATAGCCATCAGGAAGACTGTCTTAAGAGTGAGAAACTTAAGAGCGACTGAATCAATCGGTTCAAAGGGAGGAGCTGACAGACCCTCGAGAACTGTAGCCAAGTCCCAGGTAGGTACCCTAGTGTGGCTCACAGGCCTCAACCTGCGAGCACCACGAAGAAACTGTAGAACTAAGGGGTCTCTACCAACAGGTATGCCCCCTAGCCGAACATGAAAGGCAGAAATGGCCGCCATATACACCTTTAAAGTAGAAGGGGATAAGTCTGCAGCAAAGCGATCTTGCAGGAACTCAAGCACTGTTGAAACCGGGCAGTTTACAGGGTCCATGCGGTGAGCTGAACACCAAGTAGTGAAGACTCCCCACTTTAAGGCATAAAGCTTCCTTGTAGAAGGAGCTCTGGAATTAAGTATGGTCTCCACAGCCTCGGCTGAGAGACCAGTGTTTAAGAGGCTAGCCCTCTCAGGGGCCAAACGCATAGTTTCCATAACTCCGGGCGTGGGTGATGTATCTGACCCTCCGCTTGAGAAAGGAGGTCCCTCCTCAGAGGAATCTCCCATGGAGAGTTCTCCAACAGGTCTATGATGTCGGAAAACCACACTCGGGCCGGCCAGAACGGGGCTACCAACAGTAGGCGAACTCCGTCCCTGCACACCCTTTCCAGAACTCCCGGGAGTAGAGCGATCGGGGGAAAAGCGTACAGGTGAAGCCTCTGCCACACCTGTGCCCTAGAGGGGCTGGATGTGTCAGGGAAAACCATAGCCGACAGTGCGTGTTTCCCTGAGTTGCAAAGAGGTCTAACTCTGCCTGGCCGAACCTCATCCATATCTGCTCCACCACCTCTGGGTGGAGTCTCCATTCCCCGGGCCTCAGCCCCTGTCTCGACAGGAAGTCTGCTCCTCGGTTCAGGTGACCGGGGATATATACTGCCCTCAGGGAGAGCAGCTTCCCCTGAGACCACAGGAGGATCTGACGTGCCAACTTGTATAGTTGCCGTGATCGCAGACCCCCCTGGTGATTTATATATGAGACCACAGCTGTGTTGTCTGTCCTGACAAGCACATGCTGGCCTCTGAGCTGTGGGAGAAAGTGTTCCAATGCCAGGAACACTGCCATTATCTCTAGGCAATTTATGTGCCAAGATCGAAACTTGCTCCCCCATCGGTTTTGGCCCCATTGGCCCTCCCCAACCTGTGAGTGAAGCATCGGTTGTCAGTGCAACGCGCCGACAACTGCTTCCCAACACTGGTCCTTGGAAAACAAACCAAGGTTCTTTCCACATTCTCAGTGTGTGCAGGCATCTGCGTGTCACCTTGATAATGCACAACGGGTTGCCCCTCGGGGAAAACCCTTTGGTTTTTAGCCACCACTGTAGAGGTCTCATATATAGCAGGCCAACAGGAATTATGTTGGACGCAGCTGCCATGAGTCCCAACAACTTCTGAAAAAGCTTTACAGTCAGTGATTGGCCTAGCTTTATTCTGCAAACGGCTGACAGGATTGCAACAATACGAGCCGCGCCTGCATCGTGATGGAATACCATACTACTACTAAGAAAGTGGCTCTCTGTACTGGAGAAAGCACACTTTTCTTGGCATTCAGCCTCAACCCCAGTTCTTCCATATGTGCGAGAACAACATCTCGATGTTGAACCGCCCTTAGGAACTTTCTGTGACGAGGAAAAATGGAGACGTGGAAATACGCGTCCTTTAGATCGATCGTGACAAACCAGTCCTCGAACCTGACCTGACGATCTGTCTCAACGTCAACATCTTGAATTTGAGACGTTGCACTGCCCGATTTAGATGTCGCAGATCTAAAATCGGACGTAATCCCCCGTCTTCTTTTGGAACAAGAAAATACCAGCTGTAAAAGCCTGAGTTTCTCTCGTGAGGATGTACAAACTCTATTGCCTCCTTGCACAAGAGAGTTTTTACTTCTTGTTCCATCACCAGAGTCTGCTCGGGGCACACCTCGGTGTGCAAAACTCTGTTGAAGCGGGGCGGACGGACTTGAAATTGGATCCGGTAACCCTGCTCTACCGTGCGCAGGACCCATTGTGACACATTTGGTAGACTCTTCCAGGCTGCTAAATGGTCGACTAAGGGGACTAGCCTCTCGGGGCCAGCCTCTGGTGATATTATTACGGGAACCGCAACGGCTCGGCAAACCTCGATTGGCAGAGCCGGCTGAACCCTCTGGGGACACCGAGGAGGAACGGGCACCGTATAATGAGGTGCGAGCGCAGGCTCCTTGGGGGAGGTCCTCGCCTGAATGACTGCCCTCAGGTCAGTCCTAGGTTTGTAAGGGTGCGGATTATATTTTCTTCCTGAACCCCCATCCTTCTGGGGTGGGGCTCGGGAAGCAACACTCTGCCTCTGACGCTCACGATAGCTAGTGGACGCCTGTGGCTGTTCTCGCCCCGCCGCCTGGGGAGTTTGTCCGCGGCGGGGAAGATAAAGTTTAAATGCCGCATCCTGTTTCTTAGCCTCCTCGAACCTTTCAACAACGGTGTCTACAGCGTTGCCGAAAAGGCCCGTAGGGGACAATGGGGCGTCCAGAAGAATTGACTTGTCAGATGGTTTCATGTCTGACAGGTTCAACCATAAATGCCTCACAGTGGCTACCATAGCGCCCATGGAGCGGCCCAAAGAACGGGCAGTCTCACGAGTAGCACGGAGAGAAACGTCCAAAGCATGACGGACGGGTTGTAACACATCCGCCGCCACCAGTCCCGTGTCGACCAATTCACGTAGCGCATCCGCCTGATACGCCTGAAGTAGTGCCACAGAGTGTAAGCAAGCCCCGGACTGCCCTGCTGCCGCATATGCCTTGCCGATCAAAGTCGATGTCACCCTGCATGGCTTTGATGGCAAGGTAGGGGTTTTTAGGGACAAAACCGTGGATGGAGACAGATAGCTCGCAAGCGTCTGTTCTATTCTCGGCATCGCCCCGTAACCTCGTTCTTTATAGCCCTGAACATTAGAATAAATGCAGGTCTGTGGCGTGAATACTCGTGCGGTATAAGGATGCTGCCACGACCTACACACCTCTTGATGTAGGTCAGAAAAGAACGGGACTATTCGTGAGGGCTGTGTGTTATGCTTGAGACATCGCTCGTCCATCTTATTCTCAGGACGAGCGTTAGGTTTATCTTGCGGCCAGTCTATTGTTAGCTGGGCTACCGCAGCTGTCATGACTTCTACCAGATCGGCGTGTACCGAGGCAGCAAGAGGGGGAACACAATCTAACTCTCCTGCTTCGATACTAGTTATGTCTACATCCTCCGATGCAGAACATTGCCGAACCGGACTCCCTCTCTGAGCGGGACAAACCGCAGTGCGTGCTCCCGACTCAGCAGAGAGAGAGGTGGAAGCCACGGAGGGTAAAGAGAAGCCGGAGCATGTCTCTTCAGCCTCCCTGATATCCATCTGCGAGCCCCACGAGCGAAGATTCCGCTCTGTCTCGGCAGAAGCGGGACCATCACCACGCGGAGCTCGCACCTGGCCGTGTTTATCAAACAGTGCCAAGCGGGAACGGAGCATACGCTGTGGTAAAAGTTCACAGGCTCCACAGTCAGCTCCCTCGAGCGCTGACTGTGCATGCTCCGCTCCCAGACAGACTACACACAGATCATGCGAATCATTGCTCGTAATAAAACGCGAACAAGGAGGAGCACAAGATCTGAAACTTTTCTCGGACATGTTAGCAAACTGGCTAACCAAACACACTTCTTTTAACTAGACACACACACTTCACACAGAGCATTTGCTGAGAAGAAAAGAGCTGAAGTCGACTGTTTCGGATGTAGTTTTATACCTCCTGGTCCATACGTCATCTATGACGTATCGTCTCACTACTGGACGATGTTGACACACGTGCTCAGAGCTGGTCACGCTGAGGCGTTCCCCAAAGTGTTGCCATGGCGACGCAGTGCGAGTTCCCTCGCAATTCGCTCTGTTAAGGTTTCAGGTTCCAACTCATCCCAGTATTCATCACCTTCATTTTCTTCTGTTGGGGCCTCTAAAGTATCGAATATGTCTGGATCCTGCATCTCTGCCCTTATGGGAACTGAGCAGCCCTCCACAGATACTCTTGTGGCCCCCGTGAAACATTGTTCACTTGAAAAGTTCTCCTGTTCTGCAAAAGAATGCTGAAGAAGATGCCTTCGGAAATATCGAATGCATCCAAATGTACGCCTGCAACCATCTTCATTACACTGAAAGAATGTTGAAGCATTGTTTATTCCATGAACTGCTCTCAAGTGAGCAAAAAGACCTTTTGCATGACCGAGTATCACTTGTCTGCAGCGAAAGCATGTATAAGCCATTATTTAACTAGATTTGTTAAATGATAGTACTTATAAAGCGCCAACAATGGTGTGAGACAAATTCTGAGAAATGAGTGTGGAGAAACTGACCTTCTATATGTAAAACCTACTGCATTTTACTCACAAGTTCCTTGTGCTGTTTTTGGAATTTGACACGTTGTCCTATTTTAGGAATGAGGGAGGCAATCGCATGTTCATCTAATAAAAGGAAACTCTCCTTATCCACTTCCTGGTCTGAAATTCAAAAAAGTAAATAAAGAAAATAATAAGAAAGTGGTTACATTATCGATTAAACATAAAAAATAGAAAGATTGATACCTTGGAGTAAATTATCTGCTTGTTAAGTCTGACGTCATGCGTCAATGCTTTAGTGTCCAAACGCTCTATCGGATACCACAAGAAAACAACAAGGTGCTAATATACACTCACAATGTGATATAATACTACCAAATATATATATATACATAAAATCCTAACTATTGACTCCATACCAAAATCCAAGATAGCCAGACAATTCAAATATAAATAAATAATCATAATAAAGACATCATCTGTTATGATTCCACCTCTCCTTGTCAGGTATTTCTTGCTCTAGAGGTGGAATCATACAGGATCCTTTGTTTCATGTGGGAGAGAGACGATTTCATCTCTCTCTAGTCTGCGTCATCTTTCCTACCCTCCTGTTTCCTAGTTTGTGTTAATTAGCTTCCCTTGAGTGTTCATCCCCTGCACCTGTTCCCTATTTAGTTTGTTCCCTTTAAAACATCCTCGTGTTCATTGTCCTGTGCGTGTTCATTGTAAGTTCTACCTTACCTTGTAGATGTTTGAGAAGCTGTCCGTGTATCCTTATGCTTGTTACCTTGTTACCTTGTTACCTTGTTGTCTTGTTACCTTGTTACCTTGTTACCATTCCTGTTACCGTTCCTGTTACCGTTCCTTGAATAAACATTAATTAACAAACTATATTGTTCATTTTCAGTTCATGTTTTCTTCATGCGTTTACTGCTGTTAACAAAAAGCACCTTATAGTAAAGTGTGACCCCTCATTTTAATAACCATCTGGTTAATCTCATCATGAAGTGATCAATATGGTGTGAATATAAGAAATGACTTGCTATATGTCAAATATCTTTGCTATTACATTAAATATTGCACAAACTTAACCCAAACATTTTTACATGGTCAGACATCACATAAAATAAGAATCTAATAAATGCTAAATATTTCTTGGTCAGGGAGAGACACTCAATTTTGAAGATGAACCCAAAGAGGCAAGGCAATCTTACAACATAGATGAAGTGGTTATAAAACCGTAATCATAAGATTTTCTTACGTCTTGTGTACTTTAATGCCCTTTGAATATAACATAAGCTCTTACTGCATGGCAGAATATTCAGTGATGTTCACTTTGCAGAGTAATTAAGATAGTATTAAACATATCGCGAGGACTTTGAGTAACAACCGCTGGCCTATGTTAACTTCTTACATACAACATGAAAGTCTTGCGCATAAAACGCATTCTTACAACGCGATCAAATTAAAATAAAGCTAAACTCGCATCCACACTGGTGAGTGGTATGATGCAGCAATAGGCAAGAGACACCACACCACTTACTGTTTTCTCTGAGACTCGAGTGCAGCATCAGCCATTTTGCCCAGTTGCGACTTATACATGAGTTGTAAATTACGTGCGCCATCATGCGGTCTGGTTACTTTCTTCACTTAAATGCCGTCATTTACTGTCAACATGACAGATAATGTTTGCTAACGTTTTTAATTAAAATCGAGATTTATCGATAATTTTTTTTTAATAGAATCGTGAAAAGCCCAAATTCGAATGAACCGAAAAAATCTACAAAATCGCCCAACCCTAACACCATTACATTTCAGTAACAAATAGTACATACCAGTAATATCGACGTGGTTTAACGTTATTAAAGTAAGTTAAGGGGCATCGTTTTTAGCTAATGCAGGCTGCAGCTAACCTTAAGTTACCTGAGGGGAAAAAAGCGCGAAAATGCAAAACGTAAAAATTATGGATCTAGTGTAGTTGATGGATCCGGGATGTCCCACATACTTGAAAAAAATGCCCTTAAATCTAATTTAGTATGAAATGGTCTAATTCTGACTAAACAATACAAGCCATACAGTATGCACACAGTAACTGAACTTTCCCATATATTTCTGACCTAAGGTTAGTTTTTCTATGAGGCATTAAAGTAAGGGACAAAACGTTAAAGTTTTAAGTAACACACACACACACATATATATATATATATAACATTTTTTTAACGAAGATACGATTGTTCAGGCCTTTTTTGGGTCTAGTTAACGAAGATACGGTTGTTTTTGGCCTTTTTATGGTCTAGTTAAGCCAGCAAAATGTGTTTTTATGTGTACCCACTGATCTTTCCACTTCCAATTGTATTAGAAAAAAGGCAGGTCATTCTGAATTGCTCTCGCGGTATTTTAATGCGATATTCCAAAACAATCTAAGAAGCCCAAGAAGCGGGCCAGAGTTGAAAACCACTGCTATACATTCTTACAAATTAACCAAATCTTTAATATTCAAAATACCTATAATTATTGGGGTTTTTTACCGTTTTTTGTAGGAGGTAAGGGTAAAACAGACAATGTTGCAGAGAGAAGAAGTGCACTTGACAATGATACCATGGCAGCCATATAGCGAGTCAATACTTAAAGGAACATTTACTCGAAATATTCTGTTATATTGAAAGTGATTTTTATGTCTTGCAGTCGCAGTCAAGAAGAGATTTCCAAATGTATCCAAAGGGGCTTTGGGGATTGCAGTTAATTCTAAATTTGGGAAATTGAGACTAAATTTTTGTAGAATTTGTAAATAAATATTGTAGGTTTGTAATTTTTTAAAACATTGTATGTGTTATATAGTTACATGTTTTATACAACCAATACAGTTTTTTTTTTTAAATGTGACATCCGAATATATTTTCTATATTTTACAGTATGGATATCTCATTGGTTGCTTACCGTTGTTTTTGACACTAAAACGACTCTGGTGTTAAAATCAACAGACGTGTATTGCTAAACACAAGCGGGAGTTGTGAAAAAAAACGTACCTTTGATCATACGAGAAAGTGCCGAATAAAGCAAGCAAAGTTTTGAGCGTGTCCTCTCTCAGATGCTGAACTAAAATGGCGGCTTCAAATCTACCTGCGGTGCAAGACGCGGAAGTGCGACTTGAATGGTATTGCATCCGTAGTTTTTTAGCACAATTATTAAAAATGAATGGGAAACTGTTTAGGGCCGTGTAATGAAACGATACCCGCGCGGGTACATCAGACCCAGTTAACCTGTGTATTATCTCCATTATTTCCCAAGGACATACAATAAACTGTTACAGTGTATTTGTGGTGTGTCTTGTCTTGTATCCAGTAAGAATGGTGACAATTATCAAATGCTAAATACAGGGACGTCTACACACAATTTATTGAATTTGGATAACCAAACTGAAACCTTAAATATTCAAAGCCTTTTTTTGGGAATGGGTGTGTTAAAACTAAAAATGTGAACTAAACTTGCACTGCATAACTATTTGTTACAGTACATCATGCAGTACACAAAGTGTGCATACATTCAAGTGTATTTTACTATGTGAGGTTCTGGTAAACAACAAAAATGGAATAGTGGGCGTTGTGCCAGCCAAAGTTTTTCGATCAAAATGTGATTTGTCAGTTTTTTTATCTATACAAAAATTATTTCAAAACCTGTCTTGGCTATTTACAATTAAATAACTGAACTCTAATTTCATAACTTCGAATAATGTTCATATGTTAATGAGTCTGCCTTCTTATAATTTCAACTTTATTTGTGGTCACATTCATTGTTACGTTGTGAAGAGAAAATATGTTTGACTACTTTTTATCTCTCACATTGATACTGTGTCCTAGGAAAGTTGGTCATACGACTATCATATAACATAATTCGCCAACATTCATGTTGAACAGCACTGAGGTTGAAAAAAGGGTTTGATGTCCAGTCATTCTGTCATACTCTGCTCTTGTGGCAGTGTTTAAGGGCATCAGCCAAAGCCTCTAACACCTTGTCCACATTGGTCTTGCTGCTGTTATATCCCATCAGTCCCACACGCAAAACCTGTGAAACAACATGAGAAAATGAAAGGATCACCAACCCATTAGTTTCAGTAACATGCCATGCTCTTCAGGCACACAGTCGTTTCTTCTTACCACGCCGGCCGATAGACCCAAACCCCCAGAGATTTCAATGTTATAGGTCTTCATAATGTACCCTGTGATTTCACGCCAGTCATATCCTGGTGGAGCTACTATTGTGGTCACTGTAGGAAGTCTTAGTTTCTAATGGACATAATAGGTTTTCAGGGCAGGCAATAATAGTGACAGTCATGTGATTTGCTATTTATAGGAATGTTTGTGATCTTTCTCTTGTCCAAACCTTGTCCTGCACAAACAGTTTCAGGCCCATCTCCTCTAGCCCTTTGTGGAAGTATTCTGCAACTTCTTTGTGTTGTTTCCATGAGTTATCAAGACCCTATAAAACAGATGATATGACAAAACAATAGCGACATCTCTTTCTGCTTTTATTTGATGTAGTTTGTTATTGGTGTTGGTCAGTATGGACCTTGTGATACAATAAAAGCTGTTTTGATTTATGGTTTTGGAGACATTCATTTATAAAAAAAAGTTTTAATGTGTTTCCTTGAACCAGCTAGGAATGAAAAACGTAAAATTTATAATATGTAATGTATAATATGTAAAAACATTTTGTACATATGTAATATGCATAAAATGAATGTTATATGTTATTAATATGTAAATGCTCTTACAGTTTCTGCGAGAATTGCCAGACTCTCCCGTAGACTATAAAAAGCAGAGACAGGCCCGGTGTGATGATAGCTGCAGAAACAATTGTGTTTGTTTTTTACCTTAATATGAATTTAGACGAATTGTTCATATTACTATTAAGCCTTTAATGTTCGATTTTCTTTTCACATCTGCAGTTGGTAAATGTGATAAAAGGTCCTTACGCACGTACAGTCTTGTCATCACAACCCCAATAATTTGCCAGCCAGCTCATGTCCAGAAAGAACGAAATGGGCTTTGTTTTCCTGTTAGATATTTTCTTGCTGTTTTGCAAAATAAAAGTAAAATCTATACAACTGAGACACCACATAGCTAGATAAAGCTGTTTGTAGCTGTATTGACTTACCAGGCTCTCTCACTAAAAGATATTGGCGCTGTTCCTGGGGGGGCGTTAAGGACCTTCTGAGAGCCGGTATACATTATGTCAATACCTTAAGATATATATGTACATTAAAATCACAGATTCCTTGCCACTGATAGTGTTCATAGAGCACATAATATGCTATTACCTTGTTTATCCATGTAGATTGGAGCACCTCCCAATGCAGCTACAGAGTCAACCAGAAACAAACAGTTGTTCCTGAGTGACAGATCAGGTTAAAAAAATAATTCACAATTTGTTTTCATTGTAAATTTTTTTATATTCAATAAATTATAAGAATGGTCAAAAGACTTTATGTATGTTAAGGATTTTAGGTGGTAACACCAGTAAAACACGGACAAAAGAATATGAGTGTGTTAAAAGTACATTCAAAACATTCTTTTCTTAATCTTGCATCCATTGAAATCAATGCTCAAAGCGATTTCTCACTTGTGGCAAATGTCACCAATGCCATCTATTGGGTGGACCACTCCCGTGGATGATTCCCCATGGGTGAGAAAAAACACCATTGGTCTATATTTGTCTACCGCCTGTAAAAACAGCACATACCCTTTTACACATACAGTATATAATTGGTAAATGGATTATGTAATGTGTGATGCTGACATGATAACATTACCTTCTCAATTTCCTCATTTTTAAAGTAGCCACCAGCAGAGGTGACAATTGTGTTCACCTTGGCACCTGTTGACGAAGATATGAATTGATGTTCAGAATCACCTTTATAACTATTGTTTCAGGCTTTATTCCTGTTATAAAAGCAGAATCACTACCAATCCTCTCAGCTATTTCCGCAGCTCTTTCCCCCCATATGCCATTGACTGCAATGAGCACACTGTCTCCCGGCTCAAGTAAGTTAAAGATGGCACACTCCATAGCAGCATGACCTGGTCCACTCACAGCCAGAGTTACTCTGTTTCGAGTCTGAAATGCATACTGAATGCCGCTCTTGATATGATTCATTATCTGAAATAAACAGAAGAAAACTGAAAACTAGATAAGTAGTTTACTCTGATGTGGGTTTTGTAAGTAAAAATGTACAGTCATTTGGTCAAAATAAACCCAGACAGGGTGATCAGGACTATGATGTGAACCATAGGAATGTTGTATCTGATAAAGTTTTTTTATTATAGTAACCAGGGCTTGTATTTGTAAAGCTTCTTAGAATCGTCTTAGAAAGCTCCTAATTTAACTGAAGTGCTTCTATGTAGGAGTCTTTGTCATGTCACAGATTCGTTTATTATTTCTTTTCACCACCTTGTGGCAGTTTGGTGTATCTACAATGTACATTGATAACTGTGAGCTAATTTCTTAGTGGCTGTCTAAGTCATTTGAATCTCGGGTTAGAGGTTAACTAGGAAGTAACTACAGCGTTACGGATACTTTTCATGTGGTTGGCAGAGATGCCAGGTATTACCTTTTTTCAGTGTTCGTATGAATGCACATAAATATTTGTAATTCATAAATTGAGTTTAAAATAATTATTCTGTAATGATGACAATTCACAAAGGACGGGGTAAACAGTGTGAATTTATTCATGTCTATTTGTGAACATACTATAACGAGACATTTGTAATCTCTGTATGTTTCAGTTGTAAAGTGTCGCCAACACCTGTAAAATTCCATTTTTCCATTTTAAGAATATATCTAAACTACGTCATATGCTGTCACTGTCAGATGCAGAGAAATTAATTCATGCATTCATGACATCAAGACTAGATTACTGTAATGCACTTTTAGGTGGTTGCCCTGCAGGCCTATTACAAAAACTCCAACTGGTTCAAAACGCGGGAGCTCGAGTTCTTACACATACAAAAAAGTATGAGCATATAATCCAGGTTCTGTCAACCTTGCACTGGTTACCTATAAAGCATCGCATTAACTTTAAGATTTACATTTACATTTAGTCATTTGGCAGACACTTTTATCCAAAGCGACTTACAGTGCACTTATTACAGGGACAATCCCCCTGGAGCAACATGGAGTAAAGTGTCTTGCTCAAGGACACACCGGTGGTGGCTGCTGGGATCGAACCAGCAACCTTTTGATTTACCAGTTCAGTGGTTTAACCCACTAGACCACCATCTCACACCAAGATCTTGCTTATTACCTATAAAGCCCTATATGGTCTAGCGCCGCAGTATTTGAATGAACTTCTATTGTATTACAGTCCCCCACGTGCATTCCGCGTCCTGTCAGTTGGTAATACCTAGAATTTCAAAATCAAGTGCAGGTGGTAGATTCTTTTCTAATCTAGCGCCTAAACTTTGGAACATTCTTCCCTGCACTGTCCGGGAGGTAGACACACTGTCATTTTAAATCTTGCATACACAACACTTCCATAATATTAATCCTCAGAGGATTTAGGCTGCATTATTTAGAACAACCGGAACCAGGAACACATCTTAAAAAAAAACTTATTTGATAGGAAATTAACTGCAACTCAATAAGGTTCTGAAAGCACAGTAATTCTTCGTTTGATCACTTTACATACAGAGGTTTGGACATAACCAAATCATCTCTTCTGCGTACTTGCATTTTGTCCAGTTGCCTGTCATGTTAATGTAGTGATTCCTTACATTTGTGTCGCCATGGCATTTCTGCGCTGTGTCGAGATATTGTTATGTCTCTATTAAGATCGGTCATAAACACAATCTCTGCACAATCTAATGTGTTTTGTCTTATTCACTTATAACTGTCATGCATTGTGTGCAACACATTTCTTCAACTCTTTGCATTTTGTCCATTTTCTCTGCTGCTAAGGAAACTCTTAAGCCTCTTAAAAGTCATCCTCTCTACAATTTTGGATCTTAAGAGCTCTTTTAAGAACTTTATGTATTAGATTTTTCTTTCCTCGGTTCTTTTCTGTAATTTTAAGGGCACTTGTCCACTTTTCTAAGATGTTCCTTAGAGTTTTGTCATTAGGAGTCACTAAGATTTTTCATGAATACAGGCACATATAACTGTGTACAAGGGTACTACCAAAGAAATAGAAATTAAATATTGGTATTTGGAATTAATGATTTGAGTATTACAAATGGTAGAAATTATATAAAATGATATGATATACTCCAGATGTCTAAAAGTTTAATGGGTTTAAGGTTAGATAAGTTGGAATAACAGCATATTTACGTAGCTAAAGGTACCACACCTTTTTATAGCAGTGCGTAAGTAGGGTACTTTGCTTTTTCCTTTTGTACACTTTATATCCACTTATGATATATGAACGTATTACTGTAATCTGGCAAACTACAATTATTTTACTTAATGATTGCATTTCTTCCAAACAATACATTCTAATATTTTCAAACCCACGTATCTAACCATTAACACCTAATTTACTACATTGTTTCAGCTATTCTTATAGTGTCAACTACGTACCTCAATGGTTTCTGTATGAAGATGGCCTAATATAGGCTGCGCTCCAGCCGCTGAGATCCGTGCAGGTACATTGGATGGTCCCGGTCCGAGCATGAGACGTTGGGTGATAGGGAAGGGCTGTAACAGACATGCTGGTGGAGGAATGGATAGAGAGGACATAATGCTGCCAGTACACTGAGAGACTGAAGCAATGGTTAACTCATATAAACTGTGGGAAAACCTTTCACCTGTTGGTCAATCATCAAACTCTGAATCTTGATACAAGTAACTTAAGTCTAGAGAGCTACTGTTTATTAAATAAGACTTGCATAGAAAATAGGCCTTTTGGACTTTTTCAGAGAACATTTTTTTCGCAGGGAAATATTTTTATTTCAAGCCTCCTGAAAAATATAGATTAGGATAGCTCAAGACAAAGATTTTTTTATATTTATGAAATGTTGCTAAAGGTCCACTCCATGCCATAATTTTATCACATAAAACACATCTTTAAGCATTAAAATACATATGTGACCCAAAAGCTGAATAAACAAGCTTTGTGTTGAGCTTATGTCTGTTAGGATAGGAGTTTTCTTTTTTAAGAAGGGGGACCGGAGGGTGTGCTCCAACTATCGGGGATCACACTTCTCAGCCTCCCCGTGAAAGTCTATCCCAGGGTACTGGAGAGGAGAATCCGGCCGATGGTAGAACCTCGGATTCAGGAGGAACGGTGTGGTTTTCGTCATGGTCGTGGAACACTGGACCAGCTCTATACCCTCTGGTATAGAGCTCTATACCCTCCAGGGTGCTGGAGGGTTCATGGGAGTTTGCCCAACCAATCCACAAGTATTTTGTGGATTTGGTATAAGGCATTCGATTGTGTCCCTCGCGGCATCTTGTGGAGGGTGCTCCGGGAGTATGGGATTCGGGACCCATTGCTAAGGGCTATCTGGTCCCTGTACGACCAGAGCAGGAGCTTGGTTCGCATTGCCGACAGTAAGTCAGACTTGTTTCCGGTGCATTTTGGACTCCGGCAGGGCTGCCCTTTGTCGCCGGTTCTGTTCATAATTTTTATGACAGAATTTCTAGGCGCAGACAGGGGCCGGAGGGCGTCGGGTTTGGGGACCACACGATTTCATCTCTGCTCTTTGCGGATGATGTCGTCGTGCTGGCCCCATCAGACCAGGACCTTCAGCATGCACTGGGACGGTTTGCAGCCGAGTGTGAAGCGGCTTGGATGAGAATCAGCACCTCCAAATCTGAGGCCATGGTTCTCAGTCAGAAAAGGGTGGCTTGCCCACTTCAGGTGGGTGGAGAGTTCCTGCCTCAAGTGGAGGAGTTCAAGTATCTGGGGGTTAAAATCTGTGCTGTTACCATAGTAAAAACCGCTGGTAAAAACTTAATTTTTCCATGGTAAGGTTGACATTTTAACGGAATTGACCATATATCATATGATTAAAGTATATATTCAATAATTTTGTATTTTCTCTCAGAGTTGGCTGGTCTTTGTTGTGCAATTATAAAATTACCAGTTCCTGCATAGACGGAGTGTTTGTACATGAAATAGGTAAGAAATTTGTTTTTAAAAGCAGATGCGAATCCGAGTGGAGAAGATATTTACTCTGCCTGGGTTCTTACAACAAGCAATAGATGAATCGACACGGCTGATTGCTCTTGTATCACAGGCCATTGCTTGCGAAACCTCATTACTCATTCTGTGGTAGAATGAACTGTCAACAGTTCACATCAATCAACAAGAGCCACATCAATCATTACACCTTGTAAAAAACAATTAAAAACAAACCTGTTCCACACGTATCTGGCTAACCAATAACTGTCTATGTATTGTATTTGTGTCTTAAAAGAAAATGTCCCATGTCATTCATTCTAAACAGCTTTAATCCTCATAGTAGCATAAATAAACTATCAGTTCTATTTAAAGTGTTAACAAAAAGTTGAATGCTCTTCTAGTTGAACAGTAAGTCGCTTTGGTAAAAGTCCTTAAGTCATGCCGCTGCGATCCTCTGGAAGGTAAGTTTGCTTTAAATTTTTAACTGTTAAATACACAGGAAAATGTTAGTTGCTTGCCTTTGAACCATGTTTATTATTTATTGTCGTCAAGTAGATACATTTTCCAGGAGAAGGACAACAAGTACATTAAAAATAATGGTACAGATCATAGGGTGGACCACATCCACATTCAGCTCTGGTGTGAGGATCATGGTAAAAGCAAATGTTTTGAGGATTTTTTTGGCGTTTGTACCATCTATTATGGCAACCTCTGCATACTTTAAGCTTGTATACCTTTAGGGTTCCGTAATAAAATTAATGTAATAAGCCAGTTAAAAAACTGCAAATGACTGACTCATATGACTACCACTACTACAGTGACTACTAGCTGTAGCGTCTAACCATAAGTCTTTTGACAAACATCTCGAAGATGGCAGCGCTCAGGTTTATGCCAAATAATAAGGTGAACGACTTAGAACATGGCTCAACCATTTTGAATCAAGGACCAGAACTGACCGTTTCATAATGATGATTTTTCAAAGGATATTAAAAACCCCTTATGGACATATAAACAACATTAAAAACGTGATTTTCACAACAAGGGGACTTTAATACCTTTTTCATTAATCAATTAATTAATATTCCACATTACATTTTATTTACATTTAGCAACAGAATGTAAACTGTTTTAATATGAACCAAACTGGGTTAATTATTAGTTGCTTGCTTATCTTGACAGTGATGTAACCAAGTTTTATTTTTACTTTCTGAAAGCACATATGATTAGAGATGTATAACTATCACTCAAAATACTGTACCGTAAGTTTTAACATTATTTATTATTGCAATGTATTAGCATTATTTATTAATGCATTGCATATTTCTTAGCAGATCTTGAATGTAATAAAGACAATATAACTGGTCCTAAACCTTTTCATACATACTGCATTTATAAATGCAATGAAAGAAATAATGGCCTTTGGCTCTTCATTAACATTGAAAACATGTTTAAATACTACAATTATAAGATAAGATTTTGCACATGAATTGCTTAATGAATTAAATGATAAAGGATATACTACAAAGATTGCGCATTACAGGCATATCAGTACTGTAACTCTACCTGATAGTGATAGCTAGAGATATATTAGTAGTAATATGCTTTATTTGCTCACAGAATGGCATGCGTCTTGTGTTGGATAAGCAGATGCTTCCCCAAAGGCTGGGAACTAAAAGAGCCATGACTGTAAACCACCCTCCCCCGGACTATAGTGCTCTTTACCTCCCCAAGAAGAGAAAGTCCAATGTATGGAGTCATCTAGAAAAAGAGAAACGTAAAAAAATCACTGTTATTTTTACTCACCAACGCTAACACCAGTGAGTACACACTGAGCCAAATAACTTTAGAGTTGTTCGACTTACTTGGTTTTTGTGAAAAATTTGTTCTTCTTTAACCTGGGAAATTAAATGATTTTTTTTCAAAAAGCTTAAAAAAAAGTGTTGATGTATTAGTTGGATAAAATCCTTCTTACTGTAAACTCTTTTTCTGGATCCCAAATTACGAAGTCTGCATCATGCCCCGGAATGAGACTCCCTTTTTGGTTGTCAAGGCGACAGAGCTGGGCAGGCTCTTTACACAAGAGTCTTACTGTGTCAGAAAGTGAAAAACCTCTTTTAACAGCTGATGTCCAGAACAAAGATAAACCTGTTGAAAAACAGAGGGATAACTAGAAATTATAGTAATGCTGGACTTTGACTGTAAAATTTACTGATAACCCTGGGAAAAGTTTAAATTGTTATCCAGACCGCCAAGCAGCAAAACAGCAAAACAACGGGTCGGGATTCTTTGCCAAGCTCTTGGTCTTCGTGTTTAAAAAAATGTACAAGCAGTTTTTGTGGCACTGCATCGCTCCTCTTATCTCAATGATTTTGTGTTTAGTTCCAAAGTAAGGTTGGTAAACGGCATACATCATTGAGTGCATACAGACCGACCTCTTTTGAAGATTGTGCTAACCATTTTGTGCTCACCATTCCCTATATCAGCACCTGGCTGTGCGCCAACTGCATGAATGCTAACGCATGATGTGACTACTATAACTAAACTTGATTATAAGGATTAATAGGTAGTTTGTCGTAGGAACTCGAAATGGCCTTAAACATTTTTGTAAACTAAACAAATAATGTAATTTTTGTCTGTAGTATAACATTTAACTGCATGTGCTTGGCACATTTCCTTAATTTCCTTTCAGTGTGAAAAAAGTGGCTTTCAACATCTTTTTTGGATAAGGCATTAGGTTTAATCATAAATGCATCTTGCTTTATTGTAAAAAAATTAGGAAGCACGGGTGCTCTGACCAACACCGATCCAATCTTTTCTCTTTAATTGTCTTCAAGGTTAGTGCACTCAAGGCTCCAAACTTGTTTTGGAGAGGTCATTAGCTTACTACTTTTTGCTCTTAGTTCTGTTTAAAAAGTATGTTCAGTAAAGGCATTGAAATTATATTAACTGATTTATAATTAAGCAGTACGTGTGTATCTCTTGTTGTTAGTCCATTTTATACAAAAATCTAATATAAACATCAACTGTATCTCTATGTTAAGTTAGATCACAGGTGGGTCTGTGACTTGATCCCTGAGGTGTGTGTTTCTTTGGAGTAAATCATTAATCTGATTAGTAAACAGTAAGTGGACCACAGTGTATTTCCTACAGGACTTTGGTCACGATAAGACACACATGCAGTCTTACAATCAATAAGAGCACTAATGTATTGATATTCGAAACACAGCCTACCAAATTGCAGAGAAGAGATGCCTCCCCATGCCTTTGTGAAATCCCCACTGTCCAAACACTTTAGGTCAGGCGTGCAGGGTGAGTGATCGGACACAACCATGTCTATGTCACCAGATTTTAATGCGGACCACAAGAGCTCCTGACAGAACCATTCAAAAAATGTATTGACAGGTTATAGGTAACTAGCAATACAATAAGAATCAGAAAATAAGTTGTAGTGCAAATATTAGCCAAGCTGGACACCATTGAGTTGCTCAATTTTGCTGTCAACCTGGCTGAAATTCATTGGTTAAAATGCATTTTTGCTGATACCTGGTTGCCTGCATTGCGTATGGGGGGGCAGCACTTGAAATGTGTGGCCCCTACTGGGATGTTCTCAGCAGACAGGTTGAGGTAGTGATGTGTGGTCTCCACAGTTAGGGGAGCTCCTGCCTGTCTAGCTGCCCTAATAAGCTCCAGGGGTTCTGCTGATGACAGATGCACAATGTGGCATCGTACTCTAATGGATAATTAAAAACAATGTTTCAGTTGACGTTTTGCCTTTGGAATCTTGTGATTGGCTAAAAAAAACACAGAAGCCTAATTATAAATAAGTAGATGCCTCATGAGTTATGTGGTTACCTAAATAACATTTGAGAGAATCTAGGCATTCATGTTTTTGGCCGTGAGAACATTTTAATTTTAACAGTTTTAGTAACATACCGATACTGAAGGCAGAGTTGAGTGACTGTGTGGATGGCCTCAAGTTCCATAATGTCAGGTCTGGACCTCAGAAAGGTGGAGTATTGACATGGATCTGATTTATAGATAAATAGATTAATCTTAATGATCAAGGTAGTGTGAAAGAAAGTTAATTGGCTTTTACCGAACAGGATCAGACCTCCTTTCTCCGGGACTAGATCTTGGACTTCTCGCTCTGCATGAAACTAAGATGATAATAATTTCAGTAGATATAATACGTACACTACTGGGGCAACAGCATTATTAATTGATTTTTTATTAGTAACTGAAAAAAACTTTATCTACTACATTCACATACTGTAACTCCAATATCTTTGGAGCCCTTTCTTAATTCATATTTTGCCATATATACCTTTGTTTATACAGTACCTGAACCTATCTGTTTGTAGCGACAGTTGTTGAAATTACAAAAGGGAAAGCGTGTGATTGCTCACCAGGAGAACGCTGTCTGTGCCCTGGAGCTCCTTCATAGCTGCATGCAGATCTGCATCACTTACATGAGGAAATTCTTCTACTCCACTGTGAATCAGGAAGCACTTAAACCCAGCCACGCCAGCCTGGAGCATAGGCCTCAGCTCCATCTTAAAAGGAGAAACAGGGGGATGGGTAGGCAATATTTATTGCTTATTGATATTCTGTAGGGTATTTTACATTTACATTACTTTTTTAAGTAATGCAAGATTTTTTAACTTTTTGGGATGGCACCACAAGACGTAGTTCGTTTGCAAAGCGTCTTGAATTTGATGCGAGCAACTATAGGGAGCCAATGTAACTTAATGAAGAGAGGAGTTACAGGTACTGTCTTCAGTTCATTGAAGACCACTGTTGCCGCTGCATTAATCGATCACCACTCCCAGGTTTCTTGCAGATTTGGAAGGTTTGATGGTTGATGAGCCAAGTTGAATAGAGAAGTTGTCATGAATCTTTGTGTCACCGGGATTACAAGCAGTTCTGTTTTTGCAAAGTTGAGCTGCAGGTGATGGTCCTTCATCCAGAGCAAAAGGTCACTCAGGAATAAGGAAATGCATGCAGAAACAGTCAGAGCTTCTGGCTAAAATGACAGGTGGAGTTGTGTATCACCAACGATAGGGATAAGCCATGTTTCCGAATGCCCGAGCCTGGGGATGTCATGTATACAGAAATGAACAACGGTCCAAGCATTCAGCCGTTAGGCACCCCTGCATTGAAATGTTTGGACTCATAGACCTCACCTATCCAGGATACTTTGCTTAGGTCTTCATGTATAAAAAAAAATGTACAAGCAGTTTTTGTTGCACCCCGTCTCTCCTCTTATCTCAGTGATTTTCTTGTGTTTAGTTTCAAAGTAAATTGTTTGGTAGTAGATGGCATACATCATTGAGTGCAAACATTAGGGATTACCCACATGAGGGGTAAGATCTGAACAGTTGTATCACCATTCCAGAGACACCCATACCCAGATAGCAAATTGTTTATGCGCCTTATCTGGTTCAATTTGGCCAGTTGTTATGGCCCACATACCACCACGGAACACTTCCCTAAAATGGCCCTTTAGCTGCTTGCCTAAAGAATACCAGAACCATGCCTGAAGCAGACCAAAACTCACTCACAACTTCATCCATGTCCCTGGAATCAGGCCTTACTGTCCCATAACATTGCCTGTATCCCTACGTGTAAGCCAATAAAGAGCCAAAATGGCACCACAATTACCCAGAACTCACCCACAATTGACCCAATATATAATAATATATTGTAAAGCTGGAAAAACCAAACCAAGCAAATGCAGGTCGGGCGTGCTGTCACGGTACAAATGTGCCTGCAATGAGAGGCACAGATGAGAGACGCCGAGAAGGTACGCTTTCTCGATGCGGCCATCACGCAAGGTGGGCTATTTGGCGAGACCGTCAAGGATTTCTCTCAACAGTTCTTGGTGGTTAAGAGGCAGACGGAGGCCATCTACTGTATCTTGTCCCGTTGCGACCTGGTCCCCTAAAGGTCATTGTAGACCTGGCTGGGGTCTGCTCCTCCAGCAGCCTCGCTCCTCCTGCCGCCTCCTGCCAGGATCCCATCTTTCAGGGCAAGCACCAGAGTGGTATTTTCTAATGCCACTCATATCCCGGGCGACAACCGATGCGCTCTCTCAGCAGGTCATGCTCTGCAGAGAGTGGCTACTCCACCCCCGCCTGCCCAGCTCATCTGGGAGCAGTTCAGGCATGCATAGGTGGACCTGTTTGCCTCCCTGGACACCGTCCATCGTCTACTTTGGTGCTCCCTGACCGAGGCCCCCATCCAATGTGTAATGTGAAGGACCTACTTTTTCAGGGGAAGGTCATGGCTTGGCACCCAAGACCAAATCTCTGGACCTCCACGTCTGCTACTGGACGCGGCGAGGAGATCCTTCCACCCAATGGCAGTGAGAGCTCACTCCCCCGGGTGTAGCCTCCTCCTCGGCACTGGCTCAGGTCCCTCTCTGGAAGACATTTGCAGAGCTGCGAGTTGGGCTATTACCAACACTTAAGCAAGATTCTACAACCTTTGTGTAAAGCCGGTGTCTGCCCACGTCTCGCACGGTACCAACAGATAAGACCAGCGGCCGGATGGGCACACCCTTGTGAAGCACCTTCTCTCCTTCATCAGGCGAATCCGTGCGCAATATCAGCTTCCCTACTTCCCCCACCGGGCAAAGTACAAGCATCCCATCCATCCCTGAGCACTTTTTTGGTTTACGAGCCGGAAGGAGCTGCCCATTAACCAAGCCCATTATCTCTCACGAGGAGAAACCCTATATCTGAGGTAGTGCTCTGATGTTTCCTCACTCTTGGACCCACTGTTGGTGAAGTTGTGACATCCTCTTGGTGGACCCCACCGCTTCTGTGCATCCCTGGATGGGTCCCAGCACTAATATTCCGATGAGTCCAGTGCATGTAGAAGTGGAGATGAGGAAAACTCATCCTTCAGTCTCTGGAACGCCGCTTCCACCTCCGAGCTCCATCTCTTCTTCTCGGGCTGCCCCTTCTTGGTCAGGTCGGTCAGGGGGGTGGCTATTGAAGAGAAGTTGGGAAAAAAACATCTATAGTATTCCACTAGCCCCAGGAAGGCACGTGCCTGGGTCTCATTGACAGGTCGTGGCATGTTCCTTAGGGCCTCTACCTTCTTCAACTGTGTCAGAATCAATCCGTGGCCGACCCGGGTAATGTTCCTCGGCGAGCCCCAAGTGGCATATCTGCGCTCTTTGCCAAACAAAACGGATGAACTTCCTCTACTCTGCCGAACAAATAAGGATTTTTCAAACTCTGCTGTTTTGTGTTTCGTAGAAACGTGGCTGAATGACTCTATCCCGGACAGCGCGTCACAACTGCCCGGCTACCAACTGTTCAGAGCAGACCGCGACGCAGAATCAACGGGAAAATTGCGCGGAGGTGAGGTATGTTTCTACATCAATGAAAAGAGGTATACAGATACAACTATGATGAAGAAGATGCGCTTTCTCGACCTAGAAGCACTCTTCATCAACTGTAAGCCCTTCTACTCGCCGAGAGAGTTTTCCTCGTTCATTCTCGTGTGTGTTTACATTCCTCCACAAGCGCACGTGAGCGTGGCGTTACAACAGCTTGCCGATCACATCACGGACACAGAGCAACAACATCCGGACTCTGTTATCTTTAATCATGCAAAACTTACACTCAAGCTGCCAAAATACAGACAACACATCACAAGCATGTGACAAACATATTTTGGACCATTGCTACACCACAATAAAGAATGCATATCGCTCTGTCCCTAGAGCAGCTTAAGGACTGTCTGATCACTGCATGGTTCACCTTATCCCAGCCTAAAGCTAGAAACTAAAATCTGCCAAACCTGTGGTAAGGACTCTTAAAAGATGGACCAACGAAACAGAGCTTGCCCTACAAGCCTGTTTTGAGTGTACTGATTTGAGTATTTTTGAAGCTGCTACCATCAATATGGACGAGCTCACAGAGACCGTAACATCATACATCAGTTTCTGTGAGGATTTGTGCATTCCTACTAGGACCTCCTTAAAATACAACAATGATAAACCATGGTTCTCAGCAAAACTCAGATAGATTCGCCAAGCCAAGGAGGATGCCTACAGAAACGGGGACAAGGTATTGTACAGGCAGGTTAGGAACACGTTGACAAAGGAGACTGGTATTGGCTTATCTGAAGGAGATCACAGAACCCTTACTGGACCCCCTGCAGTTTGCCTACAGAGCAAACAGGTCTGTTGAGGATGCAGTTAACATGCGGCTGCTTTTTGTCCTGAAACATCTCGATAGACCAGGGACCTATGTAAGGATCCTGTTTCTGGACTTCAGCTCCGCTTTCAACACCATCATCCCATCACTGCTCCAGACAAAGTTAACCCAGCTATCTGTTCCTGGCTCTATCTGTCAGTGGATCACCAGCTTTCTGACAGACAGGCAACAGTTAGTGAGAATGGGGAAACTCACATCCAGCACTCGCACAATCAGCACTGGTGCCCCCCAGGGATGCGTTCTCTCCCCACTACTCTTCTCCCTGTACACAAATGACTGCACTGCCCAGTACCCTTCTGTAAGACTTCTGAAGTTCGCAGACGACACCACAGTCATTGGCCTCATCCAGGATGGTGATGAGTCTGCTTACAGACAGGAGGTTGAGCAGCTGTCTGTCTGGAGCAGTCATAACAACTTGGAGCTGAACATGCTTAAAACAGTGGAGACAATAGTGGATTTCAAGAGAAACCCCCCTGAACTCCCCCCTCTCACCATCATGAACAGCACTTAGGCAGCAGTGGAGTCATTCAGGTTCCTGGGCACCACCATCTCTCAGGACCTGAAGTAGGACAATCACATTGGCTCTATTGCTAAAAAAGCCCAGCAGAGGTTGAATTCTTACATCAGCTGAAGAAATTCAACCTACCACAAGCTCTAATAAAACAGTTTTACTCAGCAGTCATAGAGTCTGTCCTCTGCACATCCATCACTGTCTGGTTTGGCTCAGCCACAAAGTCAGACCTCAGAAGACTACAGAGGACGGTTCGGACTGCTGAGAAGATCATTGGTGCTCCCCTGCCCACCCTCCAAGAAAGGGCTCAGAAAATCACCCTGGACCTCTCACATCCAAGCCATCATCTCTTCACAATGCTGCCGTCTGGTCTGCGCTACAGAGCACTGAGCACCGAAACAACCAGACACAAAAATAGCTTCTTCCCTCAGGCCATCTACCTCTTGAACAGTTAAATATATATATATATATTTTACATGCACCTTTTAGAACTTGCGTGCAAAACTTCTTATGTGCAATTAACTCTGTGCAATAATAATAAAGTGCAATCTTAAATATATCCTGCAGATAATAGACTATCTATTTTTTATACAACTTTTTCTGTAAATTATATTTCATCTTGCTGTATATAACACATATCTTTTACTGAAATAGTCTATTCTATTTTTTACTTGTACATATTTACATACACACATAACTTTACTCTCTATAGCTCTACTCTTATGTTTATTGTATTGTATTTCTTAATTTTTATACACATAGGCCCTTATTTAAATCATCTGTGTAACTGTTTTGTATTGTTTGATGGTCTCTGTGTTGTTGCTGATTCTGTGTATTGGATGCTCCTGTCACCAAAACAAATTCCTTGTATGTGCAAACGTACTTGGCAATAAAGCTCTTTCTGATTCATGAGACACATTGAATACAAGTAAAACAACTAAAGGCATATACCTGTAAAAACAAGAAAATGGTGAAAACAACAAAAGACAGACATACAAGTGCTCCACACACACACAATATGCGCATACATAAGTACACACATTGACATAGACGCACACACATACAAACAGGCATGGCAAATACTGCAAAACAATATGCAAACGGTGGCGAGGAACCCAAAACTCCAATCGAGAAAAAAAACCTCAGGAGAGCCCAGGCCCTGCCGTCGGTCTCTCTCCAACCTCTCGGGCGGGGATCACTTCAGCTAACTCCTCTGCCTTGACCAGCTCTTAATAGGTTGTGGGATCCCTCATGCTTACTGAGCCCCGGTAACGGCGTGGTAGTGCTCGTAGCGGGCGATCAATCACCACTTTCTCTGCGACCTGTGACGCCGTGGATTCCTCGGGAGTTAGCCAGAGGTGAGCGAGGCGGGCGGTTTGGGCGCGGATTGGCTATGAGTCTCTATAGGACCACTCATGGAATTGTTTTGTCCCATTTACTGCCGAAACGGCAACTCGGGCAAGTATCTCCCGCATCAGGGCATCATAGTCGGCGGTCCCAGGCGTGCACATCGAGTTGTAGGCCCGTTGTGCCTCCCCGGTGAGAAATGGTGCCAGAAGTCGTACCCACTCCGTCTTGGGCCAGGCTTCCTGCCTCGCGGTCACCTCGAATGAGTGCAGGTACGCCTCAATGTCATCCAGATCGCCAAGTTTGGTTAGGTGGTGGTAAGTCGTGCTGGAGATGTCCGGCGGGGAGGCTTGAACAGCCGCTTCCGCTATACATCCGATAGCCTGTTCCAATCGTTCCTGTCTGCCGGCCAACTGCTCGTTAAACTTCTGCTGGCGAGTGGTGATGTCCGCCAACCGGCGTAAGATGTCTCCCTAGCAGAGAGAGAGAGAGAGAGCGAACAATTCCCTGGAGTGAGAGTGAAAAAAAATATTCAGCATTGGTCAACTTGAAAAAGAAAGAATCGGTTCGTCCTGGGAAAATACGCCCGCATTCTCCACCAAATGTAGCAGGTCTGACACCGCTCGAACACGATTAATGAGAAAAACAGCCCGAAGTGGGTTTTATTGACACTTAGCTCAGTGATGATAACAGAAAAATAGGAACAGAATAAATGATGCCGACGCTGATTGAGAGAACGGTGACTCGCCGCACTTTGCATCAGAACATCGTAGAGACATAGGTGTAGCTTCGTTTCACTTGTGGATCGAACCATCATCTATTGGCATCTGCTAAGCCACGCCCAAAGCAACCAAACAGTTTTGTTTAGCAACCGTTTAGCCAGACCTATATCTCTTTATCAGAACATTGTAGAGACATGGGAGTTGGCTCCTTTCACTGTGGCGTTGAACATGATAATCTATCTATCTTTTAAAACTTTCTGACCTAAATGTACTAATTGTAACTTGCTAGCTTGTGTAGTTTATTTGTTATTTATTTTTCTTGTTATCAGACAATCTGCAGGGCTTAATACCTTGCAGGCGACTTCCGGAGGTTAAGTTTGGGCCAAAAAAGCGTGCATGCTAAGTAAGTAAAGTTTGTTTATCTTGTTGCTGGTGAAGCCATATATAGTTTGTTACAGTACCTGGTTGCCAGGGATGACCCCTCCCCAGAATGCCATGTCTACAAAACATTTTCCAGTAGCTGCATAAATCTTTTCTTGAAAATTTTCAACAGTTGTAGTTGGTGGGATGCTGTTTCTAAGTAAAGTGGAATATAATAAATATGTCAGTTTTATATGAAATGGTTTCAAAATGGTTTCAGATTAAACTAAATGTTTCTTATTATCACAGACAAGATATCAGCTATAAAATATATTAAGTTTACTTACAGAGGCATATCTACAACAGTGGTCACCCCCCCAGCAGCTGCTGCTTGTGTGGCGGTCCAGTAACCTTCCCAGCTGGTGCGACCAGGCTCATTAACATGAACATGACAGTCCACTAAACCTGGCATAACCAGACTGTTACCCATATCCAATACCTGTTACACAGATACTGTCCTGTCAGTGCATGAATGATAACATTTTGGAATATAAAAAAAAGAAGAATAGGTAAAGGTTAACCTGAAATATAATATGACTTAAAATATTGCATATCCAAAGGTACGCCATATAAGGTAAGTTGTTACAATGAACCTGTCAATAAACATTTTTAGAACAACATTTTTACATAATTTTTTTATATTAAAGTTTTATTAATTGAAAGAACATTCCTTATGTCTGGTTTCTCCCCACATTATGCAGTACCGGTTGTCTCCAGCAAGAGGTATATGTCTAATTTTCAAAGTTTCTCTCACCTCTCCAGCTGTGTTCATTGAAGCTGCTGAATCAGGAAGTATGCTATGAATCTTTCCTTCTTTAATAATGATACATGCCGGTTGAATTTCCTTTCCATACAAAATCCTCTGGCTCCGAAGAGCACTGACAACTGATCCAGGCTCCATTTCTGCACCTGCAGTATCTTATGCCGTCTATACCAGCTTGCGTGTTTTACTGGCTATATTAGCACATGTAACTCTGGGGTCAAGGTACATTCAACCACTGGCCTTTATGCAACCGTTTCATTAGGGAGATACACTTTTTTTGACCTCTCTTGTTTCTTACATGTTAAACATACTAGACTGTAAATAAAAGAAATAACTGGCCTTCAGTCCAATAATTTGCCCTCCTAGTTACACCTTTAAAAAGAATTGGGTCACTTTTTGTTCCTGGTGAAATGATCTGCCAGCCTCATCCAACTGGGTTTGACCAAAATCCTTTAGTATTGCTTCTTTTATACCTTTTCATTCACATCCAGCTTCACTACAATTTTGTTGACATACATTCTTTGAGGGAACCATTGCCTTGAACCAGGGGTAGGCAAACTTTTTAAGCCCCAGGCCACATCAAGTTTTTGAATCCTTGTTTAGGGCAGCATATATATTTTGCACATTAAATTAAATATATTTTTATTTATTCTCAAATTTGATAACTACTGAAATGTATGTACATGCAATTCCTTCTGCTCTGTTTTTCATAATGAATAAAACACTTTCATTATGAATAAAATTGGCAAAAAATTTACACACTGTGATAAGACACATTATTATAACAATTTATAGTATACATGATATTTTTGTCATATATTCCTCTAATTAAGGGGTGTGCAATTAATCCGAAAGGGCCACATTAGAAATGGGAGTTTAGTGGAGGGCTGAACCAAAAGGCTAAACTTGATTCTGCTCAATACTGAATTTATGACTTTTAAAATGCAATAAATATCTAATCTAAAATATCTGGTCTAACTCTTTTTTACTTAAAAAGGAAAAACCACCACCACTAATACTTTTCTGCACCTGTAACCTTTGTGCATATCACTAATTATACATGTACATACTCATGTATAATCAGATGTGTAATATACATTTATAACAGTCTAAAAATAAAACATTGTAATATAACTATATGAGTTAAACATTTGGCATTGCAAATAGCTCTCAAGTCATTTTTTATCCAATTTGAGCCGTATTTACAATAATTCTGATTCTCGAATCATACCATATATATCACTATGGGAACTATATATACTGTATATCTATGGTGGGAACCATGTCACAGTATGTGTCACTCTGCCATTTTGCCATGTCCCGCACCTGTGTCTTGTCAGTAAATTCCCATACCTGCCAGTCATCAGCCTCATCACCTGTGGACTATTTATACTCATTCTGTTTGCCCCATCGTTGTCAGGTATTCTAAAAGTAATAGATGCAATTGTATTCCCGTGTTTTCTGTGTTATTTATTATTAAATACTTCATTGTATTATTCCTTGTTGTGCGCATTGGAGTATACAACACAAAATGTTACAGAATACCAGACCTTAAAATGGTCAGCTGTACCTTCTCTCCAGTGGCCATCCTCATGAATTTGAGCCAGGATGGTCAGCCTCTGGAGAGTAATGTGGTGGAGTTTCTCGAGTTGTGTTATCAGGTGAGTTGGAGCGATCCCACCCTGAACCACTTATTTACGGTCTGGACGGTCTGGTTGGCTACGACTTCTGCGTTGGGGTGTATGATGGGGAGCGATGGTCGTCCAGTACCGGTCGTTCGCCTCTGGAGAGTAATGTGGGGGAGTTTGTCAAGTTGTGTTATAGGTTGAGTTGGAGCGATCTCACCCTGAACCTTGGTGAGGAATACTTACTGAGGAATATAAACATCGCCTTCAGTTCTGGGGACATTAATCACTACAGTTCAGCCAGGACAAATCTGAAAAGAGGCATAAGACAGGCCAAGTTGCAGTATAAAAACAAAATTAAGGACCACCTCCAGAGCAACAACCCAAAGCAGGTGTGGAGGGGAGTCGATAATATTACCAACTACAAAAACAGATACTAAGCTCTGAGGGGTGACACAGCGCTGGCGAAGGAGCTGAATTTGCTTCTTTGCCCACTTCGAAAAGAAAATGGCAGAATTTTCTACTGTAAATACGCTAGTTGACAACAGCAACTTCTTCATGGTGACACAGCAGGATGTGAGGCGAGTGCTTAGGACAGTGAACCCCAGGAAAGCAGCTGGACCTGACTGTTACAGGACGGGTGCTAAAGGAATGCGCAGACCAGCTTACGGTGGTTTTTACCAGACTATTTAATTGATCCTTAGCACAGGCAACGGTTTCCATTCAGTTCACCATTTAACAGTTTTAATGATTATCGGCCTGTGGCTCTTACTCCAGTCATTATTAAGTGGCCGAAAGACTCTCTTCTACACTCGATCTACATCAGTTTGCATATAGGTAATATTATCGACTCCCCTCCACACCTGCTTTGGATTGTTGCTCTGGAGGTGGTCGTTAATTTTGTTTTTATACTGCAACTTGGCCCGTCTTATGCCTCTTTTCAGATTTGACCTGGCTACACTGTAGTGATTAATGTCCCCAGAACTGAAGGCGATGTTTCTGTTCGTTAGTAAGGTCTTTACTTCTCTTATCATCCAAGGTTTTTGTGTGGCATACACCCGGATTCGTTTTTCAATGTTGAAAGAATCTGTGCAGTACTTAATAGGGATGTTCTGATCCGATATTTGTATCGGGTATCGGAGTCGATACTGAATAAAATTCTGGATCGGGTATCGGTGCAATTTGTCACCGATACTTGATCCGACATAAAATTTATGCTAGGCAATGTATAAGTTCATGGAGACATCTGCGCTTAAACTGTCTTGTGGCTGTGCTTTGCGCAGCGTGTGACATCATACGCTAGCAACGTGGTCTGTACGTAGTGCACGTGAACAAGCAAACATTTAGCTTACATTGAGCAGCAAAAAAGATGGAGCGAGCAAAAATATCTGCCATTTGGAGTAATTTGGAGCCGTGGTACGACATGGTGAAGCATAAATATTTATCTGAGACGGCTCTACCTGAACTGTACCGAAAAGTCTGCAAACACATATTATGAAAAAATTTAAAAAGATGTCAATGCGGTGAGTTTTACAACAGATAACTGGAGCTCGTTGTTTCAGTGATTGTTGGTTCCTGTTGTGGCGGTGTAGATTGAAGCCGTTTAACTCCATAGGTGCATCGGATATTCCAGGGTGAAGCCACGATTCTGTTACTAATATGGCACAGCAGTCGCCGATAAATCTGTACTCCAGCTGAAGCCGCAGCTTGTCCATTTTATTTACAACAGATCCGGCGTTTATGAGAAAAAGGCTTGGGAGCGGAAGTCTGTGTGGTGATTTTCTCTGTATCTTCCTCGCACCGGCCCTGCAGCCCAGCTTCTGCTTTCTATCCTGACGCTACCTCCTCCACTTGTTCTCCGGCATTACAACCCACGGTGAGCCCACTGTTCTGGCGATGTCCTCTGGTATATTGTGTCAGTAAAGAAATTCTGTTATAACAGTCCCCTTTCTCTGTAATCCTAATAACAGAAGGTCTTGTCCGTTGTAAGTAATATGTGACCGGCATACCGAAGTTGAAATAAATAGGAACACATTACTAAATAAAGAAAAGCGCACTTTAAAGGAGAGCTCAGAGCTGCAGCATATATGCGCACCACCATTCGTTGTCAAAATATGCTTGTTTGCAGATATGTTTTTACACCTTTTTTGCTTATAGCATGAAACCCTGGGCATATGATTACTTCCAGATGTTATATTGTATGGTATAAAAAGAGGTGTCTGTGCAATAATAAATGGGCTTAACATAGATGTTTCCTGTGTATGAATACTCCTAGAACTGCAGAGGAATTCTCTCACAACATCCAACCTATAAAATTGGATTTATTGGGTGATCCAAAACACAGAATGCTCCATCCATGAAATTCACTTCCGCGCCCGAATCAATAAAGGCAGACCCTTTTATTAATATCTGTCTGTGAGTCAAATCCACCAGCAAGAGGGTGCATGAGCCCATAGTGGGGGAGGTGGTGATACGGTCGCCAGGACTCCCCTGACTACAGGCGAGTGCCAGCTTTTACCGGACAGGAAGGGCCGTAACAATAGAGACACTATCCTTCGTTGAGACACCGTTGCTTCTTTTTAGCAGAAAGTCGTAATCTACCCACCTGCTTCAGCTCCGATTCCTTGTTGGAAATGGGTTTACAATGGGAGGTAAATGGGAGTCCAACCAAATATAGAGGACGCTTTGACTCGCTGAAACAATTCCATCCTGATGTTGATGCGAACGGCAAGATCTATGAGATCATCAAGTTCATCAGGGGGCTCTCGTGCATAAATTTTGTCCTTGACCTCTGCCGTTAAACCCTCGAGAAAGCGCGCCACAAGAGCCTCCGCCTTCTGGTGACAAGAAGCCGCCAAAGTACGGAACTCAAATGACCGAACGCTTGCCTTGCTGAGAGCCCCCAGAAGTCGTCATGCCTCCTTGCCAAAGACTGAGTGATTGAAGATCTTGATCATCTTGGCTTTAAAATCTGAAAATTCATAGCGGTATGTCGACTGTGCCTCCCATATCGCCCCTCCCCAATCCCGAGCTCGTCCGATTAACAGGGAGATCACGTAGGCAACTTTGGCCCTCTCGGAAGAATACGTGCACGATTGGAGGGAAAAGATGACTTCGCACTGGATAATGAATGCCCGGCCTAAGGTTGGTTCGCCATCATACGGTGGGGGACTATTGACACATGGCTCCTATAAAAAGGATACTTAAAACGTAAAAGCTCACTACAAATGTAAATGACTTTTAAATTATGAAAAAGTTAAGAAAATCTAGTTTGTTTTAATAGTTATAAGGAAGAGATAATTTGTGATTCGACAACCAATCTCACAGTCGAATCTTCGCAGAGGCGTTATACAATGGGGATCATGCCATTTTAGTTATATAGGCAGTAGCCTAACCGACGGGCACACACTGCGCCTTTGGAAATATTATTTATGATGTAAAGAAAAGGGACATTGTAAGGGTTACAAGAACTTAAATCCAGAGGCACTATATTTAATAGTCATAAATACGTCTGCAGAGCTTTAATGGTTGTATTCGCTCTGTGTTTTGTGCACATTGAGAAATACAGTGAGTGAGAGCAAAACTGTGCAAAACTCTGCGCATGTTTGCTCGTGTGTATTGCAATACGCGTTATTCATAACAAATAGCAAAACCCAACTCTAATTTAATTTTGCTTTATTTCCTTTAAAACCAAATGTGCTCTATAATGTCGTTGGATTATCAGCATATCCCCCATATGGAATAAAGACCACACAATCATCGGTTTCTCTCCTTTTCCCTTTTTATCCATTCCTTGGGCTGGGGAACAAAGAAGATGGCTGGGGGGACAGAGGAGATGGTTGAAGAGGCGAAGGAGATGGTCGAAGAGGCAAAGGAGATGGCCGGGGGGACAGAGGAGATGGCTCGAGAGGCCAAGGAGATGGCTCGAGAGGTGAAAGAGATGGCTCGAGAGGTGAAGGAGATGGCTCGGAATGGAGGGCAACTTCCCTGGAAGTAAACATTGATGAGGATGATGAGGAAAAGGAGTTTGTGCTGCTGGAATCACTACAACCCTTTGGTTTAGAAAAGAGTAGCAAAATAAAATATGTTATTGCATTACACATACAGCGGAGATATTCTGCATGTTTTAAAGAGAATTTTAAACACATTATATTACATTGCAAACACTACATTGTTACGTTTGTTCAGTTCGCATCAGTATGCCATGTACGGCGTGATAGCATTGATAGCTAGCCTAAACACAACATAACACAAAGGAAATGCTATATTTACTAGGGATGTCCAGATCTGATCAAGTGCACGGAAATCGGGCCCGATCACGTGATTTCAGACTCGATGGGAATTGGACGTTACCTCCCGATCAGCTCGGGTATATATGTATATATATTCTCATTATTTTTTAACTCATCTATAGTTATCCGGTGGCACAGAGTTAGACCTCCTGACTCCACACAAAAACAGCAACGCGTGCGGCATGACATCACTTTGTTGCAGAGAGGCTATTGGTTAAATGCGGCAAAGTAGAAGACGGAAGCAGCTTGAAGCGGAAAGCGTGAGTAAGTCTGCGGTCTGGATGTATTATAAAGTTGATGACAACAACATTGCCATAGCAAACTGTGAGGTATGTAAATTTGGGATTGCAAGAGGTGGAAAGGAAAAGGCTACATTTAACACAACAAAATACGGCACCTCATAAACAATCACCCGACACAATACAGCTTACAATACAGCACTACAGTTTACCAAGCCAAGCCAACCCAGCCGAAGACGAGTCAGCTCACGCTGCAGGAGAGTTTGAAGAGGAGAGAAAAAATGACAGCGCAAAGGCGGAGGACATCACAGCCAAGATAGCACAAATGATCGCAATGAGTGACCTGCCATTTGCTTTTGTGGAGAAACCTGGATTTCTTACGCTTATGGAGCACATAGAACCTAGATTTGAAATGCCGTCTCGCCACAATTTCACAGAGAAGCTCTGCCAGCCCTTTATAAGAACATTTCTGACAAACTACTTGTCCCGTGTTTCATTCACCACAGACATCTGGAGTTCGTCCGTAGCTCCCATGTCTCTACTACGCCTTAACGTACAATGGATTGACTCAAGTTTTGTTTAACGCTGTGCGGCCCTACATGTCCAGGAATTTCGCGGATCGCACACCACAGAGCGCATCCAGCAATCGATGGAAAAGATGCTAAACAACTGGGGAATTGACAAGCAACGGGTATGAAGAAAGCTATGAGGGATATGGGGGTGCCGAGTGTGGGCTGTGTCGCCCATTCCTGTCAACTCTGTGTGCATGAGGGCCTGCCACTGAAGCCACTAAAACATTATGTGCTTGCACATAAATAAAGTGAATCATGTTTCTCTTATGTGCAGACACAATGGAACAGCAGCCTCTACATGCAGCAGAGCCTATTGCAACAAAAACGTGCTCTTATTGTCTTTGCAGCTGAGCGCACTCTACCAGCAACACTGACAGCTCACCAGTGGGAGCTGATGAATAAGACTGCTGATGTGCGATCCCCCATGCATTCATTAAGTCATTCATTCACTCATTAGTCCTCAGACGTGTTCTGTCTCAGACGTGTTCTGTCTCGGGAGGATGATGATGACCAGGGAGTAAAAACAATGAAGAGGACTCTGCTGGAGGCAGTGGAGAAGCGCTTTGCTGTTGTTGAAACTGAGCCACTCTTCTATGTCGCCACTCTTCTAGATCCCAGATACAAAGATGGGCAAGTATTGTAAAATAGAATAAAAATGCACCTTTTGTACACCAGTCTCGTTTGGCTCTCAGCGGAGGCGGTCGCATTTTCTCACTCCCCGTCCTTGCCCATTTTTTCCCTGCTTTGTCTCTTGTCTTGTCTCGTCTCACCTACTGAGAGACTCTCTCTGCACTGCACTCCAAACTTGGAAAATTATGGATGTGATCAACTGGTCTCTCAACGCAATTGACACCATTTTCTCAACGAGAAAACTGGGTTCGGGGGAACCCGCGTGCCCTGACAGAACGTACGTAGCTGGCTACACGATGGACGGGTGGGAGAGATGGCGGACACACAGACATAGACTTATCCCTCCCACTCCTCCGTATGCTTTGAACCGCCAGCCTGACGAGCGGGTCTGTGAGCAGCGCCGTAATGGCACTGGGCCAGATGGCTGCTTGTCGGAACTGGATTATCTTACCCTGTTGCAAGTCTTGTCTATGGTGTATTATGTGTATCTGTTTTTCTCTCCACTTCCCTCATGTTTGCTGTTTTCTTCTTAAATCCATTTCGTTACACTGTACTTGTTATATGTGTAATGACAATAAATTGAATCCAATCCAATCCAATCCAATCATGTTTATATAAAGCCAAGTCATCACTAGACACTAGTATTAAGCCAATTTATTTTTTACTTCCTTTTTAATTTAGTTTTGGGTAATTATAGTTCTAAGGTTAGATTTTTTTATTGTTTATTAATTGAGTACATCTGTAGGTAGTTGCCTAACTGAAGAGCTGTGCTATGTGGTGTCTGTTGTCTTATTGTTTTAATAGGTTGGTTTCACGTGACGTCACGCTGCTGCATCGCGAGGGCGCGAAATCTGTGTTTATATAGCATTAGGTTTTCGTTAAAGGCTCATTTACTTAGTAATGATAATTAAGTTACCGGTAGTCTAATATGGATTTCATTCGGGGCTTTTTAGGCTGCCGTAGCGCTTTGGGTGACGTTGAGTCTGTAGATTGAGCTCCGACGGTCAACCTAGGGTCCTAAAAAACTAAACCCAAATCAGAGGCGTCTCTTAAACGAGAGCAGAGGGTGAAGCTCAATGAAGACCAACAAAGACGGTCGGAATGTGCAGAGGCTATGTTGGATCTCCTACAGACAGATGAGAGCCCAGATCTGACACAGACAGCCGAAATCTCCGAACCGAAGCAGCGTGACTAATGGATAAAAGTATTACACTTGGGTAATGCTAGTGACTAGTCCAATTGTACTGGCTATATGTATTATATGTAATGAAATGGATTCTAATGTTATTGCACACCATGTTCTTATTATAACAATTGTTAAAAAATCTAATATTGTAAATAAACCACCATTTATAATTCTGTCTTCTCAATGGTATTTAATGTTTTCATTTATATTACACAACAGCCAGAACTCACAGAGACCACACTAATAACTATAGTCAAAATGATAGATAGTTGGTGATGTCAACAGCCTCCACGGTCGGCAAATCTTCAAGTTCGACCGAAAACTCACTCATCTTCATGCGGAACGGGTCACGTACAACATATCTGTTTACTAACTCCATGTATCTATTTATTGAAACTGGTTCTTAATGCATTCAATACGGATTCTCCGCAACGATTTCCTCCATAGACGTATTGTCCTTGTTTACTTCCCGCCCTCCATCTGAAATCGCCCCGCCTTCGCGCGTCATCATAATCACGTGACTGAAACCCAGCAATTGTGTGTTACTTTTACCTGTTTCTAGCTTTTTCACAAAGTCAGCCAACCTGTTGCTTGCAAAGGAACACCTTATCCAGAAGGTGGCAAAGACACTAAAGTCCAAAAGTGAAGAATTCATGTTATTTATTACTTGATTGTTCAAGCTACCTCACAGAAGTGCTCTGTTTGTTAACAGAGTTGTTGAATGTTAAAATAAGGTGAATTAAATAAAAAATAAGGAACATCCTGGATCTGTTTCTTTGCTCTTCTTTAATCTTTTTTAATGTATTATAGAAGTATCGGATATGGACTCGGTATCGGAAGATACTCAAAATCAAATCACTCGGACTCGAGGCCAAAAAAACTTGATCGGGACATCCCTAATATTTACCTCATCAAAGTTTGACTCGGTGACCCGGTGTTTTATATGCGGTGCGAGCCAAGAAAGGAATATATAAAATGCAGAGACTTTCTTCCCGCCTGGGTCCCCGCTCCTAGGAGCGAGTTTCTTTCGGAGGCGATCCTACTTGTCCCGGGTGTTCTTCCATCTTTCCACGCATTCCGCAACTTCCAAACCGACGTTAGAGGAAATCTCACTCCAAGAATTCGCCGCTATCTGAAAGTCTTTATAGTCCGCCGAAGAGGAGTCGTACAGATGACTGTATTTTCGAACCTCTTCAACCAGACGCTTAGTAACTTGGTAGATGTCGATGCTCGCCATGTTGTTCTTTTGTGAACTCTGAATTTACCAGAAGAAGACGCCAGACAAGAAAACGCCGGAAATGCGAAAGGAAGAACGATACTGGTAAACCGACGAATCACAGAGCTTGCGGTCCGCTTTGAGTTTAAAAATTTATAAATATATGTTGCCATAATATAACCAAAATCACTGCATTTAGCTAACGCAGCTCATACTTTGGGAAGTAATTAATTACTATCAACTAGTTTTAAAAATATTTTTGAGGTGAGATCTGACCTAGTAATGTATGGAACAGCATTGTTACCTGATGTTTAAGTGGTCAGATAAAGAGCCTGTGTGCTCGAAATATCAAGCATGTAAAAGTCTTCGAATTAATATTTTTTACATATTTTTGGAGCTTCTGTGTGCCAACTGTATATATACTTCTTCATTAGTTTTTTGGTCGAGCAACCACTTGAGGTTGATGTGCGTGCTATTGTCTTCTTATACGTGATGTTTAAGGAAAATATCCATTCCTATTTGTGGCTTTTGTTTTAAATATATGTTCCCCTGCATTTCAGACATTTTACCTCAACACATTTTTTTTTTATAAATGTAGATTTTGTTCTAAACAAATTCTGTAAATTAATGTTAATGTTTTTTAGTGCATCAATGTTGCACTGTACCCTTTTGAACCAACTGGTGTGCGTGTGATTTGACTACAAGTTGACCATAGGCAAGACGTGACAATTCTGATTCGACTATGTAAATCCTTAGTCGAGGAAACCCCTGTTGAAAACTGATGATTTTGCTAGATTGATACAGATTTTACAGGTTAATTCAATAGCTCCAATTTGGTGAACCCACATCATGCGGTACAAAAGACTTGTTAATATCTGAAGGTTAACTTAAATTGTAAAGTGACCATAAACTGTCCACAGATCTTCAAAAACATCTTTAAAATCCTCCATAGTCTTTGTTTTCTGGCACCTACTGCGTATTTGACTCCAGTTCACCAGTGACTGTTTGATATTGAGATTCATCATTTTACACAAGGAAAATTAACAGAATCATATACTATAGCAAAAGATGCAAACATTCTCTAATGCTCAAGAAGTAGGGGTGGGCGGATCGATCCTGAAATATCGATATTTCCGATGCTGAGGCTGTATCGAAACGGATCGATCCTAACATTAAAACATCGATACTAATGTGTTTTTACTACAGATTTTATTTATTTACAAATTTAGCTAATAATTGTATAATAAAGAAGAACGATTTATTTCCCATACACCTAGTCTTGCACACGTTGCTCCACCCTGCCCTGCTGTATTTTGTAGTCCGCTATCACGTGACTCAGCAGCACCAAGCGCAAGCACGCAGACGCAGCTGCAGCCAGTGAAAAGAATAAAAACTGCGATGTGTGGCAGTGGGCTTTTGGGGGTAAAAAGCCAAATATTAAAAGTACTTTATATTTCAACACTTTATTGACTTTGTTTCTCAAACAGTTGTGTGCACTTTGTTTATAAATTAACTTAATTTTATTTTTAATTCGTAATATGTGTCTAAACACTGAACAAAAAGGGAAAAGCAGTTTTAAAAGCTTTGTTCCTCATTAATAATTTTGTGCACTTTGTTTTTTTTAAAGCTAGAGAAGTAGTTCTAGGATAGGGACAAATTGTTTTGTTATATATCAGTTTTCTGTTCTGTTAATCTGTTACTGTTAGCATTTTCTGATAATAATTTGGTGCAAAGTTCATGCTTGCAAATTCTATTACAGGAATACATAACTAAACATATATATTTCTTTGGTTTAAATTATGTTCCGTGTTTTAACATCTACATGATTAATTAGCCTCTAAGCACAAATCACAAAATATTTTAGTGGTCATAAAAATGTATTCAGATTTAGCAACTTAATGATCCATTCATCTGATAAATCATGACATTTCATCCACAGGAAAGTATATGTAAATTCAAGTGAATGCTTCTAAAAGTATCGGTATCGGCGATACTGGCCCTGCATGTACTTGGTATCGGATCGGTACCAAATTGTACAGTATCGCCCACCCCTATCAAGAAGTCAACACAATATAATTAAAGTCAGGTTGGTGGTAACCTCTGAAAATGCTAAATGGTGTCAATTATTTTTTTGAATGGGAAACATGTATATATTTTGTGTCTTCAAGAGGCTTTTACTAAATGAGAAAATTAGTTATTTTAAATACAATAAAATGTCTCAGTCCAAACGTTTATCGGGAAGGCAATGTCAGATCCAAATGCAGCTTTATTAACAGACAGGAGCGGTTGAGACAGGCAGCAAATGGTCACAAACAAGGCAAGCAAAAATAATGCACTAGACCAGGGCTTCTCAAAGCCTACTTTCAAAGGTCCAAATCTGAATTCACGAGTGTGTCAAAGGTCCGGACAATCGGTTGTTTCAAAATTAGTTTTTAATACACATCCTTATTACTTTTTATAATGAATTAACATTACTTTTTGAAAACAATAAAGAGTATTCTGCATTTAAAATACATTTACAACAAATCCAAAAGTGGCAAAACATACCAAGAGGTATAGGCCAAAAATAAAATGGTGCAAAAAACAGAGCAGCCTTATGTGAGAAATGGCACTCTGTTCTCAATCAGCTGCCTAAACCGTGGCACAAAAGGTGTGGTTGTTAGTGCAAAGTGCCGTTTGACATTTCCACTTCTTATAATTCCAACTGTCTAGTTACAAATTAAACAGAACAGCTTTGTGCTGGATTGGGGCAAAATGAATCCGTACCTCTCTGTCCAGTCATCTTTAAAAGCTCTGTTTTCTTCGACTTTTCTTTTTTTAGTAGCGGACATCCTCATAAACTCCAACTGGTCCAAAATTTGGAAGCTCGAGTTCTTACACGTACAAAAAAGGTATGAATATATAAGATAGGTTCTGTCAATTTTGCAATGGTTACCTATAAAGCATTGCACTTACTTTAAAATCTTGCTTATTACCTATAAAGCCCTACATGGTTTAGCTCCTCAGTACTTAAGTGAACTCCACTTGACTTTGATTTTCCTACAACATTTCAAATGCTATTAGATTGTTAATGATCATCTTAAATCTATAATTTACCTTATTAAGTTTATTTTTTTTATTTTTATTTAGCCTTGTTGTGCAAGCACCTTTGAGCTTGTGCAGAGGCAGCAGCTTTTGCCCGAGGGGAACTGGAATCCCCTGGTTGGGCCTGGGTTCTCCTGATGTTTTTTTTCTCGATTGGAGTTTTGGGTTCCTCACCACTGTTTGCATATTGTTTTGCATATCTGCTTTAGAATTCAGAAGTTAGACATAATTAATATTGTATCTAAGAATTGATAGTCCATTTAATATTTGACCTGTGGTTCTCTCTCCTTTACCGCCAAGGTGTGCTTTCACTGTGCGTGTGTGCGAGTGTGTGTGCGTCTATGTCAATGTGTGTAAGTATGTATGCATATTGTGTGTTTGGAGCATTTGTATGTCTTTCTTTTGTTGTTCTCACCTTTTTCTTGTTTTTACAGGTACATGCCTTTAGTTGTTTTACTTGTATTCAATGTGTACAGCTGCTTTGTAACAATGAAAATGGTAAAAAGCGCTATATAAATAAAGTTGAGTTGAGTTGTATTACAGCCCTTCAATTGCATTAAGCTCTCAGACATGGCTGAACACGCCGAGTGAACTGTACAAAGCAGGATCATTTAATTCGTGTACTGATTGCGTTTTGAATTATTGTGATTGCCTTGGTAATTGTTTTATAGCCAACATGTAAGTGTGTGTGTGTGTGTATGTGTACACGCAAACGCAATCAGTACACGAATTAAATGATCCTGCTTTGTACAGTTCACTCGGCGTGTTCAGCCACTCACGTCACGTCAGCACTCTTAACAGACTTTCCGAAAAGCCCACTCACAGTAACATGCGTGAGAACGCGTTATTGCCCAAGATTAAAAAGCTGCGCACGAGCACCTCGCCCGAATTTACGCTTTTTGCGTAGAGAATTGTCGACAGTGACAACAGCGCGTACTGCGGTCACAAAATATCACGGGTAACAGAACATTTTGTAACACAACCACTGAGACTTCTTCCACTTCAGGTCACGGACCCGTCGATCAAAATCTGACTGGCATATGAGAGTAAAGCACTGATAACTCCCGCCCACGCGAGAGGTTTGTGCCAGAAGTTCGAACGTAACTTTTTGCAGTGTAAACAAAAAATAATGAAGCGCAAACGAAATCTCGGGCATCGCATTCATAAACAATGATTTTCGAAAAGGATATTTAGAAAACATTTGATGATGAATGCAGTTTGTTTGAAAGTATGTTAAAAGTTTGCAATTGGAGTTCAATGTATTCGTTTTCAAAGTGTATTTCTTCTTTCGTGTTGTTTATTTTTATTTTTATTTCGCGTTCGTTTTTATTGGCACAAAAGGAGTCCCATAGTAATGCTGAGATGAGGTCCTGTCACGGTCACGCGTGCTGCTCTGCTTCACTGTGTTTAATAAGAGACAGCTTTGTGTGTTTTTTTAGTAATCATGCAGCTTTTATCAGTGGCGCTGGCTCACGGGCACAATCTTCAAATTGAGATTTATTTTAACATTAATAGTATTCATCAATTAATGTCACACCAGGTCACATGTCCGTTTTATTTGTAGGCTTTATGATAAAAAGTATTTCTCAAATAGATACTTTTCTAAATAAACAATGTAGATTTTCAGTCTGTTTTCGTGACTTGACCATTTTTTATGTTTTGACCATATTTTAAATATACGGAAAAAATCTGGAAAAAACATTCACAGTCTATTTCTGTAATTTGACATTTTCCCCCTTATTTCAAAAATACAGGGACAATTCCTAAAATAAAACAAATCCACAGTTTATTTCTGTAATTATATTTTTTTCCAGTGTTTCAAATATACAGAAAAAAACTGTCAAATAAAACAGAATTTTTTTTTTTAAGTGTATTGGGCACATCATTTTAAAACACGATTTTCACATGATAGGGAAAAATGAGACAAGCAGGTGTGAGCACTGTGGGGTGACAGAAACAGGGGAGCATGTGTTATGCCATTGTTAGGCCTATAGTAGTGAGAGAACTTGTTGTAGATCTTAAAGAATTGAAAGTCCAACCAACAATTAAAGAATTATTCCAGAGTGCACAGAAAGAATCTAGAATATACCCTATTTTATTTAGGTTTTTGAGAGAGTCACGTTTGTTACAAAGAATGTAAGGTTGTTAAATATACATATATATAAATGTTAATAAGGAAATTGTATATATATATTTTTTTTAAGATTATTTAGCCTGGTAGTGTTTTCCACGTTCTCCTCCTTGGTCTTCACACTCCATCCCAGTAGGTGGCGGATCATCACCAAAAGCTGATTTGCCAACCGCCATTAAACAAAAGAAAAGAAACAAAGTCACAGCATGATTGACGTGTCCACCATTGATTTAGTAAATCGCGTTTAGTCCCTTCCCGGAAGCCGTAGAAGAGGAAGTGTTTTTGGGTTTGAAGAAAAAAAACCGCTTAAATAGACGACTTGCCAACCACTGGTATTATATCTTTCATTGTTTTTATTCGTTCGTCCGAAAAAGATGACTTGCAGAAGAGGAGCTTTAATTGTATTAGAAGGTGTAGACAGAGCTGGGAAAACCACACAATGTTTGAAACTCGTGCAGGCGTTACAGCAGAGTGGACGAGAAGCAGAAATGATGCGATTTCCCGGTAAAAAATAATGTTTCAACATTTATTGACAAATGACTTCCAATTATTTTAAAATTTTTAGGGATTTTTGGATGGTTTAGAAATCTTCTTGGGGGAATGGAATGGAACTGTAAGTTTTTCATGTTCTAAAAGATTATAACTAACCGTGTAAATATGCTGGTCTCAAATGAGATCTGTTATAATCACAAGGCTTGGGGGGAAAACTATTAACAGGCCCATGAATACAATTTATGTTTTGATGATGTCCTGTTGTTCTATATGAACTGTTAATGCAGGTTTATCTGTTCAAAAGTAAGATTTACGTTACACCGTCATTAGCTCTGACAGTCATGCCACACTTCAGGTTTCTTACGTCAAGATCATTAGTGCTATAGGACATACGATAACGTATATCTTTAAAATTCTCGTTTTGGAGCATCATTGGTCTGATCGAGCTAACTTCTCGTGTAGTCTCAGTCGTTGTGACGTCACGTGTATTGTCAAGGTCCATATGATATTAAATCTGCCCATTACACACACGCTTTGAAGTGGTCTTTAGCAGTGTTTTTTTTTTTGTACTAACGCATATTTGTTTCAATACAGACAGAACCACAGTAATTGGTGAACTCATCAGTTCGTACTTGATGAAGAAAAGTAATCTGGAGGATCACACTGTTCATCTGCTCTTTTCAGCAAACCGCTGGGAAATGGTGTAGGTCATTGTTTCCGAGTATTGACTATATGCACGGCTACTTCCTGGTTTTTGATCAGGCATCTCTGTTGAACTAACAGTCAGCTATAGCATGTCATTCTACACTCGCTGCTTAAAAAAGTGTGCAAAGTTATGATTTGAAATCTGCTGATAAGAAACCTTGAGAGATGTAGCAGTGCTCAACTGTTCTCCCCTCATGTCGCAGAAATGTAAACATTTTTTCATCTTATTTCACGTTTAAACAACTAAATTCTTGTAAAGCATGATTATTTAACAACTAGATTCTGAATATTGAAGATGTCCCCATGCAGATGAGTGACTGTTCTGTTCCAGCTGGCTTATATTAGTGAGGAATTTAAGAACGCTCTGTGTATATGGTCAATTAGACTAGATGTCACTTTATTCCAGTCATGTTTATAGTCAAAAATGTATCATTGAATCTCTTCTGTGATCTTTTCTCCCAATACACTTCTGTGTCCATAAATAGTAGTACAGTTATATAATGTTTATCCTGTTGATTTTCAATGTGCATATTCAGGAATAAAGCTTTGCACTAGTAATGACCGACCATTTTGCATAGCTTTGCACTGCCCTGCATTAAGTCTGGTGTCAATCAGATTATCAGATAATTTAAGTCGAAAATTTCAGAGCTCCCTTTTTCTTATTTCAGACCTCTGATGAAACAGAAATTGGAACAGGGAATTAATCTAGTGGTGGACCGTTATGCATTTTCAGGAGTGGCTTTCACTAGTGCCAAGCCTGTGAGTGTTATTGTTACTTAAATACATTTTATTAAAAACTTTATTTACATAGGAAAAACATTTCAGAATTGTGAAGATTCTAAAAACAAAAAGAGCAGTAATTCTTAAGTAAATTGTTTCAATGTACATTCATCTACAAGAGCAGATGTAGAGCCATCGGTTGTTTTGTGTGTTTAGGGCTTCTCTTTGGAGTGGTGCAGGAATCCAGATGTGGGTCTACCAAAGCCAGACCTGGTAATGTTTCTTCAAGTAAATCCCGGTGTGGCAGAAAAGCGTGGAGAATTTGGAACTGAACGTTATGAAACAAGCTTTTTTCAAAGCACAGTTCATCAAAGGTTTGAAGAGCTCATGGAAGATAAATCAGTCAACTGGAGGGTATTTTTTTTTTTTATTACCATATGGTTCTGGTAATTTAACGACATTTACACTATATAATTCTTTTTTTTTCTTCTATAGGTGATTGATGCAGCAAGGTCTATTGAAGAGGTGCACAACGATATTAAGCTTTTGAGTGAGAATATAATACATTTCTCAGAGAATCAGCCAATTGGAATGCTGTGGAGTTAAAAAGCTGTTTCAGAGAAGCTTTTAATATATCCTTGTGTTGAATAATTAAACTAAATTGTTTTAGCTTTTTGTTGTCTTTAATGAATTAAATAAATATTCATAAAATAAACTTGCGTACAGAGATTTGATCATTAAAAAGGTTCTGTATAATTACAAGCTGTCCTAGCATGTGTGTAAATGCTCAACCTTGCTTAATTGCCATTTACAAGTTGATAGAGGTCCAAACTTGTGTGCCGTCACTGCCGAATCAAAACTAAGCAGTAATTCTGACCAATACCAAAAAATGTGTTTTAGTAAACTTGTGTTTAAGTTAAGAGGACGAAAAGGCACCATATCACTTAAAAAGAAATCTATAGTGTTAAAACTTAATATAGATATACATAAATGCAAAAAACATATTGATGATACTGTTAGCCCTGACTATAGCTCATTAATGATGACAGAGCCGTCAGTATAGCCATTTAAGAAAGTTGTGTGTTTGACGCAGGTGAGTCTAATGGCCAAAGCCAGTTTGGCATTTGGTGACAATGACATTCTGTCCTTTCTCTCACTGCCTTCTTTCCTCTGCAGGGCTCTGTCGCAGGTTTCTGAATGTCTGGCAAATATATAATTTCTTCACAGAGACAGTATTTCAAATTCTTCATCTTCTGAATCAAAGCAGCGCTCCAAACGGTCTGAATCTGAGAAGTCTGTTGAGGAAAATGTAAAGTGTAAAACAAAAGTATTTAAAATTCTGACTTTTTATTCATTTCAATTTTGCAATTTATTAAGCAAACATTCATGATAAAGTTCAAAAAATTGTAGCTGTATAATTCGGTCAATTTGATATTTTCTAACTATTGACTAAATGGTTACTTGCGGGCTTGTTTGGTCCAAATCCAAAGTACATATTTTTTTTGTTTATTAAAAGCATTTTTTTGATCATGTATTTTTAGCGGCCAAGCACCGAAGGCTGTATCCCCTAATGCTTCTCTTGGTATTTTTTAACCAATGGGAGTCTATAGCAGACTCACTATTTGGCTCACTCGTAGAAATGCAACTCAAATGGCTGTAACTTCTGAACCCCTTGATCTACAGAACATTTACTTAGTGCACATCGTTCCACTAATCTCATTCTATATGTTACATTAAAGGTCCAGTCAGTGAAATCAAGTGGCAAGGTTGTGAATTGTAACCAACCGCTGACTCTACCCCTCCCCCTTCCATTCGAGACAATATGAGCACATTCTAAGGTAATAAAACGACACATCATTGTGTGAGCTCTTTATACACTTCTGAAGACATAGTTATGTATATTATATTGCATTTCTGATAATAGATCCTCCAAAAAATTATACACTGGACCCTTAAGACTCTGCTCATTACAGTAGCAGCCATCTTGAAAAATACAGTATTGTGTTTTTTTCACTACTCATTCAACCATGCAAACTAGTCGCTTTTTCTGTGAATTTTTTCGTTTTGAATCTAAAATAGGTCATTTATTTGAATTGTGTAAATTCTAAGAGTTTTATTTTCTGTGGGGGGGTCTTAGGCACTTGAGTGTCTGCAATTCTTTGGGCCACCACCTGTAAACATTATGCCAACCAGAATCAAGATAACGGCTAGCCGCGTTATAAACATCATGTTTGCACCTGTGCTGAAAGGGACGAGTGCAAAGTGTCCGTCAAAGAGAAAATGGCATTGATATGTATTATTCTGATCTACCGTGTGATGAGAACGCTTATGTTATGATAGACAGTTGCTAGTCTCCCTTTCGAATTTCCACTTCTAGAGCTGTGCCCTTCCAAGTGAGTAAGGCACTTGGGTGCAATTGATATTCGTCCGAAGTTTCAGTCACAGAAGCTGTAGTTTACAGATGATGTTTATTAAATATTTTAGAGACCGATCAATTCGCTTCATTTTATGTTAATATGTCATCAGGAGCTGCGGGGATTACTTTTGTATTGCTTGTATCTGCTTTTTGACCTTTCTTTTTTATGAAAGCTCTTATAACTCGCATCAATGACGTCCTGCACTTTATCTCTCTTAATAACTCTCTTAACATCAGTCCTGCACTCTATTTTCTCAATCCTGCATGTTTTAAAACCAAAATCAAAACCCCAGATGCGCCAATGCTTTGGTTCCGATGCAAACTCGTCAGTTTTTTTATTAAAAAACTTAATTAAACATTAAGAATCATCTTCATTTATTTAAGACTCGGAGCATTGGGATCGTGAGACGAGGGCACATTTTTTTTTTATGAAAATCTCAAATGGGTACAAAATCCATATTTTTCCTTAAGCTCAAAATTGCCTTTCATGGTTTGCACTTAAAAAACAGGCCAAAAGCCTGAAGGAAAAAATAACCTTATCCCCACAAAAAGCAATAACACATGGACTGCATATAGATGGGTTTGTGACAGAATTCTCTAAAATTTGCAGAAAGTTAATGCTGAGAATATTATAGTGATATGAAGCAGTAGCGTAGCAAGGAGGGTTTTTGATTGCTTAAAATAAAAAATAAGGAATGTTGATTTGTTACTCTGGTTGATCGACCAATCAGTGCTCCCAGCTGTTTTCAAAGATATTGGTTTAATTATGTCACATAATTAAACCAATTATGTTTAATTATGCGTAGCATCTTGACTTTTGCGCCAAGAGTTTAATTTGTATGCTGGACAACATTCGGTTTCTTTTTTTTATAAATTATGAAAAGATGAACAATTAATAATGTAGTGTTCTTGAAGACTTTTCTCAACCGAAATGTTTTCTCACCCTCGAAGACCATTGTCATGTAAAAGGTAAGACAATGGTTTGACTGGAAGACGCCAAGCTACTGCGGTTTCCTAATCCTGGTCCTCACAACTCCCTCTGCATATTTTGTATGCATCTCCTACTGCTTCAGAGGTTTGTTCAATTCACTCTTAAAAACCCTGTGAAGTGGACACGAAGGGCATTAAGTTCCACTAAACCTAACTACTAACGTTACGCAAATCGCTGTAGTAAGTTTTGTACCGTGAATGAAGACGCTGCAAATTTGTGTTCTGAAGTTAACTTCAGAAGCAAACTTCATCAGATTTCATGTGTGCAGGGAGTAAAGAGCAGTGAACAATGTGTAGGGATCATGTCAATGGGAACACAGTTCATTCATGGAGCGCTGGTGATTTAAATCAGGTGTGTTAAACGAGAGAGAGACGCAAAATATGGGGGGACGCGAGGACCAGATTAAGAGCCACTAGACAATGTTCATATTTGCTAAAACGGTGAAATGAGCTTTATAATACAGGTGTATTATTTTAGTACCTATAAATATCTACATGTATAGAAACCTATACGTATACATAATGCCCCCCTCCTTTACAGACAGGCAAATCTAAAGCTAACAAATTGTAACATGTAAAATAAATGGAAATGAAAAAAAAAAAAAGGAAATATATGCATAAGAAGGTAAAAAAAATGTTATACAATATTAATATTGTATAAGTATCGTTCAAAACGATAAATAGTTTTTTTTAAACAGTTTGTTAATAGTAAATAGTTTGGGGCAAAAAATATATATATAGTTACCCCCCCCACTCCGCCCACCTGAAAAATCACTTTTAGACACAATTAGTATGCTTCTTCACTTCATCTATAAGGACATTGTAATATAAATAAAAAATATTGTATGTGTTCCTTAATCTTCAGATCACAGACTAATTTTTATATTTTAAGTTTACACACTGACTGCCTGGATTGTATGTTATTCTCGGCTCACATCACAAGTGTTTTGTGAAACTGGTAAACGATAACATTACTTAAATTAATAAATTAGGTAAAAAATGCCAGAGTAATATTCAATAATTCACATTATTAGGGGCCAAGCCCCATAGCTTCTGTTGGTATTATTAATCTTTGCCAATGGGAGTTTATGGCAGCCCTTAGAACAGAAGTTAGGAAAAGGATGAAATTAGGCACACTCCTAGTGGTGGTCCTTAACACCCATTAACCAACAGAGTTTCTACTCTGCATATGTCATGCACTCATCACGCCTATCACATTCCATGCATTACATTAAGAAATTAAGTCTGCTGTAGTGCGTGAGTCTGCTATTTACCTTGTTACCTTGTTTTAACTGTTGAACTGGACTGTTGCCTGTTGTTAATTAAGATAATTTGAGCTTGTTTATTTTATAATTCCTTGACTGATTGCTAAGGTGTTAGCATTTTTGTTCCGTTGGTACTGAAGTCTCATTAAGTTACGGCTTGACATTATAATTTGCACATATCCACTGAGGTAGTTGATCGCTGTTTGATCCATGGCCCAGTCAAGTCGTTCAGGCTTTGTTTTGGTAATCGATAAGAAGTGATCCAGCTGTATTCTGTTAGCGCTAATCTCAACACATACTTTGGATAGTGCCTCTGCCCTATATGGTAAGCGTCAGCGGTCGTGTTCAGCTTTCCTCGTGTGAAGACCGACTCCAACGAGCAGAGACAACGACAAGGCACATCACTATATTTAACATTTCTTTTCGTTCATTTAATTGTACACTAACATCATGCGTTTCAAGTTTATTCCTGTACTTCATCGCTGATAGTGTTCTCACCCAAGATGGAAGCTCATTCACACCTTCCCTTCTACACCTCCGTCTCTACATCTGTGGGTCTATGGAACTTCCTGTCAGCTGTAAACAAGACTGACTTCAGCCATGCATTAGCCAGCCAGCCATTCACATTCTATGTCTTACTGAGACATGGATTCGTCCTGAAGACTCAGCCAGACCGGCTGCTCTCTCCACAAACTACTCCTCTCACTCTCCCTGCCACACTGGAAAAGGAGGAGGCACAGGTTTGCTTATCAACAATAGTTTCACACTATCTTCCCTATGCAACAACTATTCATTTAAATACCATGCTGTTGATATCACTTTTCCCACTCAGCTCAGCATTGTTGTAGTTTACCCCCCCTAGGTCCTCTAAACAACTTCATTGAAGAGTAAGATATGGTGCTCTCATCATTCCTGGAGGATGGCAGCCCTCTTGTTGTATTTGGTGACTTCAACATCCACCTGGAGAAACACTATGCCTCTGACTTCCACACCCTCACCGCCTCGTTCAACCTCACACTCCTCGCAACAGCCTATACTCACAGATCACAAAAACCAGCTTGATCTCATCTACATCCGTAACTGCACCACAGCTAACATTCAAGTCACACCTCTTCACATTTCTGACCCCCTTTTCATCACTTTCAACATGCTCCTTCCTGCATGCACTACACCTACCACAACACCCATTTATTTTAGGAGCATTCGCTCTCTTTCTCACCTAGCACCTGCTCAGCTAAAGTGACATCCTCTCTTCCCTCCAACTTTGCATTCTCTAGTTGGGTAGATAACCTTTGTCCTCTGTCCTCCAGACCACCTTGCGCCACCCCTTCCTGCCCTTGGCTGTCTGACATCCTACATGAACAACACAGTACACTCAGGGCTGCTGAAAGGAATTGGCGCAAGACCAAGAATCCTGCTGACCTAAGTCACTACTCTCCTCTTTTTCTGCTAGTGTTACCAGCCGAAACATCTTTCTATACCACCAATGTGAGCAATGCACCTAACACTCTGCAGCCTTTCAAGACATTTATCTCCCTTCTTTGCCCCCCTTCTCTTTGACCTCAGAGGACTTTGCCGTATTATTCACTGAGAAAACATCATCCATCAGCAAACAATTCTCAGCCCCTCAGACCTCGGTAAACACTACCCTCACTTCAAAAATTTAAGTCTCCTTTTTCATTACTTCTCCTTGCTGAATTTCCTGCAAAGGCTATCAAACCGCTCCAGCTGGTTCCGAACTCAGCAGCACGCCTCGTGTTCCAACAGCCCGAAAAGGATCATGTGACACCCCTTTTCATCTCTCTCCACTGGCTACCGGTTGAGGCCCATATCAGATTCAAGTCACTAATGCTCGCCTACAGGACTATCACTGGATCTGCATCGGTATAATTTCACATCCCCCTACACTCAAAATCCCTGCATTCAGCAAACCAGCAGGGTCTTGTATTGCCTCAGTCACAACTCCTTCCTAGTGGAACACTCTTCCTAACTCGGTCTGGTCAACCACATCTCTCACAACATTCAAAAAACGACTTAAAACCCATCTTTTCTGTGAATACTTGAGAGCCAAATGAACAAAAATCTCTCTAACCCACAAACACTTACCCTCTCTCTTTCTCTCAACAGGTAGTGGTCTAGCTTTTGTTAAAATCAGTAACTTTGTATTGGCACCTATTGTATTATTGCTCCTGTATGACATATCACTTTTTGCTCCCTATACTCCTTGTAAGTCGCTTTTGATAAAAGCGCCTGTTAAATGACTAAATGTAAATGTGGTCTATTCTTTTCAAAGCTACGCTCGTATGATCTTTGGACCGCACAGAAATGGGCAAACAGATTTTTGATTTCTGGGGCAGTCTTTCGAGAAATACCTCTGCAAAGTTGACTGTGCATGTGACCTTGTATCTTTCTCGTATTCTGACCATATGTAACGTGTTGTGCATTACTGTACAAAAATGATATTCTTGCATTCATTGTCAATTCGGATATCTGTTTCTCTTGATCATTGTATTTCAGTTATTTTTGCTCTATGCTCTTGTCTCAGCCCCTTGGGGGATTGGCTCATGTCAATGTTTGAATGTCTAAATGTTTTCCTCGGGATGCTGGGTCTAGCACGTCTATATACTTTTACTATATTCTATAATTTTATTTATTATCATAATGAGCTGTTGTTCATTGTCAATTCATATTCGTTAATTAAAAATACATTAACTAATGCTAATTCAAACCTGAAAAATAACACTTGATTGCCAATCTTGAATTTGGTCAAAGCATAAGATTCGTACCCTTTTCCATACCTAAAAGCTTCTATTTTCCTTCTAAGAACTTAATACAATGCAGTGCTAAATAAGACAGACACTTACAATGAAACAACAGAGAGAACAACCTTTATATGCGGTGGTGATCTAATCAGTAGAATATTTGATGGTGTGATAACACTGCACAGTTTTAAGTGTTCAAATCAATCATTGTAAAAGTTATTTTGAACGTACCCACACTGTTGACATGCGGTTTCTACATCAGTAAAGTTCCCCTTTGTTACAACAAAGGGGAACGCGGATATGACGCCATTGACAGGCGGCTGCACGGCCCCTGTGTCACTGTTTAGAATGCCGATTTTCTTACGATTTACAAGTAGTTTGAAACATGGATATTTTACTGCAATGTTGTTACAAACTTTACCTTTTAACTGAATTTAAATAAAAAAATATTCCAATATTCGTTTTAAATGAGTTCAAATATTCAAATATGATTTAATTGAGAAATGCCCATCCCATATAAATTTGAATCTGCGTACAATGGATACAAGATATAATATATTATTATTACCTGGAGTGAGATTTAGTACATCAGTAGTGATTAGATGAGGTGGCAGACTGTCCACTAATTCGAACATAGGAAGACCTCTACAGTTTGAAACCTGCATAGGCAAAATAGAACAGTAAATAGGAGTACAACTAAGAACAAAGGCTAATTAAAAACAAACCAAAAAAGTAATGACCTTACGAATCTGTGCACACCAGTCATCAAAATCATCCTCGGTTTGACAGAAGAAGCCCTAGGGGACAAAGTTTTGTATAGATGATAATGCAAAAATAAAGTTTTCACACTTGAAATTCTTAATGCTCCATAGATATCAAAATGAAAGTTTTAGTAAAAATAAGTTTGCCTTAAGGACTATTATAGGTTTACATTTGACAGACGCTTTTATCCAAAGCGACTTACATTGCATTGTATTATACATTTTTGTTTCTGACTATTTGAAATCTCTAGGGATGGAACCCATGACCTTGGTATTGCTAGTGTCATCTTCTTACTCAGTGCTCTGTGATAAACTGAGATGCTCCTAAGCATTGACAGAATTCGGATTTAGAAGATATAACCGTTCAAAACTGATAGTCTGGCTCTCCAAAAAATTTTAAATCTAGAAATTCCATGATACACGCTATACTTCTGCCTCTAGTCAAAGTACTTGTCCAAGCAAATGCGCTTAAGAATCTAAAGAGTCCCACCCCGTCACTAGCAGAGCTGCTGAAGCGGCGCCTCATTTCAGCCACTTCATAACACATTTTTTATGTCCGACATGGTTATTGACTCATAGTGCACTAGACGGACAGGGCTCCAGACAAAACAATCAGTTAAGTGCCATTGGCTCCTATAGTGAAAAAAAGCAGGCGCCAAAAAATTTTTTGAGCCCCACATAACATGAAAAAAATCTTTAAATCACATACTTTAGTTATCCTGATGTGTGTAAATCTTCCCTATCATAGCTTTTGCTCAAAAATAACGTTTATTCAAGTTGTTTTCCCTCATAGGCAGGGCCAGGCGGAAACAGCAGACTTTTTTTAGTTAATTCCACCTTAATATTTGGGAAAAAACTGCAGAATTCCACAGAATAATTTTAAATATGTTTACATTTGTACACAAATATAAATCTGTGCAAATGTGTTCAAAAAGAGGCAGACAGATAAGTGTTGTTATTGATTGATGCTAGAACTGCACGGTTAATCTTTAATAAGATTGTGTGGATGTTTGAATCGAGATTCCAATATTTTAAAGAAAATCGACGATTATCGTGCGTCTTTTAACTAACATCTCGGACTAAAATTATAAAGCTTCAATGTCTTCTGGTGATGCAGCAGAAGCAGAGAAAGCAATATTATCATAGGGTATTTAACGACGTCACAAACAGTCTTTTCAACCACACACTACCATTATTTCTGTGTCAAATGATCACTGAAGTACTGGGATTAAAGCAGAGTTGCCAACTCACATGCATGAGACGTGTTAACAAGGTCCTACTCTGCCCAAATTAATCTCACAACAAATAACAGACCAACATACAAAGTAAATACAGCCTGACAACAATACTGCTCTTATGATTGGCTTTCAGGGTTGTGTTACATTGTTCTGATAATGCTTCACATCTTAACTAAAAAAGTTTTCAAACGTAACTAACGTTTGCAGTTTGTAGCACGGACAAATCTGAGTGCAAGCTTATTTCCGTCATTGCGGTAAAAACGATTTGCGTACGTTGCCCTTAGCTGTTATAAAATGTACTGTCACCCACTGCTTCTTGGGGCTTATTGATTTTATAAAACGGTTATTCCGTATGCTTGGCAAGTTTCATAAAATAAAGTATATAAAATTATATATAGGCTATGTGGTGCGGTCGGTCAGCCGTAATATATCGAGGTATTTTTTAACGGCTTAGAACTCTGCTCAGCAAATCAGAATGAAGGACCAGAACTGATCATTTTATAAAAGTGTATTAACGCTAATAGAAGCTGCGCTATTAGAGCTTTTCATCAAGTTCTCAGCATTTCATGTTTCAAGTTCATGTAGCGTCTTTCTTTAAAGACCCCTTCAAGCAATCAGGATAGATATGGTAGATATCAGGCAAATTTATAAATCTTTCTATATACCTTTAATTGCAAGCGTCACCTTATGAATTTGTTTTACTGAGAAAAATTTCATATACAAGTTACTTCAATGCATTCATACTCTTTAGGAAGTTAAATTTTTCCATTTAAAGTAAATAAAAATAACACTTTAGTTTACTTAACTTATAAAAAAATCTCACTTGAGCTACTGTAGGTAAACCATGAAATATGTAATAATTTTGAAGCAAAGTCCTACATATTGCATACCTAAATAAAAAAAATTGTCAGAACCTCTAGTGAATTATGTAATATTTTAGTCATCATTCAGAATCATAAAAATATTGCAATCACCAATTGATACAAAAGAATTGTGATTCTCAATTTAACCAGAGTCGTTCAGCTCAAATTGATGCTAAGAATGTTGTACTCTGAATGTACTCTGAATACACCGGGCCAAATTACTTTGAATTCATTTGATTCAACAGAAAAGGTGCATGTCAAGACCATATTTTTATATTAAACAGTAAGAAAAAGTATATATTTTATTGTTTATAGAGTTTAAAGCAAAACAAAAGGGCTTGTTACGTTATTGTATTGATTTTAGTTTGAAATAATGACACTTTTCCCCATGTTCACAACGTAGATAACCTCGAATAAATCTTAAAGCGGGTTTAACAAACAGGGTTTCGGCCAATCTCATATTAATCTTGAGTAAATTATAGAGTAGTTTTGCATACTTCCAATCTTCGAAGAGTATTTAGTTTGATCACATTGATAAAAGATAGATACAGCTTTACAACAGTTTCCAAAAACATACGGCGCATGCAGGGGAGGCTAAACCAATGTGCGCACCCATTGTAAACAAAACACAGACATCAGTTTCACTCACCGCATGCTGTTCATGTCCGGCATCTTTTAGCGCTGGGACGGCTCCATATATCAGTTTCAAACGAACTGTTTAACAAACGAACGAACTATTTAACATTCATCTCCCAAATGCAGTGAACAAAGCAACACCTGAACTTCGCGAACGTATGCTCAGTCTCTCTCATGCTCACAAGTGAAAGTGACGTCTGTGCATGCTCCTTATCTCCTGTGACCGGGCCGCGTGGTTTTCCGGGAGAATTGTCAATAAGATACTAGAAAAGTTGTTACGAAACAGTTTTATATGCTCGAAAAAAACTTTCCGAAGCCTGTACGATCACAGAAATACTTCGTAATATGCTTTTTTAATCCGCTTTTGGACAAGTTGACCATGTTATGCAGTCAGATTGCATGACACATCGTTGCAGGGCCACTTTCACAGGAGAATTCGCCTGTCTTTCATTCTTGTTGTGAACGGATGTGAAATGATCCAGTGGTGTCTTATCTTCTCAGTGGTTAGTTTAGTTTTAAACATCTCAAATATCAAATTGTTCGTCCTCAGGCTCATTAAAATCTGTCACAACTAACAGTTCATTCTATTAACTCGCTCATGTTGTGTGCATTTCCTTTTCAATAACAAGCGCTAAAATCCACAGAATTCCACAGAGTTTTCTGCAGAGATCTGCGGGCGCTTATTCAGTACTGCCTCTTCGAGCATTGGTACGCTGAGTGGAAAATGGAGAGCAGAGCGCTTGCGCAGAGCGTGTGAGAAAAAGCCCAGCTGCTGAGTAGCATCTGCCTACAAACGCGGACGCTGCACTTTCAGTACCGCTGTATGTGAGGATTCTCAGAGCTATTCTGAGCGGAGCCAGCCCCCCCAGAGCACAAGTGATGCCTTTATGCATTATGTGAGGGGCGGGTCTTCACCTGGCATAGGGTATGCGCTCCTGTCTGTCTAGCCAGACTTGGAGCAAGTGGATGCTTCTATAGAGGTCAGGTACGGAAGCCCATCCTGTAGGTGGATCTCTACACGAGATGATGATAGAAAACTAATTTAACCAAGTTAAAAACACATGTTTGGAATTCCAGTGTTTTCATTTTGGTGCATACCTATTTAAAAAGGGGAGGGTACTTGATATGTCTGGCGCTCTCTGCATTTTTCAGTTGATATTCCATCAACATATCAAATAATGCAGCATTTTCTGAGGAATTGCAGTGGGCCTTTAATCTAGTGACCTCAGGATACTCACACAGTGAACCCTATTATTTTGAACCCTCTGCATTAGGCTCTACTTACAGCAGCAATGGAGGGGTCAAGCTCACATATATGCATTCGGCAGGGAGGGTGCTGGCAGTGGTAGGACTCATCCAGGAACTGACCATCTTCATCCGGTTCCACGGCAGGCTGAGTGGTGTGAGGGTCTAGGTAAATGAGCTCTTCACCTGCAAGATAGTATAAACAAAAGACAGGCATGAAGTGGTTTCAAATGAACACACTAATGTACATCAGTAAACATTGACTGTTCTCTGCAAAGCTGATTTATAGGAGTTTCAAGTGTCAAAACATCAAGACCAAATCAACAATTTAATTGTTTGGAGGTGAATACAAACATCTCTGTCTTTTAAAAAGCTGTGATCATTGAGTGCAATACTGAAAGGGAAAATTCATCCGAGAAACAAAATTTCACCATGTTTTACTCACCCTCAAGACATCCTAACTGAATTTGACTTTCTTTTAAATTATAATGCAGTCGGAGTTATAATACCACGTATTGTTTTTCTTCCAAGCAGTAGAATGGGAGTAAATGGGGGGCAAATGACCGCAACAAAAGCTCACGCACAGAGGAGACGGTATCCTATAGGAACAAAGCGAAATATGCTGCGTTCGTCACCAGAACTTGCGTCATTTGCCGGAAAACAAGCCACTGAGACTTCGTGTAGCTCAGTGGTTAGACCATGGCACTAGCAATGCCTTGGTCATGGGTTCAATCCCAGGGGATTGCACATAGTCAGAAACCAAAACAATTTGTAATACAATTTGATGTTAGTAGTTTTGGATAAAGGGTCTGACAAATGCATAAATGTCATGTAAATGTAATGATTCACGTGCAGGAGGGGAATAATGGAAGCTAGACATTATCGTTAATAGCACTGTAAATATGGATATTTCTTCTTCAGGATTAATATGACACGGCTAAAACATATGTAATCCTTTGGTTGAGATGTAATGCAATGTGTATACACGATTTAAGGAGAAAAAATGCTGTATTTTTCACACCGTGCTTGATGCATCTCCTCTTTACCACAGCTCTCTGAAACGCGCAGATTTTATGCTATGAATGGCCAGTGCGTAGTGATTGGTCTAATACTGCAAGCGTGTGATGACAATGTAACGCCTCTTACCAGATTTGGAACATCATGTTGGTGAGCATTCGCTTTTAGATGGAATTCATGTTTTTTTTCCGACACTTTCATTTTTTAAATTTTGCGTGTTAAATACATGCATGGGCAACTTCTTACACACCAAAGACACAGAAAAACACGTGTTCACACCATATGACCCCTTTAAACAAATGCATCGATCACTTCTAAATATTTTTGTTAAAACCACAGAGCCATGTCGAGCAGTTCTTTGATTGATGGACGCACTTTTTGGAGTTCCAAACAATTTACTCCCATTCAGCCCCCATTCTAAACGCTTGGAAGAAAATACTTAATATTATGACTTCGACTGCATTATTCTTCAAGAAGCCTTAAGGGTGAGTTCATGGGGGAATGTTCTTTCTAGGCTGAAGAAGCCCTTTAACTATTACTACAAAACATCCAGTGCATGCAAAGCTATAAACAATGTGAATCCCTTCAAGGCACTTAAAATAATTAAAGAACCTAAAGGTAAAGCTGCCTTGAAATTGTATTATCTGTATTGTATAACATGTTATACATAAATACAACTTTCTATTAGGGATGTAATGATTCACAGAAACTAGATTAAAAATCATAATCACAATTATAATATGTGATGATTCAAGTGTGTTGAGATGTTAAATTAATCACCATACATGTTATGAACAGCAGGGGCCACTGTGTTTACTGTAAGCTTGGAAAATGTGTATATGCTCCAATTTCGTGAAAAAAATAAAATGTTACTAAATTACTTAAAAATTAAAGAGACTTTTGCATTATTCATTTTTATTTGATTTGGAATTTGTTTTTAAATTGCAATTTAGTTTTATAGTTTGACTTGAAAAAATTTTTTTAGGAAGAAATCTGAAGCATTTGAGAAATAATTAAAGGGCACTTGTCCATTTCTAATTTGTCTTTACTAATCGTAACTAATTGTCTCAACTAAACAATCGTGAGATCAGTATTGTGAATCACACTGCATTGTAAGCCGAGCGAATCGTTACATCCCTACTTTCTGCAAAGACAAGGATAGGTTGATTAACTTTGCTCACCTACAAAGCCAATGAAGTAGTGAGCACTGTTTGGTTTCCCACCTATTACCCCCAAGGACTGAGGCATCATGAAGCATTGCTGTAGATAGGAAAAGGTCAAAAACTTGAATGTCTGATCATTAAAGGAGTGGTCAATATTTTCAGCAACTAAACTTTAACAGGTCTTGAATGACCATGTCTATATTTTAGGGCTGTCAATGTTAACGCGTTAACACATGCACATTTTTTTTTTCTTCAGATTAACGCGTTCAAATATTTAATGCAATTAAAGCAGCACCCATTTATTTTGCCATCCTTTGTCTACTGTAACAATACATGAAACGCGTTCATTGTAAATAGACAGCTTCTAATAGTGGGACATGTTACAGGTGTAACGCGACAGCGGTCCCGTCTGGTGTATACAGTCACAGGCTAAAGGGTGCGTCAGTGAATCTCTGTCGGACAGCACACCAGTATTACGTTCTCTTTCGTGCTTGAATGAACAAAAACACACAAGGTTATGCCAGGAAGCCTGTTTTGTCTAACATGCACAGATTTCAATGTGTTAAAAAAGTATGAGCATATAACTCCGGTTCTGTCAACCTTGCACTGGTTACCTATGAAGCATCGCATTAACTTTAAGATCTTGCTTATAACCTATAAAGCCCTACATGGTCTAGCACCGCAGTATTTGAATGAACTTCTATTGTATTACAGACCTCCACGTAGATTACGCTCTCAGGCGTCCTGTCAGTTGGTAATACCTAGAATTTCAAAATCAAGTGCAGGTGGTGGATCCTTTTCTCATCTAGCGCCTAAACTTTCGAATATTCTTCCCTGCACGGTCCGGGAGGCAGACACACTCTGTCAGTTTAAATCTAGACTAAAGACTCATCCTTACAATCTTGCATACACTACGCTTCCATAATATTAATCCTCAGAGGATCTAGGCTGCATTATTTAGATCAACCGGAACCAGGAACACATCTAACAACAAATGATGTCCTTGTTGCATCAAAGAGTGCAGAACAGTACTCTACTCTCAGCCAGTCTTGTCTCTTTGTTCCAAGGTTACCGCAGGATGCAGTTCATGCCCAGGCCTGATGGCAGAGCTGAGAATGGGAAGCGGTGACCTGACAAGAGCTGAGATGACAGAGCTGGATAAAGGACCCAGCAACTTGACACGATTTTCCTACAACACTTCAAATGCTATTAGATTGTTAATGATAATCTTAAATCTATAATTTACCCTATTAGTAAGTTTATTTATTTTTTATTTAGCCTGTTGTGCAAGCACTGTTGACCTTGTGCAGAGGCAGCAGCTTCTGCAAGAGGGGAACTTGAATCCCCTGATTGGGCCTGGATTCTCCTGAGGTTTTTTTTCTAAATTGGAGTTTTGGGTTCCTCGCCATCGTTTGCATATTGTTTTGCACTATTTGCCTGGCCGGGGGGGCTGCTTTAGAATTCAGTAGTTAGACATAATTAATATTGCATACAATAATTTATAGTCCGTTTAATATTTGACCTTTGGTTCTCTCTCCTTTATCTCAAATGTGTTTCACTGTGCGTGTGTGCGAGTGTGTTTGCGTGTGTGCGTCTATGTCAATTTGTGTAAGTAGGTATGCATATTGTGTGTGTGGAGCATTTGTATGTCTGTCTTTTGTTGTTTTCACCTTTTTTCTTGTTTTTACAGGTATATTGCCTTCAGTTGTTTTACTTGTATTCAATGTATCTCATGTACAGCTGCTTTGCCACAATGAAAATTGTGAAATGCGCTTTATAAATAAAGTTGAGTTAAATAAAATCCTAAATTAATGCAAAGAGTTGTGAAAATGGGAAAGGGCGTCAGATCTTTATAGAGCGGCAGCTCTTATAGGGGCCGCATTCCTAAACCTGCTGCTAAGACTCCTTTCATTAATGTTAATCAAAGAACAAATTAAAAGAGGAATCAATGTGTTTTGTAGCTTTTTTCTAAATTTAATTTAGCAAGAAATACTGTAAAGTGTTTGAGAACTTAATTTAATTTCTGTATATTTCCTACCTGTTAGACATGATAGCTCTTGATTATACTGTACTTCAATGTTGAACGGCTATAATTAATGTTAAAATAAAGAAAAAATAATCAATTTAATGGAGACATCAGTTGGAGTAATAATATCAGAATGTTGGCTTTCATTCATAAGATTTTCGGAATTAAATATGTTGTTTCTACATTGGAGATTAAAAGTGAAATTATTAGAATGTAAATGAATATTTAAAAACATGAATGTTATGTGCGTTTAATCCAGAAAAAAAGTTTGAATCTAGATTTTTTTCATCGATTGACAGCACTACTACATTTACAATAGATTATACCTTTAGTGGTTCAAAATAAGCTTCATTGATATCACTTAGGCCCAGTCTTAATGGAATCAGCAGAACTAATGGTTTCCAAAGAGCTGTCTCATCCTCTGCCAGAGCACATGCCCCCTGTAGATCTCCATTCATCTCTTGAGGTTCCACAGAAGCAGCACATGTTCCCCTCTCAAAGTCCAGCCATGGCATACACAATCTATCTACAGACAGCAAATAAAAATGATGAACAAAATATTTACTGTTAGTCATTTACTGCCACAGCAAGATCTTAATATCTGACTAATGTGAAAAACATGCATAAAATACAGCGGGGAAAATAAGTATTTGACACATCAGCATTTTTATCAGTAAGGGAATTTCTAAGTGGGCTATTGACACAACATTTCCACAAGATGTAGCCATCAAGCCAAATATTGCATTCACACAAAGAAATCAGAACATTTAAGTATACTAGTTCAGTCATAATACATAAAGTGAAATGACACAGGGAATAAGTATTGAGCACACTTTAGTTAATACTTTGAAGAAAAGCCTTTGTTGGTGATTACAGATTCTAGACGCCTCTTGTAGGGAGAGACCAGTCGTCTGCATTGCTCAGGAGTGATTCTGGCCAATTCTTCCACACAAATGGTCTTTAAATCTTGAAGGTTCCTGGGCCTCTTTTATGAACTTTGATCTTCAGTTCTCTCAATAGATTTTCTATGGGATTTAGGTCAGGGGATTGACTGGGCCATTCAAGCAGCTTGATTTTCTTTCTTTGAAACCACTTCATTGTGTCCTTGGTCTTGTGTTTGGGATCATTTTCCTGCTGAAATGTCCACCCTCTTTTCATTTTCAGCTTTCTGGTATTTTTTTATCCAGAATCTCCCGGTACATTTCTCCATTCATCCTGCCTTCAATAATATGAAGTCTGCCAGTACCCCTTGCTGAAAAGCAGCCCCAAACCATGATGCTTCCGTCCCAAAACTTAACTGTTGGTATGGTGTTCTTAGGGTGGTGGGCAGTGCCATTTCTTCTCCAAACATGGTGTGTAGAATGACTGCCAAAAAGTAACATCTTGCTTTCATCTGACCATACTATAGTCTCCCAATAATCCACAGGCTTCTCCAAATGTTCTTTCGCAAACTTTAACCGAGCCTCAACATGCTTTTTGTTCAGCAATGGAGTCTTGAGTGGTGAGCGTGCATGGATGCCATGGCGGTTCAGTGCATTGCTTATAGTTTTGTTTGAAACAACAGTACCTGCTAATACAAGGTCTTCCTGAAGTTCTGCCCGAGAGGTTCTTGGCTCTTGGAGAACTCTCCTGATTATTCTTTGGACTCCTCGGACAGGGATCTTACGTGGAGCACCTGATCGTGGCCGGTTAATGATGAACTGATGCTCTTTCCATTTCCGGATAATGGCCCCCACAGTGCTCACAGTAACATTCAGCATTCTGGAAATGCGCTTATAACCATTCCCATCAAAATGCTTTTCAACAATAAGATTACGAAGATCTACAGAGAGTTCTTTGCTTTTACCCATCATGAAGTCATGTGGGCCTCCTAGGTAATGAGAAGCCTTTATAGGCCATCAATTAGGACTAAAGCAGCTGATATCAATTAGAACTGATAGGGGGCAGGGTTTCTCTCTCAATACTGACAGATTTCAGGTGATCTCCTGGCTTTCTATGCCATTTTGCACCTTGTTACCTTCATGTGTTCAATACTTATTCCCTGTGTCTTTTCACTTTATTTATTATGACTGAACTTGTATATTTAAATGTTCTAACTTCTTTGTATTAATTCAAAATCTGGCTTGATGGCTACATCTGGTGGAAATTTTGTGTCAATAGCCCACTTAGAAATCCCCTTACTGATAAAAATGCTGATGTGTCAAATAATTATTTTCCCCGCTGTAAATGGAAACACCAAATCAGTAGCTAAAACTTTAAACCTGTATAGTCTTATGAGACATTAAAAGAGTACTCACTGATTTCCTCTATAACCACAGTATTGTCCATAGCTACATGAACTGCCAGTTTGCTCCAGGAGTCAAATACTGCCAGTTTCCTAGATGAAAACAGTTATGTATATTCTTATGTATATACTTATTTGCAAAAGCAGAGCATCACGTGCCCATTGTCCTTTCACACCGGCAGCGTATGCAATGCGCACTACAATGCCTGGATACCACAATACCACAATGCCATTTCGCATTAGTTCATTTTAAAGTTATTCACGAGTTCGCCTCGCAGATAATAAGGACGGATGATAAGGGACGGATAGTATGCATATTTGGCATGCTGTCCCTGGGAGGGGGCTCAGAGCTTGGTAGTTCCCCCGAACTCATTGCTCCATCCCCTTGTCTGGGGAGAGGGCCCGGTATGTGCCCGGACTAGGGTCGTTCCCCCATTATACGTACGTTAAATTATCTGATTAATGAGATTGATCATAGCCAGCCGAGTGAGTTATCTGTTACACTGTACTTGTATATGTGTAATGACAATAAAGTTAGTTATCTGTTACACTGTACTTGTATATGTGTGATGACAATAAAGTTGAATCTAATCTAAATCTAATCTGCACGTGCTCTTCCCGAACTTTTTAATAAAACATCATTAGTTAACACAAAATTAAATTTCTGTTATCATTTACTCACCCTCATGTAAATGAATTATCAACACAAAAACATATATTTGAAAGGTGCGCCATAACTGTTTGTTTTCCTAAGTTCTTCGAAATATCTCATTTTGTTTTCAACAGAACAAAGAATTTTTTTTGTAATATGGTAGTGGATGATGTCTCAGAACTGAAAATTGCTGACATTCTTCCAAATATCCCTCTTTGTGTTTAACAGAACAAAGACATTTCTACAGGTTTGAAACAAACTGAGGGGGAGTAAATATGACAAAATTTTAATTTTATGGTTAAACTGTCTCTTTAAATACATCAATGAGCAAAATATCTTACAGAACCTCATCAAAAAGCTTATTTTATTTAGATTGTATAACTTGTTATATTCGCCTGTATCATCCTCTATTAGATCCATTTAGTACAAGTTACAAATAAAAAGCCATCATGCTTTGAAGGATACGGTACAAGTCACTTGCGAGGGTTTACTCACCTCAGGAGAGAGCAATTGACTTATGATGCAGTGTTTCCCATATGATTTCGACAGACTTGTGGCGCTGGTGACGTCACAAACTCAGCGTTTCCCATACAATGCGTTTAGTTGGGCGGTCCAACCAGAATATTAATGGCAACCCAAGTATATTTGGCGTCACATTTTTTTTTTCGGGATAATGACTGTATCTGTGATCGATTAACTAGGGGATAAACTGCGCTTTCATGTCTTCTCTTTTTCCTGACTTGTTTGGTATGATTGGCACATGGCCACGTGAGCATCTTCCTCTTCCGTGTTCGCACTTCGCATGCAGTCTCTTCCGATCAGCTTCGTGTGTGCGAGCCCTCTGTGTTTTGTCCGCAAGTGTAGTTAGCTCTTTGGAGTGTATGTAACTGTCACTTGCATTTAAAATCAAAGAATCGATCATGTGACGACCCTGAGTTTTCTTATCCTATTGGGCAGAGTGTGGCAGATCTTTCCTGAACTTTTCGAATGTAGTTGGAAGGTCAGAGCCAAGATGTCCCAACCAGTGACAATATTCTTCTCCTGGGAAACAAAGAACGTTTCTAAGCACAGTGGGGAACCTAGAACAAAAGGGCTCTCCTTCCTAAAAAACAACGTACCCACTCCTGATCAATCTCTTTGAGAAAAGACAGAGAGCATCTCTCAGTACAGTGGGAGACCTGAACCAAAAGGACACCTTCCTTTGAGAAACAACAGACTTCCGCCAGTACAGCAAGCTACCTACTGAGATAACATCTCAAACGACGCATACCAGGGAATCACAGATGCACACCTCAACCTGCACCCGCAACTGTTCCTGTCCTTCCCTCTCACCTTACACATGCAAAGAACACAACACATACACACAAAACGTACACATATTGTTATCATCCCAAAGGTCTCATTGCAACTGGTACGATGGTCTCACTCCCATAACAACAAAACGTAACAACAAAGTTTTGCAAGGACTGAAACTTCCCTCAGTGTTGGAACATTTCTCATACATTTGGTAACTTTCACCAATCACCTACTTTATGTAGATTAAGTACAGCCCCTGGAATAACAAAACCCAATGACAGCCAAATTCCAATCTTTAAAATAAAATACTTTATTAGGTGGAGCATTGGGGAATGCCCGCTGAGGTTTTAGAGCTCCGGCTAACTACTTAGCATTAGTTTAAGTGTAATTAGACCGTAGGGGCTAATGTTTCCGTTTAGAACAGCACATATTTACATTTACATTTAGTCATTTAGCAGACGCTTTTATCCAAAGCGACTTACAAGTGGGGTAGGTAATGGAAGCAATTGGGACAGCATAAGTACAACAAAAGCATAAGTGCAATCAAAAAGAAGACTGGTCTCATATAGCCTAACACAGTATACAGAATCATTCATTCATACATTTTTTTTTTTTTAGAGTAGAGTAGAGAAGAAAAGAGTAGAGAAGAGTAGAGAAGAAAAGAGTAGAGAAGAAAAGAGTAGAGAAGAAAAGAGTAGAGAAGAAAAGAGTTGAGTAGAGTAGAGAAGAAAAGAGTAGAGAAGAAAATAGAGTCAGAACAGATCAGTCAGATGTTGCGGGAAGAGATGTGTTTTCAGGCGTTTCTTAAAGATGGCTACAGAATCTGCAGATCTTGTAGCAGCGGGCAGATCATTCCACATAGGTGGAACATACTGATGACATAATTTATTGGTCATATTTGGTAATTTCATGATTTACCAGGTGGCAACGTAGCTGGCACGGTCCATGCACATAATTTCATTACCATTAAATTACCAATTCATGACGTTACCTGCCCAAACTCCTGACGTTACACGATAACAAAAAATGGTCCAGTTACGTGCTATATTCTTTAGTTTTATATGACCTACTGGTAACGTAAAGTACATGTCCTCAGCAGGTTAATTCTTTAACATTAAATAACTAATTCATAACGTCATCTTTATCTTCTCCTAATGTTGCAAGATAACCAAGAACGGTCCAGTTGCATGACATGTTCGTACTATCTTGGTGATCACATGACCAATGGGTAACATAACTGGCCCATCCCAGGCATGTAATTTCATTAACAATAAATAACCAATTCAGAACGTCACATTAACCGTCTCCTAAAGTTGCAGAATAAACAAGAACGCTCCAGTTACATAATATATTGGTAATATTTTGATATCAACATGACCTGTTGGTAACGTAACCGTTAGGTCACAAGCACGTAATTTCAATAACATTTATATTACCCCATGCTTAACATTGACGATTCACACAATTATTATGCTTGTTTAAAAGTTTTAAGTCTGAAAATTGTAAATCTGCGAGATTTACAAGAGATTTGACACGCTATGCAGGCTGCTCTGTGTTGAATGGGAATATTAACAACACACGCCTCCCGCCTTGGCTCAAGTTCAGAGCAGTGCGCACAAGTGAACTGTGCCTGACAGGACCACTTGTTCTACATTTACATTTACATTTAGTCATTTGGCAGACGCTTTTATCCAAAGCGACTTACAGTGCACTTATTACAGGGACAATCCCCCTGAAGCAACATGGAGTAAAGTGTCTTGCTCAAGGACACACTGGTGGTGGCTGCTGGGATCGAACCAGCAACCTTCTGATTACCAGTTCAGTGGTTTAACCCACTAGACCACCATCTGGCCATTAGAATGGTTCTAATTCCCACAACGTAACTTCATGACGTTGTTAGTAAGTAACCGTGATGTTGTGACCCTGTCCTGATTGGTACATTGTCACAACGTTGCAGTAACTTACTGACAGTTTCAAAAAGTTACGTTGTGGCAAAGAATCCAGGAATTTCACTTTTCCAGGGGTCACAACGTTACTGGTTACGTTACCACTACGAAAGTTTGGTCATAAGATTACATTTCAGTTACGTAACAATCACATGATATGTTTAGCTGGGAGGCAGGGCGAGCGACTGAGCGTATATTGAACGAGCAGAGCGGAATTTTCAGAAAAGCGCTCAGATGCTCTGACTCACACCAAACAAGTCAGAAAGGAAAGAAGAAGCGTAAGCGGTGTTTATCCACTAGTTATTCGATCACAGATACAGTCATTAGTACTTCTGCTACGCAGTGTGTACACGTGCAGTATTAATGCTCTCAACTGTTAACATAGGCACCGAAAAAAATTATCCACTGCTTACGGATGCGGTGTGAAACAGGCTTTATACTTAAATGTCAAAAGTAATCTGCCAACTTACTTGAGTACCTGTGCCACTGTATTAGGACCATACCATTGCCCAATAGACTTTCCCTCACCTACACCCATCTGAGCTACGGAAAACAAGAGAAGAGTAACCAATTTAAGGCATCTTAAGTAATTTACTCTTCAATCACTCCACCATTGTTATACTTTTAAAATATTTATATTGACTTGAGTAGTACCTATTTGGTGGATGGAATAATAGCTGTCCTTCTTGTCAATAAAAGCATTGAGAATACTGATATATTCCGTTCTCTGCCGCTGACCTGGACTCCATCTCCAGTCTAATAAAACATACAATATATCAGACAAAAGCAGAAGTACATTACATAGCCAAAAAAAACAAGTATTTGAATGTACCTCTTCCTAAGTGCCTGCAAATTAAGGCCTCCCCAAGAATCATCTGTCCACATCGAAGCATGCAGCCCCAGCCAGTATCTGAAGTAGGCCCAGTGCCACCTGTAACATGAAATCTCTTAACAATCCCCAATTGCAAAAATAAAAATACAATAAGTAAATGTGCGACCACCCTTAAATTATGACTGATGACTTAGGGTCTTTGAACACTCAGTCCGAAAACTTTGTATGCGTCATCTTAATCCAACCTGTTCTACAATCATCTTCCACACTCTCTCTTTATATTGTCTTTGTAATCTGCACTTTGTTTGTCATACAGTGCTTTGTGCTGCTACATGAAGTGGATCAACTCAGACGCAATTCTGGATTGGCTCTTAATTGTGAAAACACCTCTCATGCTTGCTACGGAAGTTAAAAATGCAGAAAATTGAAGTTTTTAAGGAAGACGTAAATTTAAGAGGCAGTGTGTTGATGTGATTGTAAATGTAATAATTTTTTAACGTGCAAAATAATTGACAAAAATGTCTTTAACTCTCACCGATTGGCTGGAAGTTCTTTCTGTAGGTTAACCACAAACGTGAGGTGACATCAGCCAGAATTTCATCCTTCTCTGGGATAAACAGAAATTCAAGTTAGAACTTAAAACTAAACACAACACAACAGTGTGTTTCAAATAAATGTTTCCCACTTAGTTACCTGTTAGAGCGCTGAACTGCTTTCCTAAAATCCAGACAGGCTCTATGGTCTCTGGGAAATCTTCGATCTCACCAAAGCGCAAAGAGTCGTATGTGAGAGTAGCTGTTGGAGAGAGGGGAGACATGACTGCACAAGAGTCATTCTATATTAAGGGGGTACATTTCAGGTCAGCCAAAAAGTCAGAAAATCAGTATTATTTTTTTGATGAATAAACTAGGTGTTAAAGTAATATATGTGTCTTCAAATTTACCTCCAAAAAAGGAAATTACATCAAGTGAGGTTGGACATGTGACTTTGTGACAAACCGCTGCTGAATTATAGGGAGTACCATGGTTGACACTGATTTCTCAGACATTAACAAATTGGATGATTTAATGTAAATGCATGATCAAAATATTTCTCATATCTCATAATTTTATGATTGTTTTGTACAAATATTTATAAGAAATTGATACAGAAACATGTTTTACTCTTCAGTTAAGCTTTAAAATACCTTACATTGACCAAATCTGACAGCAAAAATACAGCAAATTTTTAATAGAATATGCCATTTTTGCCCGATAAAAGATAGGTATTTGTTGGATTTCTGTAGTAGATTAATTAGAAATGTCACCTGATATAAAAGTGATCATTCCTCGAAGTGTAAAATTAATGAAAAATAAGTAACATTCATAATAGAGTACATGGACATGACATGTACCCCTAATTATAGTGAATCACAAACACTAAAGTAACTTTCACAACAAGAGAAAAATATTTAACTAAATACATTCTTGAAAACACTTGCTGATCTGATAGTGTCACGTAAGATATGGCAAAGTGTAGTCTCTGACCTATTAACATATTTGAAAAAGATTATTAGTGGAATGAAGATCATACTCTTTAAAAAATGATAAGTACGACCTACATCAGGCTTCGTCAACCCTAACAATGAATGAGCTACAAGACTTTTGACTGTCTTTTGAATCCTAGCGACAGCATTTTTGTACATCATGAATGTGCTGTGCTCTAAAATGCGTTAATGTTCCTTTATAAAACGGCAAAAAATTCAAATACATGTTTAGGTTGACTATTGCATTTTGGTGCAGTAAGCTTTAGGAATTATAACTGTGTCCATCTCTCATCTGAATGCAGATTGCTCTACTTTACTGTCCAGTTGCCAGAAGTTGTGACATCTGTGTATCATATTTAATGATAAAATCCCCAAATTGTAGAGGCCGCTTCTCCAATAACGGGCATGTAGTTGGATGTCGAAAGAAGAAATTTGCTTAGACATCTGAACAGATCAAGTAAAGGAATTGTTTTCTTGCGGTTTTCTTACCTGCATCCATACCGAGAGTGATTCAGCCTATCTTGTTTGTTGAACGTTCCTCAAGTGGTAATGGCCAATAGGAATATTACTTCCGGCTTACATGGCGTGCGTCATACCTGTGATGACAAATCAATTCATCTGTGTGGTTTGGTTGTCTATTTTAACCAATAAAACGTACCAAGGGCGGGACATATATTGCCCACTCTGGAAAGCTGTTGTAAACAAGCTTTTACTTACGAGGCTACGATTGTATAGTTTAATTTTAAGAGTTTGTTCGGTTCTTTCCGAAATAAAGATGGGATACAGAGAGATGGGATAAGAGTCTCGTTTGAGATGGCCAGATTCTGCGCAGAACCGACCACTGGTGATCAGCGCGAGATGCATGCCGGTAAGAAATGTGTCCGAGTTACGTCCGCCTTTCTCTGATGTCATGCTGACGTGTGTCAAATACTCTCGCGACGGCCAGGCGGCTGTATCGGATTCTTCTGTCGGGCGCAGTTGCTCTCCACCGACTGCGCTGATCAAAAGCATGATGGGTAACGACTTGCTGACGACACAGCTTAATGCTCATTGGCTAAGAATGTCCGTTGGTTTTTAAGAAGTTCACAATTTATTGTAGTTTATAATTTTTTATTTATATGTGATAATGAAAACACCTAGGTAAAATCGTATACTATAAAGGGACGTTTTAAATAAGCAGCCTAATTAGGGCACTTTATTTTATTTGTTTCGTTTTAATTATTACTTGTTTAAGTCCTATTTGTTGTCATTTTTACTTTATTGTATTTTATGTTTGAGTAAATGTTTATTCAACAATATTTTTCCATGAAATAAATAAGCCAATCCATCAACACAAATGCTACATGAACACATAATTATATTATATTACAATGTACAGCATCTTCACATGATGTGTTGCTTGCTTCTTACAACATGTAGGCTACATACCTCCACATGCATTTTAGAAAGTCTGAAATTACTTTGAAAGTCAGAAGGACTGCACAAATTGACCAACAAAATTACGAATTCTTGGGACGTTCCTAGCTAAAAGACAAACATTTGTTATTAGGACCACTGTGCATTAGAAGCAAATTTTAATAAGTTTAATAATAGATAACTATATTGTCCTCATCTTCATGTACAAATAGTTATTATACAAAACCCTAGTTTTTCATTTGCATCTCCTTCGTCCGCGATTAAAAACGCGAACGCGATGGCTTCCAATCCTCATGTTTACAGGAACACAAAAAAGCGAGATTCAGTGAGTGTCCGACTTACAATTCCAATAATACCAAGAAGTATATCATTTTTTGAAAAGCCAACAGATCAATTACATTTTTTACCCACTCATACAAATCAGACCAAAAAGCTGTAATGTATTGTCAATTAAAAAAAGAAGTGCTGTTGTTTCGATTTCTGAATCACAAAATGTACAACGATTATGATCAATATTAAATCTATATTTGAGAAGGAAGGATAAAAGCCGAATCAAATTATTTTGATTACATTGAGCTGGAAATGTAACATGGGTTAGTAAAGTCCGTATCAGTTTGTTTGGAAAACCATTCCTAAAAAAATCCTTTCTGTGTATGTGTTAAAGATGGTAAATGAATGGCTAAGGATACACTGCGGGCAACGTATTTTTAACCAACATTGCAAAAGCCTTAGGAATACTATTTAACACCGTATGATATTTCTTATAATCACATTGCAAATCATATCTTTCAGAAAACACCTTGTGATTCAAAAAGTGACCATTTTCATCTAGAATAGATGATGAACAACAGACCAGATAATCGATCACTTGTGATTAGTGCAATATTACTTCCGCCTTGCTCTTATGTCATGCTGACGTATGCCAAAAAACTCTCGCGACAGATGGGGTCTTATTATGGCGTTCCAAAGGGTCTAAATACATGACTTTGCAGCACACATTCGTCTCACTAAACGTCTCACTACACGTCTTTACATTTTTTTTATTCTGCTATTTATTACATTGAATTCAAGACGAGACGTTGACGTGACGTAGACGTCACGTGCATTATTGAAGCGTCCAGTTAGGCGTCACCTGTCATTCACGTGTAGCAGTGAAGTAATTCGTTTTCCCTTTTGTTAACACGTATTGTAACACGCTACTATACACGGTTTAATGCAGTGTGTCAAGCGTCTACTTCGTTAACTTTCACTTCACTCATTCCTCTCTATGAACACAAAGCATTACAAACTGCATAAAGTAAGATTGACAGCTGATCCTTTCCAGTGTGTAACACAATAAACAGTTTGCGTCTGTCCTAAGAACTAATGATAATATGTTGTTTATTTGACATTCTGTTAATTGTGTACACACCAGCTGTCAATCTTAGTTTTTGCAGTTTGTAATGCTTTGTGTAAAGTGTTCGTGACATACATTTAAGTCCGGAACCATTTTATATCAATATATGGTGTGCAAGGTATTAGTCTTTCTGATGTTTATTTTGTTCTGATTCGATCGATTATTTTTGTAGCGTTTTCTGATATAATTCGCTTAGTCGTCATTGTCTATGCTCTAGCGTTGCATTCCTATGGAATTATGGAATTGCTTACAGCAATATTATTCATGCACAACTGTGTTATCGTTTAATCCATAGTGATTTGGAATACTAGCATATATACTGATTTCTCTGATGAGTGTTTTAGTGAAATGACACTTTTCAACGATTTGTAATGATTCAATTCATTCTGTTGACCATACAATGTTACAGAGACACATTCAGGTGCATATTCAAGACTATTAAAATCATATCTTTTGATGTGTTTTGTTAGTTTACTTGCAGAAGTTTGATATGCTATGGTTACAGTCATGCCTAATGAAAGCATTAATTTCCTCAGGCTGGGGATGTTTGTACCATAACATAAACATAACAAATACACTTAACAATAAAATGTACTGCTGTGTAGTACAGTATATTAGTGCTTTTATGCTTTATAAATAAATAAACGCTTGCATTTATTTGATCTGTGTTTCACTATATTTCCAGTAGGTGGCATAAATGCAACATTATATGGTTTGTCAAGCCATATATTTTTAATGTTAAATAATCTCAAGTTAAAAGCCATATATATATATATATATATATATATATATATATAACTTATTTTACAATGGTCAAATCGTCATAAGAGAGTCATGGAAAATATTACGTGATATGGTCAGTAGGTGGCATAAAATAAACAAAAGAGTTTTAACAAGCTCTATTAAGACCTTTTGCTTTCACAAAAGTCAAACACAACGTTTGCACGCATTGCATGAATAAAGCCGCTTAGTTAAGATGTGTCTTAGTATTACTGACTAGCATTTAGTTAGGACTAATCAATCTTGAGATTTCAATTAGACTTCTCTGCCTTTTTATGTAACTGACTTTAAGATATATTATAAGACGTATAGCTTGCATGTACTGTATGTCACTTTGGATGAAAGAGTCTGCCAAATGCGTACATGTAAATAAGTTACAGAAAAAAATTGATGACTAACTTGTAAGATCAGTCTAAGCAGTTAATACAACCTACACAACACTCAAAGAAACGTGAAGATCAAATTAAATAGTATTCTGTAATTATGGTTACAGGCAAGGGCGAAATTTTGATTTTGACATTGGTGGGGACATAAATAAAATCGGTCTGCAGAGCCGCATTATCACAAAAGTTTAGTGCAGTTTATTTGACTTATTAATAACAATATAATATTTTAAAGCTTTGTTTATATTTAACCTTATTAATGTTACACAAGTCAAAAACAACAAATATACAACAGGTCCATTTTATTTTATTTGTTTTTTATTTTTACTTTTTTGTGATGCCAAGAAAATTCTGGCAGGATAAATAAAAATTGAAGCAGCAGATTACCTCCAGATCGGCTAAAGCAGAAATTAATATAACACAATATTCTTATTCTGGGACTTCAAAGTCCAGAACATCTTCAAATCTACTCTGTTCTTCATTGTTTTCATTTTGTTTTTAATTTGTGTCACTCTGTTCTTCATTTTTGTCACTCCAGTGCTATGCTTTCTATTTCTGTCTACAGCAGGATCAGTTTCCTTAAGAATACACCAAAATATACAATTAGCCAATCATCAGCCACTACTGCATCTACAATCTGGCTAAAAACTACGTATATATGCCAACATTATTGTATGTATGATTAAATACCCATAACCTGACATTCAGCCTTTATAACCTTCCATACAGTGGGAAAATTAATTGTTCCCCTGCGGATTTTGAAAGTTTACCTGTTTATGAAGAAATCTTTATCTTTTCTCTGGTATGGGAACAGTCTGACTTCACCACATTGAGGAGGTGAGGAACGGGTCCATTTACTGTAAAATCTTGGACGAGAACCTCCTCCCCTCCACTGGAACACTCAAGATGGGTAATGGATCGGCCTTCAACATGACAGAGACCAAAAACATATCGCCAATACCACTAAGGAGTGGCTAAAAAGAGAAGCACAATGAAATACAAATCAATGTCTTAAAAGATGTCAGTTGTGTTATTCAAGGGAAAGAGAAGTTGAACTATGTGAAACTATAAGTATGGAAAGTGTAAAAGTGTTAAAAATGTAGGGTAATGGTTTGAAGAGAAATGTACATTCATTGAATGTACAATTTTCAATTTACATTCAAAGCGACTTACAGGTGGGGTAAGCAATGGAAGCAATTGGGACAGCATAAGGACAACAAAAGCATAAGTGCAATCAAAAAAGAAGACTGGTGTCATATAACCTATCACAGTATCCAGAGCTAAGTAAGAGTTTATTTTTATAAAGAGTAGAGAAGAAAAAGAAGTCAGAACTGATCAGTCAGGTGTTGACGGAAGAGATGTGTTTTCAGACATTTCTTGAAGATGGCTACAGAATCTGCAGATCTTATACCAGCGGGCATTTCATTCCACATAGGTGGAACTGATCCGGAGAAGGTACGTGAGAGAGATTTTTTACCTTTTTGGGATGGCAACAAATAAGTGCCAAAATAGTCTGTCTCAAACATAAAACAAGAGATCCTGTCCGATTCCGCCTCAAGACCAAGTAATACCTGACATGGTGAGGCGGAATCATGACAGAACCCCCGCCTTAAGGAGCAGCAACCTGATGCTCCTCAAGGCACAAACAAGACAAGACAGACTATGACAAGGCAAAAAAAAACAGAGGAACAAGATAAAACAATCCCCATAACACATTGGGGGGGTAAGAAGAGTCCAAAGGAGGGAAGCACAAGAGTCCGAGGCGAGGGAACACAAGAGTCCAATGGGGGGGTGCCGGCTGCTGGGCCGGGCTGGTTGCCAGCTGCTGGGCCGGGCTGGTTGCCAGCTGCTGGGCCGGGCTGGTTGCCAGCTGCTGGGCCGGGCTGGTTGCCGGCTCCTGGACCGGGCTGGGTGCCGGCTGCTGGGCCGGGCTTATGAAGGCATTACAATGCCAAAAAGAAACGAGCACACTGCTGATGCTGCCTGCGCGCGGCACATAACTTCCGCGAGAGGATAACGGATCTACACGCGAGGAAACGGGATCCGGCGAGCTCGCTACAAACATTCACGCGCGTGTGGCATCCAATGTGCGCGCAATTCAAGTTGATGTTATTTCATCACTCGCTGGTCTCCACCAGGAACATCATCAGGCCCTGTTGGCTCTTCGGGAAGATCAAGAGAGACGGTTCCAGGCTCTCATCCAGACCCAACAGGAGGACCGCGAGTCATTCGGGAGCTGGTTGAGCCAGGAGAGAGGCTCATCTCCATCGGCTGTAGCTGGGACGGTACCGCTGCATAAGATGGGAACCCAGGACGAACCGGAAGCCTTCTTGGACTTATTCGAGAGGTCCGCGGAGCTATCCGGATGGCAGCCGGACGCTTGGGCAGCCCGCCTTATCCCACTCCTGTCTGGAGAAGCCCAGATGGCTGCCCAACAACTTCCGGTGGAGAATTTGCTGAAATACGCGGACCTCAAGCAGGCGATCCTCCAACGGGTGGGCCGGAGTCCTGAGCAGCATCGGCAGCGGTTCCGATCCCTGGAATTCGGGGAGCGTTCCCAGCCTTTTGCCTTCGCTCACCAGCTCCGGGATGCCTGCCGCAGATGGCTGATGGCCGGGGCCACTACCGTCGATACCATCGTCGACCAGGTGACGCTGGAGCAGTTCGTGGGGCGGTTGCCCAAGAAAACCGCCCAATGGGTCCAGTGTCACTGCCCGACGACGCTGGCCCAGGCCATCCAGCTGCCGGAGGACCAATTGGTGGCGTGCCCTGGGGTCGGCGCGACCCCATCATCTTTTTCTCTCTCTCCCCCTAGATTCTCCACATCTACCAGACCGGTGCCCCTTCCCAGGTCCAGGGGGAACTTCTATCCGCGGCCGGCGCCGAGAACCCGGTTCCCACCAGAGGCGGGGCCATACGGAGCTGCAAGGTCCCCGGAGGGACACCCCCACCGGACGGGCAACGGTCCACAGGCCTCTTCCCTTTCGTCAGCCTCTCCTCGCCAATTCGGGGGTCTGCTTCCTGCCGCTGGGGCGGCGGGGACTCCTGGGCCGGCCTGTTGGCGTTGTGGGGACCCCGGACATTTTGTCGACCGATGTCCTGTGATGGAGGTCGGCATGATGATCCGGGTTCCCGACAACCCTCAGGCTGCCCTCGGTCAGCACGGTCTGTACCAAATACCTGTGAGTATTAGGGGGGTATATATCAGGCGTTGGTGGATTCAGGGTGTAACCAAACCTCAATTCACCAAAGCCTGATTCAATTTGAGGCAATGGATATGAGCCGCGGGGTTAAGGTAATGTGCGTACACGGGGACGTGGTGAACTATCCTTTGGTGCCCTTGACCATACAATTCAGGGGACAAAAACATAGTGTTGAGGTGGCTGTTAATGAGCACCTCCGGCATCCGCTCATTTTGGGAACAAATTGGCCACTATTTCCGACATTATTGGGACACTTATGTGCGGATGTTTCTGGGCGAAACCAACTGCGATGGGGAGGGGCGGTTGCGCAGATGGGAGAGGTGGAGCCGGGACCTCTGACAGCGGCCCCAGAGGAACGGAGCGCTGTGGAGAGAAGAAATCTTTCCCAGGGCGATGATTTTCCTCTGGAGCAGTCTCAGGACGAGACGCTTAAACATGCGTTTGATCAGGTCCGCACCATCGATGGACAACTTCTCCATCCTGCGCAACCACTGACCTACCCATATTTCGCTATTTTAAAAGACCGGTTGTATCGAGTGACCCAGGACACTCAATCAAACCAGGATACAACCCAGTTAGTCATACCGAAAAGCCGTCGGGAAATGCTTTTCCAGGCGGCTCATTGTAATCCAATGGCGGGGCACCTGGGACAATCCGCAACTATAAATCGCCTAACGACCCCATTTTTTTTGGCCGGGCATTCACGAGAACGTGCGCAGGTGGTGCGCGTCTTGTCCTGAATGCCAGCTGGTAAACCCACCGGCCACCCCAAGGGCACCATTGTGCCCGCTTCCTCTTATTCAGGTCCCCTTCGAGCGAATTGGTATGGACCTGATCGGGCCGTTAGAGCGATCTGCACAAGGACATCGATTTGCATTGGTCATTGTGGACTATGCAACCCGATACCCGGATTGGCAGCGGCATATGCAGCACTTGAGAGCGGTCCTGAGTTCGCTGAGGAGAGCGGGGCTGACGGCTAACCCGAAGAAGTGTGCGGTTGGGCGAGTAGAGGTAAGGTATCTGGGCTTCCACTTGGGTCACGGGGAGGTGATTATTCGGACCTCACCAGCCCGCTGACTGACCTCACTAAAAAGGGGGAACAAGATACCGTCCAATGGACGGAGCAGTGCCAGCAGGGGTTTACCCAGGTAAAGGCTGCTCTATGTGGCGGGCCGTTATTTCACTCTCCCGATTTTTCACTCCCTTTTCTGTTGCAGACTGATGCCTCGGATAGGGGCGTGGGCGCGGTCCTGTCCCAGGAGATAGAGGGGGAGGATCGTCCGGTGCTGTACATCAGTCGCAAACTGTCTCGGACTGAGATGAGGTACAGCACCATCGAGAAGGAGTGTTTGGCGATTCGGTGGGCGGTCCTCACCCTCCGTTATTATCTCCTGGGGCGCGAATTCACGCTCTGTTCGGACCATGCGCCCCTCCAATGGCTCCACCGCATGAAGGACACCAACGCGCGGATCACTCGTTGGTACCTTGCTTTGCAACCATTAAAATTCCAGGTGATCCACAGGCCGGGGACTCAGATGGCGGTGGCCGACTTTCTCTCCCGGAGGGGGGGGAACGGGGCTGCAGGCCGGATGGAGCCTCGGCCTGAGTCGGGCGGTGGGAGTATGTGGCAAGGGGGGCGTGGTTTGACACGGTCTGCGGCGGAGGGGCGTGTCGGGAGAACGATGGTGAGTAAGCAGATCAACGCTATAGTGAAAACACCTGCTTCTTGTTCTAGTAATTGGCGAGGAGACGCATTTAAGGCACGAAGGAGGAAGCGAAGAGGGAGAGAGAAACGGCTGGGAAAAGCACGATACTCGGAAGGAGCCACAGAGACGGTGCGTCTAGGATATTCCCCAAGCAGAAAGAATCTTCGAACAAATGGAGAGTTGCGACAAGGACAGAAAGAACGGGTCTCTAAACCCGGAAGTATTATTATTATTTGGAAAATAAAAGTTACGTGTTTTCCCAGCCACGCCGACCCCGCCTCCTTTCTTCCACAAACGTTTAAACTTTGTTACAGTAACAACCAAGAATACAGCTTAACGATTGACGGATGCTCCATAAAATCCTCGTCGTCAGCTAAGAATCTTGGGCGTTGTATTCGATAGAACTCTGTCATTTGAAAGCAATGTCGCCAACACCTGTAAAATTGCATTTTTCCATTTTTCCATTTTAAGAATATATCTAATCTACGTCATATGCTGTCACTGTCAGATGCAGAGAAATTAATTCATGCATTCATGACATCCAGACTAGATTACTGTAATGCACTTCTAGGTGGTTGCCCTGCAGGCCTTTTACAAAAACTGCAACTGGTTCAAAACGCGGCAGCTTGAGTTCTTACACGTACAAAAAAGTATGAGCATATAACCCCGGTTCGGTCAACCTTGCACTGGTTACCTATAAAGCATCGCATTAACTTTAAGATCTTGCTTATTACCTATAAAGCCCTACATGGTCTTGCGCCTCAGTATTTGAATGAACTTCTATTGTATTACAGACCTCCACGTACATTACGCTCTCAGGCGTCCTGCCAGTTGGTAATACCTAGAATTTCAAAATCAAGTGCAGGTGGTAGATCCTTTTCTTATCTAGCGCCTAAACTTTGGAATATTCTTCCCTGCACTGTCCGGGAGGCAGACACACTCTGTCAGTTTAAATCTAGACTAAAGACGCATCTTTTTAATCTTGCATACACTACACTTCCATAATATTACTCCTCAGAGGATTTAGGCTGCATTATTTAGATCAACCGGAACCAGGAGCACATCCAACAACAAATGATGTACTTGTTGCATCAAAGAGTGCAGAACAGTACTCTACTCTCAGCCAGTCTTGTCTCTTTGTTCCAAGGTTACCGCAGGATGCAGTTCATGCCCAGACCTGATGGCAGAGCTGAGAATGGGAAGCGGTGACCTGACAAGAGCTCAGAGGATAGAGCTGGATAAAGGACGCGGCAACTTTGATTTTCCTACAACATGTCAAATGCTATTAGATTGTTAATGGTAAGTTTAAATCTATCATTTACCTCATTAAGTTTATTTTTTTTATTTAGCCTTGTTGTGCAAGCACTGTTGAGCTTGTGCAGAGGCAGCAGCTTTTGCCAGAGGGGAACTGGAATCCCCTGGTTGGGCCCGGGTTCTCCTGAGGGTTTTTTTCTCAATGGGAGTTTTGGGTTCCTCACCACCATTTGCATATTGTTTTGCACTATCTGCCTGGCCGGGGGGGCTGCTTTAGAATTCAGAAATTAGACACAATTAATATTGCATATAAGAATTTATAGTCCGTTTAATATTTGACCTGTGGTTCTCTCTCCATTATCGCCAATGTGTGCTTTCACTGTGTGTGTGTGTGTGTGTGTGTGTGTGTGCGCGCGAGTGTGGTTGTGTGTGTGTGAGAGTGTGTTTGTGTGTGCGTGCGTCTTTGTCAATGTGTGTAAGTATGTATGCATATTGTGTGTGTGTGGAGCATTTGAATGTCTGTCTTTTGTTGTTTTCACCTTTTTCTTGTTTTTACAGGTATATGCCTTTAGTTGTTTTACTTGTATTCAATGTGTCTCATCTACAGCTGCTTTGTAACAATGAAAATTGTAAAAAGCGCTAGATAAATAAAGTTGAGCTGAGTTGAGTTAACCCTTTTCTCATGATTAGCAATCGAGGATTAAAAAGTGTTATTCATCCATGTTATCGCCAGACACAGAAAGATAAAAAAGATTCCAGTCCTTTGCATAAAAAGTATGGGTGAAGACCGTGAGAGCACAGTGCATATCCATTTATTAATTAAGAAGTTTAAATACGTCAGACTAGCCGGGTTAATGTCGAGATGATAGCTGCATTCATACAGTGTATGTATACAGTATATATACATATATATATATATTAGGGCTGTCATTATATTATTTTTATTGCGATAAATCACGCAGTGAAATCGTCAGTGAAATTAAACATACAATATCTATTTTTTTTAACGTGTTTATTTTAGTGCAGTCAATCAATAAAAAAATAACTAACTAATCGCACACAGCTTTTATGTTTTTAAATATACTTTTACATTCTAGTAATTACACATTTTATCTCCAAATTAATGAAGAAACAAGACATTTCTTTAACAGCATCCTTTTATAAATTAAAGACAACATTATTAAATAAATGTTATGATTCCACCTCTTCTTGTTAGGTAATTCTTGGTTTTGAGGTGGAATCATACAGGATCCTTTGTTTCATGTGGGGAGAGATGTTTTTGATCTTGTGGCCTTCCATACTCTCCCCGAGTCGCGTCATCGTTTCTACCCTCCTGTTTCCTAGTTTGTGTTAGTTAACTTCCCTTGATTGTTCATTCCCTGCACCTGTTCCCTCCTGTGTTTGTTCCCTATAAAGAGTCCTCATGTTTCATTGTCCTGTGTGCGTTCATTGTAAGTCTTACCTTGCCTGTTTGCTGTTGTAAAGTTGTACCGTACTGTCAGGATATGACATGTTAGAACCCAATTGCAGGCAGACACAGACGGTAGGGGTAACAAGGGATGTTTATTAAACATAAAGAACACTAAAAAACAGGCAAAACAAAACCCACGAGGGGGAAAACAGGACAGGAATATATAACTTTAACAACAAACACTGACTAGCTAAACTATAAAACAAACACTGGAAACAAACACTAAACTAACACTTACTAAAACGGGAGGAAACAGGAACAAGGTGACAAGCAAGAAGCACAGCTACATGAACAGGTACAGACATCAACATGTACAGGTACAAGTACAATGCACGAGCAAACAGACAAAGAAACATGAGGACTCTTTATAGGGGAAACAGACAGAGGATAATTAACGAGAAACAGGTGCTGGGGATTAGCACTCAGGGAAAGCTGACGAGAAGAGAGAGGGGCGGGGCCAAAGACGAGACACGAGAAAGAATTATGTCATTCCCACATAAAACCATCAGGCAATGCCATGGCTCCACTTGAGACAAGAATAAAACATGACATGGTAGTGGAACCATGACATTTACCTAGTAGCTGTTTGATGTGTTCCAGTCTCTACAGCTTTATGCTTGTACCGTGTTCCTTGTACCTTGTGTCATCGTGTTTCTAGTAAGTTTAGTTTATTGTTTGATCCTAGTGTTTGTTTTTGTAGTTTAGTCAGTCTTTGTTCTTGTTTTGTTTAAATATATTATTCTGTCTTGTTCTCCCCCTCGTGGGTTTTGCTTTGCCTTTTTTGTCCCTGTTTCTTGTGAAATAAATATCTGTTACCCATTCCCTCATCTCGTCTGCCTCTACCTTGCAATTGGGTTCCTCCATTGAGTTTTCATGACAATAATGTTCTCAAACACTTTACAGTCTTTACTGCGTAATACATGAAATACTGAAGAATCCTCATTAAAGCTACAAAATCACATTGATTTATTATCTTTTGTTCTTTGATTAACATAAGTGGCAGGAGTCAAATCCGCATGTTTAAGAATGTGGCCCCTACAAGAGCTGCCACTCAAAGCAGGTCAAAAGGCTTTTTCACTATTCATTGCATTCATTAAAGATTCGCTTAATAGGACTAGTTGCTATAATCCCACAATTTCAGCACAGTTGAATTGCCCAATAGGACATTTCCGACGCCTTATGCAGGGGGAAGCAGTCAAGAATACAAATAGAGGAAAGGAGGTCTGAGGTTTCATGATTCGTCGGGTAAGCATCCTCTGTGTTTGGGTATAAATGGCCATAGAATTACAAAGGATACTTACCTTTCATTGCCATAATCAGAGAGACATCTCATGAGTTTGTGTGTCCCAATTTAATCACATTATCCTGAGTAAAAGATGCCTTTTGGTGAGGTGCTGCTGATAATAAGACTTTATTTAACTTGTTTAAGACTGTGCTTGCAAAAATACTAGACAAAATGTGCTTTATGGGATAATCTTGCATGTTTTTCTTCATTCAAGCACGAAATAGAAGTTAATAGGCCTACTGGTGCGCTGTCTAACAGATCCTGGCACACAGCCTTTAGCCCATGTGTAAACCAGACGGGACTGCTGGAACGTTGTGTTGAGCCATGTTACACAGCAGGAAGACGTCAATCTATACTAGACATGTCAATACAACCAATTCATATTTTTAACGCGTTAACCTGAAATAATCAATCCCATGTGTTGACGCGCCCGCATCAGGGAAGGTAAGACACGCGATACTCAACAGGGCAAAAGACAGAGAGGGCTAGTGCAGCTCTGACTTAACCTCTAGAGTAAAGACATACTTTTTTGCGTTTTGATTTTAATCGGGTCCATGTTTTTTTTTTATTATTTGATCAGAAATCATGCAAATACAACCGATTCTGGAATTTCAAGCAATATTATAGCTGATTTGCAGCATGATAAGCATTAAATTATTCAAAATCCCTTCAAGCCCGCGCTTAAAAAATTAAGCCCCGTTTAAGCCTTGGCAAATAATAATTGAGCACCCCCTGCTCAAAATACGTTCCCGTGGCTATTGCACATCTTTATAGTAAGATATTGTGGTGAGGAAGGCGGCACGAGAGCGATGAGGGATAGTTGAAATCAGCTGTGTAAACACCGGTCCCGCATATCTCACGGAGGAAATCGGGAGCATAAAAGGGCGAGCGATGGGACTGCTGAAGAGAGAGAACCGGGCCCGGACATGTGTTAAGTTTATATTTATGTTCTTGTGGCCGGCAATCGACCGTGAGGAGGGATGTCCGCAAGCGGCGGCGCGAGGTGGTGGTGCTGGAGCAGTATACATAGGTTGGATTGGAGAGCTCACTGCTGTGCTCCTGGGCCGAGGTGGGAAGGCTGCCGTCCAAGGGGGAGTGGAGGAGTCGTCGCCGTTGCCCATGGGCCTGAGCCTGCTGTAGTCCGCTGTGAAGGGGAGGAGCAGGAAACGGGGGAGGAGCTAATAGATGCCCTCAGCCGGAGGAACCATCGCCGGCTGCCAGGGGACGGAGACGGATCGAGCCGTCCACCGAGGGCCCAGTACCACCGCATGGCACCGCAAGGCAGAGACTCTCGGCTGGCTGAGGACCGAGCGACTGTGTGTCGGGGAACCGGACCTAATTTTCTTTCCCTCTCTCCACTCTCTCTTCCCTGTCCCTCCTGGTGCTCCCGTCTCCGTTCTCTTGTCTCGTTGGTGCATACCCCCAGGCGATGTGGACGGGGAGACTGGCTCCCATGGGAGAGGGTGACAGAATCAGTACAGTCTCTGTGGTACCCCCAGGCCTGTAAGGGGCGATGGTGGTATGTGGTGAGGAAGGCGAGACGAGAGCTGTGACGTGGGGCCGGTAGCTTAAGTGATAGTTGGAATCAGCTGTGTGCACACCGGTCCAGCATATCTCACAGAGGAAATGAGGAGCACAAGAGGACTGCTGAGGAGAGAGGACCGGGCCCGGACATGTGTTAAGTTTATATTTATGTTCTTTTGGCCGGCAGTCGCCGTGAGGTGGCTTCCGGTCTTTTACTTCCGTGTTATTGTTTGTTTATTTTCATTATAGTTTGTTGAATGTTCGCCGGTTCCCGCCTCCTTCCTTCCCTACTTTGAACTGTATTACAGATATGTGTATTGTTTTGCCATTAACAAAAACAGAGCCTAAAATTTGTATGTGTTCACCAATGGATGAAGAAAAAGTCACTTACAATAATTCTTAATATGCTTAACAAAAGAGGGAAATTAATTGCAACGTCACTGTTATGGCCATGTTAATAATGAATTTCCACTGATCACAAGTTGAAGATTTGTGTATGAGCACTTGTGTTTTTACTTCGATAGCTCAGTGATGTTCAATTTACTTTAGAGCTATTTCCTTTTCCTGTGTTTAGCTGTATTATATATTGTGGATGACCCTCTATCCCCGGTAGGGCTTAATCTTTTTTTAATATTTAAATGTCAAAATTTGTATCATAGAATGGTGCATAGGTGAATGCATTGTTTAAAACATCACATTTAGTTTGATTATACATTAATGTGGGCAGTCTTTTATATTAAAACTAACAACACATTATGTTTCATAGTGTAATTTCTCAAGAATCAACTAAATAATTAAAAACATTCAAGCACAATATGATAAACCAGATCCACGCTGGAGGAGGATAGCATAAAATGTGCAAGAAAATTTAATTAAATGATATGGCTGCATCATCAAAACATTTCCATTTCTATCAAATTTCTTCCTGTACTAATATTTTCGCCCTTTTTACTTTAAAAAGAGCGGTCACTCAACCAATTCCCAACACCCTGTGCCTCAAATATGTTTTCTGACCACCCTTAATGTGTTGCTACTTCAGTGTTTTTATTTAACTTACTGCTCCAACTGGACTTAATTCAAGCCCTATGTATGTCAACACTGCCATCAGTAGTATTCTGTCACTGTTGTCCAAGGACATAACATTTAAATAACATAATTTTTTATGATCCTATGAGGCCTTATGACAGAATTCATAAACCAATAATACCCTTGAACAATATTCTCTGGACCTTGAAAGAAATCACACAAACCAATTTCAGTGAGTAATATGGTTCTTTAAGAATTATTTCAGTCTAACGTGGTTCAGCAGACAACCCTTTTAATGAGTTCCATTACTAAGAAGATGAGTAAAAGAAAGACAGAAAGTGTCTTGTTTTAAATAAACAGCTCCAGCAAGCAGCTAACTAACAGGCAGTCCAGAGCCACAAAATGGAAAGGATAAAATAAAGTAATAATGTTTGGTTCAGGCAGACTGTCGGCCCAGCTGCAGGAGCTCAGTCTGACACACTCAGGTCCCCCCATTCATCTCTTCTGGGTCTTTGGGCACAAGCCGACTCATGCGTCCTGTGGAGTTCGTAGCACTTTTGATTACTTCCATCCATCTATAAACACATTACAGTATGTTTTAGCAGCACGTCAAACTTTCATTTAAATAATTTCTTCACTATCTTTAACTACATAAACAAATAAACCAATTATTATTTCAAGGTCAGCCATTGGTGATCAAATATTTGAAATTCTGAACTAAATATCTATTTTTCCTTACAACCAGTCTCTCGTACCAAGAATAATATCTTTAATATTCAAGAGTGATTATATAATCACGGGTACATATATTTAAAAAATGACAAACGTGAATCTTTTCTCTCAAAACATGGCCTTAAATACAACTCTTGCTATTATAGGGTTATTATCCAATACTTATTCTATTAGCCATTCTCAACTTTTTTACTTAAACTATATATTTTTACTCCATAATGTGGTGAACTTTAACTTAATCGACAGATTTTGGAATGTACTTTTGGGCTTATACTCAACATGTAGGCCTCAAACTGCCTAGTACATCTTATGTTGAACTTTTTTTTTCTTTTTAAAAATACAAATTTCTTTAGATTAGCAGCCCAATATTTGTGTAACACACAAATCCACTCTTGACAGTTAATCCACTCTTGACATAGGTTTGCCATTTTAAGCAATATTTGAGAAAAGAGGACATACATTCTAGTCTTTCAGACTATGTGTTTCTCCGACATTACACTATGCACTATTAAAATGATGTCTTGATTATGTAATCTATCTGAAGGCAAAATTATGAAATTGATCTAAACGAGCCTATTTTGACAATTAAATAGTATGAGTAACCTTACAAAATCTGACAGCTGAAAACATCTTGGTTGCGGATGTAACTTCTTTTTCCTGAAGGAGGGAACTAGACGTTGTGTCGAACCGACAGATGGGGTTCGCCCTTGAGAACCCATCAACTCCGACTAGTTTAGAAAAAGGCCAATGAAAGTGGCGACTACAATTTGCATACCGGACTCCGCCCCCAGATATGCGGGTATAAAATGGAGACTGCGTGCTGCATTCATTCACCCTATTTCCGAGGACTCTGAGAGCCTCTCAGGACTACTGCAGCGGTCGGCACGTGTTTGTGGCAAGGACACGTCTCGTTCCCTCCATTAGGGAACTGAGGTTACATCCGTAACCAAGACGTTCACTTTCTGTCGGTCTCTCGACGTTGTGCCGAACCGACAGATGGTGTTCCTATTGAAAAACGCCACAACGCTGTGCCCTATCAGAATCTCTAGCGAAGCGACGGTGACTGGCCTGGGCGTGTCAGACGTGAGCGCTTTTGTGAAATTGCAATCTTCCAGTGGATAGGTAGGCAGGGGGTCCCAGAGCTTTTTGAAAAGGTGGGAAGCCTCTACTTTCGGTCCTCACGGGCAGCGGCCTTAGTTTCTGGGTAAGGTTAGTTACGGGGTAAGTGCACTTCCTCGAGTGGGGAACGCACTTCAGAGTCCACTTCCTACCATCGGGAGCAGTTCTAATGGGGACACCCGCATGGTCTCACCATCAGGGGAGAGCTCATGGGAAAAATATACAAGGTCGTAAAACCTTGCGAAGGTGTTGGGTGTAGCCCAACACGGATGGAGTTGGTTCTTCCTCCCCGTTGAGGAGCGCCTGGAAGTTCGCCACCTGGTGCCGAAAGGGAGTAGTGGGGACTTTGGGGACGTAACCAGGCCGGGTCTCAGGATCACGTGAGATTCGCCAGGCCCAAATTCTAGGCAATCAAGGGACACGGAGAAGGCTTGTAGGTCCCCTACCCTCTTGTTGGAACCAAGCGCCATCAGGAGAACGGTCTTCATCGTAAAGTGAGGAAGAGCGGTGTCTCAGAGGGGCTCGAAGGGGGGCCTCTTAAGGCCCGCCAGGACCTCAAGGTCCATAGAGGGTATGGAGCACGGAAGAGGCAGGTTCCGCCTCTCGCACCCCTAAGGAACCTAATGATCACCCCTAAGGAACCTAATGAAGAGAATTTCGAGCAACTGAGTCTTGATGAGCGGCAATAGCTCTTGACACCAGAGCTAGTGTATTGCAGCCATGAGAAAAGCGGGACATGCCACGCTGGAGAAATTTGCTCTTTTAGACAAAAAAAACTTGAACACTTCTGGAACTGCCGAGACGCCCATGGGAAGTCACCGCAGGAAGGGTCAGTCCGCTGCATCACGTCTTAAGAATCCAGCAGTAATTCGGCGTAGACTCTCGAATTCGATCATGTGTGAAGGCTCCGAAGAACAAAGGGTGAATGAATGCAGCACGCCGTCTCCGTTTTATACCCGGATATCAAGGGGCGGAGCTCGGCATGCAAATTTCATTTGCCAATTTCATTTTTCTAGGCTAGTCGGAATTGATGGTTTCTCAAGGGCAAACCACATCCGTCGGTTCAACACAACGTCGAGAGACCGACAGAAAGGGAACGTAAATTTCGTGCGATTAAAACACTCTTTTTCAACAAAATGTATGGCTTTTTTTAAGCATTAATGCTTTATATTTGTGATTGCAATATATTACTAATAATTCCCATAGACACAAGATGTACTTGCAATTGTAGAATGAACCGACTACAGAATAACTACGTGATTCCGGCTCAAAACCACTATGACACTGATATTATTTAAAATTTACAATGACTTTTAAAACTTCATAGTTATTGTTCTTGGTGTGAACATGCCCTTAGTGTAATAGGCAGGATAAGGTTTGGGGAACCAATTACTTTTTGTTAAATCAACTTCAGACTGACACAATGCTGACTCTATGTTAGGGTCTTGATTAACCTGTCTGAAAGGATTATAACAGAAGTGAACAAATGAACACATTATGCCATACAAAAAAATGAGAACAGCATAACACGTGAATTACAACATATACGATAATATATTCTTTTCAGTGGTTAGAGCATTGCATTAGTAGCACAAAAGGGGTTTGGTGTCCAGGAAAAATAAATACTGATATAATGTATAGACTGAATGCACTTTAAGTCACTTTAGATAAACGCATATGCCAAATGCATAAATGTAAATTAGAAAATACAAAAAATAGCTTTACCTGTCAAATATATACTCGCTCTCTGCCCTAAAGAAGTACACATGGGATTTGAATTGCAGCTTGAAGACATACTCCTTATAGATGCTATCTGATTCCCCCGGGATGCTAACTGTGTAACCTAGCAACGGCAGACTGGCCAGAGGGAAGTCATCCTGGAACCAAAACAATTAATTATTTAAAAGGGGTCTAGAATTTTAAACCACCGACAGAAACTGGATGCTTCCAGGATGAACATTAGAAACACAAATCAAAGAGCAGTTGCCTCTTCTACCTGGTGTGTCTTATAGAAGAACAGGCAGAAGTTGGTAAAAACGACCCAGAGTTTCTGCCAGCCATTGCTGTTCTTGAATTTCCTCAGGAGGTAGCCAGACAGCTGGTTCTGAAATGAGGCCCAAAAGGGACATTAAAATAAATTGAATAACTACATTTCATACATAACATGTCATTCACAAAAAGACCATTAGTGCTGCGCTAGATAAACAACACTTTCGTTTTTTTTTATTAAATCTTAAGGATGTTTTTGATCATCATCATTTTGATCTAGTTCTTAATGTTCTGTTGATTGTATTTGATTGTATCATTTGTCTAGTGTTAAAAAACTTTGGACCAGTTTTTGGACCAGTATTATTTACGTCTTGCAAAATATTCTACATTAATTTGTAACCCTAATGCAAAAATGACTTCATAGTGTAGCTTACACAACATCTATTATTATTATAACTGATAAACCAGTTAGTTTAATCTTAAATATGAAGTAAACAAAAATTAAGATGCGTTTAAGTTAACATTTCTACAATACTGGAGAGCGAATAGTCCCTCACAGAAAAAACATAACTGTTGCAGTTTGCGTTTTTTCTTATCTAAACATTTCTTTCAAGTTTTCTTCAGCTCACATATAAAATCTCCATGGATTTAAAGCGTAAAAGATTGCAATACTCCTTTTTCATATTTACATGTGGGAAGTTAACTATAAAATGTTCCGTAACTCAAAGGTTTTGACCTCATCTGTACCTGATTCATCCGCAGGTAGTCATTGAGGGAGAGGTTCTGGTTTCGGTACCAGCATACATGTGTGATGGTGTTGGGCCTCTGGCCCTGACCAAGCAGGTAGCGAGGGGGGAGCTCAGGAGACACAGCTGGTGAACTGAATACTGAGAGCAGACAGGCAGGCAAGCAGACAAAACACAGGCAACAGGACGTAAACCGGAAGGACAGATAACGTGGAGCAAAGAAAGTGATGAAGACAAACCAGATATCAATAACCAAAAGAAGAGAAGAAAAAAAGACACATTGTTTGTTAGACTGTTAGCTCCCAATCCCTGAATGGGGAAATGCCAGACTGAAAGTTCTTCATATCTGTAGTGCCCGAAATCTTATAAGGCCAGAAGTTCATTCATTCAGTCATTTTACAGCAAGCCAGATACTGTTAATACTCTTAGAGGACAGATAGACAAAAAAAGAGGCAAACAAAACGTTACAGACAAGAAAACATTGGAAGTGGGGTAAGAATTTACTGGACAATGTGAGGGAAGAAAAACATGAAAGATATGAAAAAAATAACCTAGTGTTCACCCCTCATCCCCAAGCTTTGGTTGCAGTCCAGACCTCAACAGCAAGACTTAGAGATGGTATAAATATGTTTGAGTGCACAAGATCTTTTCTGCAGTTGTGAAAGAGTGCTGGAAATGTTTCCTTAAGTACAAGTACCGTTACAATGCTAAAATTGCACTCAACTACAAGTAAAAGTACTGGTGTTAAAAAAGTAATTAAGTAAAAGTAAAAATTACTATTTAAATTAATACTATTGTACACTTATACTATTGTATAAACTTACATTTTAGCCAGTACTACTAATTATTAATAATACAATTTGGAGATTTATGTAGAAAATATCTGCTTTTAACAAAACACATCTTTACCTTATAGGTAAAGCATATAATAGGATACAACTCAGACAAAGTAACCTCTTAATGTGTTTAAAACACAAACTGTTTCATAGAGACTGTTTTATTTTTCTACCTGTCACATACATCCTCCAGCTCCAGGATGTTTGTGGCTGGTAGAACATTAAAGATTTTTACCTGGAATTTTAGTCCATTGTCTTTTATAAGGTGCAAGTCCAAAGGTTAATATCTTTAAAATTTCAAAATACAGATCCCTGCGGCTTCATTCGGTCTATTAACGTTTTATTTATTCAATTGATCGATCTGTGCAAGAAACTGAACGTTATTTACAACTTTATAACTGTTAATGTACTTTGCGCGTTCCAATCGCATTCATGTTTCCCATTCGCTTATAAAGGTGGGTAAGAAGCACTTGATATAGAGACTCTGGAGAGAGTTGGACAAATGACACTAGGCGAACGGAGTAATACAGAAACACAATATTTCTCCTTTAAATTGTGTCCCTTTCCAGCATTGACTTTCAAACCTGCAAAACCACAGTTTGATACGCGCCGTGCCCTCCTCGATACTGAGAAACAGAAGCAGACTGATTGCAATACATTATCGGGTATGACGTTGTAAATAATGTTCAGTTTCTTATAAATCTAGTGATTTGCTTCATAAGACGTTAATATATCTTCAGGAATGGCAGACGTTTGTGTTGCCTGTGTCTGCTTAGTGAACTTTTAAACACACAGCACTTGTGTTGCATGATGACCAAAGCTCGCGCTTTCAGATAAAGACTTTATTTACTGTTCTACTTTAAAAACAATTACATCTACACCTTGGATGTCATGATGCACGAGGGGCAGTTAATGAACAATAATCTGGTGTTTCTCTGTTATTTCGCTGCTAGTATTGCTGTCTTGAATATCCATGTGCTTGTTTCTCCTAACTATTTGTCTGAGCTTGTGAGCCGTGTGCTGTGCACTGTGAAGCTCTACAAATTTCTCCTCCGCAGCAGGCGCCTTTTTGGTCCAAAATCTATTGGTCCATTTATGGTAAGATATCTTTATTATGTTGGCTTGACAGGGCTAACATACTGTTCTTTGTTCTAAGCTTATTATTATGTTGGCTTGACAGGTTCTGGTTTTCGAAAACCGGACTCTCAAAACCACCAAATTTCCTTTAGACTTAACATTGGGACAAACTTTGATGGCTCATAAGTCAAAGTAAGGATGTCGTAGAAACTTGTGAGTTACCACGTTTGAAGAGTCTGGCAGGCTCTATAAGAACCACCATCACAATGGGGTGTCACTTGCACCCCTGGGGTAAAAGAGCCCCCCAGAATTCCACCTATCCTTATGATGGAAGAGGAAATATGCCCACATAAGGCGTAATACTGTCCAGTGTTGAATATCTTCGCAGTACAACCACTTAGAGACAAGGGGGTGGGCTCATTTTACTCAGGCAACCAATCAGTATCCCAGAAACTTTATAAAGTTACGAAGCCACGCCCATAGAAACCATATACAGCAACCTAGCAACCGCTCTCATAGAGTCCCATTATAAAATGTCCAGATGGATATCTGTAGTGGAGTAGGCGGGGCGACACCGTGGTTCGAGACCGGTGAGTAATTGCTAATGGGCCCCAGCTGTGCGCGCACCGGCCTCCTATCACGTAGGAGATTGGGAACATATAAAAGAGCGAGCGACCGGACCGTCGACGAGAGAGGACCGGGCCCGAACATGTTTGTATTTGTATTTATGTTTTATTCGCCGGCCGTCGACAGTGAGGGGCGGCCGGCTGTCTTTTTACTTTGATTATGTTTGATTAAGTGTTTAAATGTTTGCCGATTCCCGTCTCGCATAGCAACCAATCAGGTTAGCCTAGCAACCGTTTAGCAATACCTATATCTCTGCATCAGAACATCCTAGAGACCACGGGGTTGGTTCGTTTCACTCATGGCTTTGAGTATCATACTAGCAACATGCTAATTATGTTAGCAAACATGCTAATCATACTAAAAACATACTAAGCCCGGTTTTTACACACTGGGGTCACATAATTTTTTCCATAATGCTAGAAAAAGTTTAACAATAAAACCTTTCAAACTATTTCAAACTCTTCCGGACAGGCTTTGTCAAGCCTTACCAAAATGCCTGTCAAAGGTATGAATATGAATTAAATTGTACTCTGTAACGAATGTGATTTTAAAATTACCGAAGTAGAACCATTAGATTAATATGGAAGGAAGTAGAAGTATAATTACAGTCCTACAAATATACTCATACAAGTACAAGTATCCTAAAAAACTACTTGATTACAGTAATGTGAGTAGTTGTAATTCGTTACTTCCCACCTCTGCTTGTCTGTAACATGCCTTTAAAAAACGAAAACAATTTATCTAGCATCCAGAGCCCTTTTCAAACAGAGATCCTGAAAAATAAACAGAAAATTTGTCCTGGAATTTGTCCCGGGAACTTTAGATTTTGTTCACTCACACTGCCAATGATTATGGGAATCTGTGCATATGTTCACACACATCTCGAGAAGATCCAGAAAAGACACGTGTTGGAATATACTGCAATGTAATGTTATGTTCATTTTTTTTTGTCGTGACAATAGGGGTGATCACAATGAGGCATAAGAACACAAGGTAGCCTCTAGCTATGGTTCGAGACCGGTGAGTAATTGTTAATGAGCGCCAGCTGTGCGCGCACCGGTCTCGTATCTCGGAGATCGGGAGCATAAGAGGACGAGCGACGGGACTGCTGACGAAAGAGGACCAGGTCTGGCTTTTAGTAGTGGTTTGTGTTATTCGCATGCAGTCCCGTCGCTCGTCCTCTTATGCTGCCAATCTCCTCCATGAGATATGCGGGACCGGTGCCTCACGGGTACAGTCACGTCTTCCTGACCACAACCATAAATACAAACTTAGGTTAGTATATGATCATCATGTTTATATTGTTTCCACAATGTTTTTATTGAGAAAAACTCATGTAGCCTAAATAGCCTGTGTCTGCACAGAAACAGTCAGGCTTTTCCGCAGCACTGCAGTTTTAAAGGTTGGTAAGAGTTCAAGTTTTTTGAAGCGCTGTGTATTTTCATGTTAATAGCTTTCTAAAATTATTTTTAAGTTTTAACTGCATTTATAAAGCAAACAACCCTATTCTTGCATCTGAGCTTAAAGGTCTCATGAACTGGCCTTGTTTATTGTTTTATTCTGTTGTACACTGTTGTATGAGGTGTGGTTATGACGTTTGCGTGATTTTACATCAAAATCAAGAATTAATAGGCTATTTTCTACAATGGTTTTAAGGCCAGCTCTGCAAATGATTGGTTTAACTGGGAGAGCCTTAACGTTAGGTTACACATATACACTAATATACAGACTTGATCTCCCACTACTGCGTATATACACATGTTTGTTTCAATTTGTCGTACAATGGGCTACATAATCAATACGTAATGCCAAAAATGCCTAAAAACACACAGGGTCACACAGACGCTCACACATGATGCACATTATTATTACTTATGTAATTAAAATGAAGACCGTGTAGGTCCAAGCTTCTTAGAATCACCATGGACAGACTATTGGAACATATCAAGTCATCAACAATCCAAATGCCATAGATACGTTGATTTTATTATTTAACCTACAAATCAAATAATATTTTTGTTTGTCTCCTACCCTGTATATGCGAATATCTTGTGAATGGCTTAAATACTTTACACGTTAAGATAACATTTTCATGATTAACGTTACATGATCTACTATATGAAATATGGTAACCCAAAAGTAAAGATTGAAGTGTTACTAGACTCTTCTAAAGGAATTAAATGCACATGTTCCAGTAGTCGCTCCTGTTTTTGCCAAGTGGTTGAAATCCTTAGGACGACATCATGTTGACCCTGGGAAAATATTTAAATCAACCAATCAGATTTCAGAAATATGATTACAGTTAGTTTTAAGCTTACTCTTCCAACCAGGAATAGGAGCTTCTAGACCATTGTTTTTCACTTATCATTTCGCTCTGGCTTTAGGGGTAGGTTATGGCTAGGATTGGGGATAGATGTGGGTTTAGGTTTTATTTATAAAAATATTGTCCTTAGGTCAACAAAATATGTTGTCCTGAGGACATCAACCACTTGGCCGATCAGCGTGGGCCTACAATGTCTTCTTTTTTATTTACATAAGTAATAATATTGTTAGTGTGTGACCCTGTGTCTTTTTAGGTGAATATGTTGTGCACATTTTTAGCATAATACACGATTTTGGAGTCCATGTGATATGCAAGTAGTTTTGCCAACATTTAGCAATCCCCTTTCCACACCACTAATCCTACCCATTTTGTATCATACACATGAAAATATAAAATTCTGCATATGAAGCCCATAGCATGACAAATTGAAACAATCGTGTAGATACGCAGTAGTGGGAGATCAAGTCTGCATATTTGTGTATTTGTTTACAGTAGCAGCTCAAATTTTATTGTAGTGCCAGTAATTTGTTTAATTTTGCATAAATTATGAAACTTTCTCAGTAGTTCTCTGAGAAGTACGAAAAAAATAGTAGTTATTGATTAGTTATTGGTGAACTACCACGTTTATCTGTGTGCTATTACTTACTAGTTTCTTACTGGCTTCAGAGTTTCTTGTTGATTAACAGTAATAACTAGATTCTTGATATTAAATTACTCATTTGTTCCTGTGTAGTTATTCATTAATAACGGATCAGTATTCAAAAGTGTTACCCATTTTTGTACTAAGCGTCACTTTGCTTTGTTAGAGATTGCTTGATGTGCCCTGAGCACTATCGCATGAGATAAGTATTACCTGGGGACCTCTAGTCTATTTTATTTATTGCAGAGGTTGTCTGTGATCTTAAGCCTGTGCGAATTGTCATCTCTGTGTATTGGTGGGCTCACATATAATTTATCAAGGTTTCATCCACCGTTTGCGAATAATGGAGGCTGTTTTGAAGTGTTTTGGTGTTATTTCGTGTGTTGGGTGATATCCATAAGTTACCGGGAGTGTCCCGCTTGTTTATTTATCATGGAAACTCTTCTAACATTTGAGACCCGAGATTGCGGTGATCTTTTGTGAATTCCACATTCACACAAACCGCTGATCGCAGGAAATAGTCATAAAATTGCATTCTAAAATGGAGTACCAGCAGAACGCTTTCACGAGTTGTAGGCAAAGAGTAGTCACTTTAAAGATGCAAGAATGTAACAGTTGCTGTTAATTCTGTAATTTAACAATATTTTTTGTTATCCACCCAGCATGGTAGCTTTAATGAATTTTTATTTAAATGTATATCGCAGTTAGTCAAAACCCTCACAATTAAGTTGCATGAAGAAACTTGAGTGTGTTTTTCTACCTCCACGGCTAGGCTGTGGTCAGACACGGAGACGCTGGTGTTGCGGTGCCAGCACACATGCATGATGGTGTTGGCCCTGTGATGGCTTTGCTTATCCATAGAGCAGCGGGATGAGTTCATGTCATCCTCTGACTCATGTTCCAGAGACACCTCATCCAATAACCCTTAAGATTGCATGGAGGGAAAGAAGGGAACCAGGAGGGGAGTAAAAAGGAAGCAAATGGAAGGTGTCGGGTTACATATAATTAAGGAACGGAGGTGAAGAGGATGTGGGACAAAAACACCTGTGCATACATGGAAAGCAGAGAAAAGCAAACAAGCTTGAGGTACTTACTGTTGGGATGGTCGCACAGGCTGGGATCCAACAAAAGATCTGATTTCTCCTGAGTCTTCTTTGACATGTCAATTGCCTTGTTAAGATCTTCGATCCATTTGTTCATCTCTAATTTGGAGCTGTTGAGGAGAAAGTGAGTCTCTTACCGGAAGATGATAAATGCTAAAGTCTTAAAATGCTAAAATCATGTAAACAGTCAATACAACATCAGATGAAAAACATGACACTGTGTCATTATTTAACACTGTGTGACTATTATTCACCATCACTTTTTGGGTCTTCTTAGTGGTTAGACACTCCTTTTGTCTTTTAAATTGTGTAGTCCACAAAGTTGCAATTCAATGATGGATCGAACAGCATTAGCAAAATAGTGATGTCCGATTCATGAACGAATCGTTCTTTTAAACCAGTTCTTTACAGTGAACCGGTCTATACTGTTCATCAAATCGGACTGAATCGTTTGCGTCTCCACTAAGTACTTTGTCACAAATTACTTGAATTACTCACTTTCTGACGTGTCTGAAATAAATATGAATCGAAATAAACCATTTTTATTCAGTTTCTCCAACATCACTGAACTGGTGTAAAGAAACAACAAATGAACATACCCAGTAGATGCTATGACTTAACAAAGACCAATTATAACCAGCTTGTGATTTTTTAAAGCCCTTATTATGTCTTAAAAACTGTGATTGCTTACAAGTTGCTAAAAGCGAGTTCCTTACGCGGGGATGTTAGACGTCATTGCGAAATATAAAGCTCACAAAAAATGTTTTTGTTTAAGAGAAATATCTATATTGACAGCGCTATTAACTTTAATGTCTAGCTTATATTTAAGTCCAGTCCATTTATCTTCGGAATCTCTTGGCGGAACTAAGGGCATCAAAAGGGGGCAGTTGCGCAGGTGGGACAGGCTGAGCCGGGACCACTGAGATCTGACTCCGGGAAACAGAGCCCTGTGGAGAGGATGATCTTCCCCTGGAACAGTCTCAGGATGAGTCTCTCAAACATGCATTTGATCAGGCACGTACCATTAACGGACAGCTTCGCCACATGGTGCGTCCACTCTCATATCCATACTTTGCCATTTTAGAGGACAGGTTGTATCGAGTGACCCAAGACACTCAGTAAAAGCAAGATACAACCCAGTAAGTCGAGCCAAAGAGCCGTCGGGGAAATGCTTTTTCCAGGCGACTCACTGTAGTCTGATGGCCGGACATTTAGGACAGGCAGCTGCATTAAATCGTCTAACGACACGATTTTTCTGGCTGGGCATTCATGAGAACGTGCTCAGACCTGGTCGGGCTGTTAGAATGATCTGACGAGTGCATCGCTTTCCATTAGTCATACTGGACTATGCAATGTGGTACCCCAAGGCAGGGGCGCCAGATTTGTAGAGGACGCCCTATTTCGATTTATCTCTCACCAGGGAATCCCGAATGAGGTTCTCACGGATTAGGGCACGGCGTTCATGTCACAGACCCTCCGCAAACTTTACGGGTTATTGGGCATTAAAGCGATCCGTCTTTCACCCACAAGCGGACGGTCTGGTCGAACGTTTTAACCGCACATTGAAAACAAGGATTAGAAAGTTTGTTCACAAAGACGTCAAGAATTGGGATTGATGGCTGGAGCCCGTTATTTACTGAGTGTGAGGTTCTCCAAGCCTCCACGGGGTTTTGCCCCTTCAAGTTGCTCTATGGACATCAGCCCTGCGGGACGTCCTAAGGGAAGCTTGGTAGGATAGACGTTCAGACATTAAAAAACAAATTCAGTATGTCTGGGACCTGAGAACAAAACTACACACTTTGGATGGCTCTCAATGGAGAATTTGTTACAGGCCCAGGACACACAAAGCCGCCAATATAACAGGGGGGCCAGATTGCACAAATTTGCACAGGGAGAGAAGGTGCTTGTATTACTCGCAACTTCAAAATTAAAAAAAGTTGTTCTGTAGGAATTAAGATATGTCCATTAGCATTTCAACCATATTCGGAAGAGTTAGGCTAACTCTATAGCTTGATGGCTTTATCAAAGTTTGGGCTTTTCATAAAGTCTTTATTTGTAGATGACAACATTTACAAAGCTATCAAAACCTCTGAAGGGATTATGGATGTACTTAACCTACAATATGCGATGTACTGTTTATCAGTGACATATTTTGTAACTTATGTGGAGCACAGAAATTTGCTAAAACTAAGTCAAGCTTGTCTTAATATTTTATCATAAACGGCATTGGTCAGAAAGTTTTTCTCTGATTTAAGAAGTGACAAAATAACACCTCTTCAGTAGAGAACCTCTAGATTTCAACATTTCTGAAGGGAGTTACTGACAGAGAGGTTGAACTCGGGTGAGTTGAGAAAGCTCATTAAATCACATCATATGCAGCTTTTTCACAACAAATCACCATGCATCTTTTTTTACCATACATCCCGTTATTTTCCTTTTAAAAATATTATTTTTATGAGTTATTTTAACTTTTTTACATCCATGCCATTGCATGAGCAATATTACATAAGATAACCTTAATACATAAATTCTGATATTTTTAGAAATATATTTGTAGGTTCTTCCGTGCAGAAGAGGTGGAGCAGTCTTACTGTCAGAAAGCATCTCTAATGGCTATGAATCATTTGACTAGTAAGGAAAACCTCACCTAAAACATTTAAACAATGGTGTTTATGTTTTATGCATTTATTCTAGTTTTTAAGTCTCTGTAGCTAATTATCGTTGCATTTTATATTTTTTTGACAGAAAATAGAGTATAAACAGAAATATTGTCAAATATCACTATTTAATTGAGTTGTTTTCTTTGTGAATATAAAGTGATGTGTAATATATTTCTGTGATATAAGGCTGAATTTTAATTATCGTTACTCGAGTCTTCATTGTCACATGACATCTTGAGCAGCAAATCATCCTAGAAAAAAAGTACGGTTTACAACAGGTTTAGTCAACTGGTGGCCCCTCAACCATCTTTACCTGGCCTGCCTTAACATTTCAAATAAGTGGAGAGACTTTAAGAACGGTGTGCTTTAAAAGTAAGTCCACTCAAGTCCCATCAAACATATTAAATATATATAATTATTAAATAAATAAATATTAATATTATAAAAGTTGTTTCTACGGCTTTTCATGGCGTCAACTGGTTGTCTCATATTTATGTCCAGTCTGTACCAAGTAAATACTGGATGAAATTTCAGATTTTTTTATCAGACTAGTTTCAATTTACACATGGAAATAAATGAAGTGAGACTCTTTGAAATAAACTGAGTTGAATGATTTTAATCCAGTTTGAAAGCAAGCAACCATTAAATCAAGGTTAAAAATGGATGATTTGTCAATGTCTCTTCTATTTTAATGTTAAATTAGGTTTCTTTCAGCCATAACTGTGTGTTATAAAACATTAGTTGTGGCAAAGAGAGGAAGACTCCTGAACGGTATAATGTATACATTTTTAAGTTGTTTGGATCACTGTCAATAACTGGGTTTATTTTTTTTTATGTTTTAGTTTTATATACTATGATTTCTTTATGAATTAACATATTCAGAATCTGCTAAATCACTTCAACACACAAAGACATCAAGTATCTGCATATGAAACTAAACTGTGACAATCAACAAAAGAAAGCTTCATGCTGCAAGGCATGCTGGGTATCAACGTACTACAAAACTCAATCATGACTCCCAGCATGCATTGCAGTTGATCTGTTCATATGAATTATTTTGATGATAGTCGCCATTGTTGAGGGTTATATGATGAGTGATGATAACGGTGTGTGTATCAGTGAAATATGTTTGTTTATTTTCTCTCAATACTTGTCCATGAACTAGCCAGAGCATTCAAACCAGTCATAAATTGATCAATAATGTTTGAAACTAATACATTTTATTCAATCAAGACAATTTCCATGAGAACAACCCCAACTTTCGTAAAAGCGTCTCTGTCTTTCTCAGGGCACAAGAGTTTTTAAGACACTATTACACAACCTGAATAAATTAATTTCAAGAGCAAACTAAAGCCAACACTGATCACAATAATGGATAATGGATTGTTATAATGGTGATTATTGTGGGTACAAAACTGATATCAATTTAAAGCAATTATCATTATTTTAATGGTTGCTTTGCTACAGTATCTTAATGCATTCAACTCAAGAGTCTCATTTAATTTATTTCCATGTGAAAACTGAAAGTAGTCTGATAAACTCCAGATTTGAACCAGTTTTTACATTGTACAAAGGTCGCCTGTACGTCAATATCAGACGTTCAGAAAACATCATAAAGGTCCAATAAAAATACATCTTTTCAACATCGAAAGATGCAGAAAATACGTCTTTTGGACATATCTTTGGTCAGGGGGAGTTATAAAATGACCTTTACAACACTTACTATGTGGCCTTTTTCACCCTCAACTAGTAATATCAGTCTAAGTAAATAAAAACACAGTGTACATGCCATGGTATAATGCACTCTATGAGCTCGGTGCCATGTTATTGTTTCCACCAAACATTTAACATTTTCTTGAAGATTTCTATAGGTCTCGTCTCAGACCTTTTGTCTTAGGACTCGGACTTGACTCGAAATTTGACCTCAACCTATTCTGGAGTCGGTCTTAACTCAAACATTTTTAGGTGTTTTGACCAAATATTTAAGTTTAATCAGATCAGTAAAGTTACCACCAAGGTTTATCCTCTCTAAAATAGCAAAAAGAAAGGGCCACTCCACCCTATCGACACCTTTTCGGCATCAAGCAAGATAATTAAATTGTCTGTGGTCAGGTGTTGCAATTTGGGGAAAGAGGAACGAAGAAATGAGGCGGGTGTTTCGGAGCCTTCCTCTCCTTTTGGTAGGCCGACTTTTCTCAAATTCTTTCGATGACCTCTGTTCTCCAGATCATCCACTTTTGTTTGAAGTTGTTCTACTTTGGTCAGCAAACCGGCTAGCCGACCTTCCGACGCTGCCGCAGAGTCTTCTGCGGATGAGATCCTTTCTTCAGCCTCCATTAAATGAGTCTCAATACCGTCCATCCTCTCAGTGAGGGCCGCAAACAAGTTTTGTAGAGAGGAATTGGATCTGGCTATTCCCTCCAATCGATTAGTTATCCCATCGAGGCGAGAGCCATTGGTTTTTATTTCCGAGAGTATCACCGCCAAGTCCGATTGAGCCTCTGTAGTATTATCATTAGCTTTGGTTGGCGCAAGTGTTTGCGTAGCTTTCTTTATTCCTTTGTTTTCTGCGAGTCCATTGGCATGAAAATCGGAAAATCTTTTTTTGAAGATGGGTCAGACATAGTTGAAAGGTTGTAAGACGAAGTAAAACGAGAAGTTCGGAGGAAAAGGTACGAAATAAAGAAAAGCTGGAGCGGAGCCGAAAACTCAAGCATCGAGTCACGTGACCACCCCGTAAACAGTACTATTCTATAAATATACAGTCAGGTCCATAAATCGATACAATCCTAACATTTTTGGCTAAACACACCACCAGAATGGATTTCAAATGAAACAAACAAGGAGTGCTTTAACTGCTTTAATTTGAGGGTATTTACATCCAAATCAGGTGAACGGTGTAGGAATTACAACACCCACCACCATGCTTGACTATAGGCAAGACACATTTGTCTTTGTACTCATCACCTGGTTGCCGTCACACATGCTTGACATCTTCTGAACCAAAAAAATGTATCTTGGTCTCATCAGACCACAGGACATGGTTCCAGTAATCCCTTTCCTTAGTCTGCTTGTCTTCAGCAAACTGTTTGCAGGCTTTCTTGTGCATCATCTTTAGAAGAGACTTCCTTTTGAGAGGACAGCGATGCATACCAATTTGATGCAGTGTGCGGCGTAAGGTCTGAGCACTGACAGACTGACTCCCCACACCTTTAGCCTATGCAGCAATGCTGGCTGCACTCATAGGTCTATTTCCCAAAGACAACCTCTGGATATGATTCTGAGCACATGAACTCAACTTCTTTGGTCGACCACGGCGAGGCCTGTTCGGAGTCGAATCGGTCCCGTTTAAACCTCTGCATGGTCTTGGGCACCGAGCAGCAGCTCAGTTTCAGGGTCTTGGCAATCTTCTTATAGCCTAGGCCATCCTAATGTATAGCAACAATTCTTTTTTTTCAGATCCTCAGAGAGTTCCATGCCTTGAGGTGCCATGTTGAACTTCCAGTGACAAGTATGGGAGAGTGATGAATTTAACACATCTGCTCCCCATTCACACCTGAGACCTTGTAACACTAATGAATCCAATAACACCGGGGAGGGAAATGGCTACATTTGGACATTTTCACCTAGGGGTGTATTAATTTTGAGGCCAGCAGTTTAGACATTAATGACTGTGTGTCGAGTTATTTTTAAGGGGACAGCAGATTTACACTGTTATACAAGCTACACACTCACTACTTTTGTTGTGAAACGGGTGGGGAAGAACCCAATTAAAGGCAGCAGTGGTGAGAGGTTAAAAAACTGGATTTATTAAATATAAAACAAAACACAAATAGAAATAGAAAAGATGGGGTATAAACGAGAAACAGGATAAGCAAAACAGGACGTAGACTAACTAACACTAAACAACACTAGACATGAACTAAACTAAACACTTACTAAGACTTGACTTTGGTAATCCACAGGGAAACATGTACATCGGCACCGCGGTACAGGAACACAGGTAAGCACAACAGCATTGGAATGAATACAATGAACAAGCACAGGACAATGAACACGAGGGCTATTTAAAGAGGAGCAAATCAAGAGGGAACAGGTGCGTGGCATGAATTAATTAACAATCAAATTATAGAGACGAAAGGGCGTGAACAGAGACGAGACCAGAGAGAGCATATTGAATGCCAATAGGGACAAAATGCCGCTGTCCACATAAAACAGGGAAATCCTGCTAAGGACTTTTATTTTGACAGCCAAGCTAGCAAAGGGATTATATAAAGTGCTTCACATTCCTGTGATTCAGAGAAATGTTTGTGCATGGAGGAATGTAGACTGCAGAGTGGATTTGTCCTCTTTTCACTTTGATATTGTGCTGGTATCAGAATTCCACCAAAAGTATTGCAGGCATATTAAAAAATATAATAAGCGTAAATCAAAAAAAAAATTAACCGTGAGTCAGAACTTTAAACACATTTTCAATTATATTGCACAAATTTAATACATAAAGACAAAGTTGTCCAAATCTGACTCAAAATAATATTTTCCTTGGCTGTTTTGCAAATTTTTTGTGTTCTATGATATTTTCTGCTTATATTTTTCATCTTTTCTACGCATACAAAATTTTTCCCTCGCTTGTTTTTCCACGTTCTGCGCTTCCTTTTCCAAATGCTGCAGTTCTAGTTTCATGGTAATTAGGGCGGGCTTTAGCGTCACAATTGGTTCACTTGTTCTAGATTGACAGCTCCTCCTCTAGCCAATCAGTCGAAGAGGGTGTTCACGTCACTTCAAACCGACTCGCGGCATATCTTTGAAGGTGGATTATAACAGTCATCTGCAAATCTTGGACAAGGTACAAAGTTAATTTAACATAATTATATCATAACAGTGTCAGATACACTTCTTATATCTGTTATGAGTACGATCTGCCAGGTTTATTAAGCAATTTGTTGTCCTATTCCACCATATAGTCCATTAAATTTACATGTGTCCTTGTTAGCTGGGTTAAGTCACCAATGCTATAGTTTACAGTTACTCTATTAAGTTATTTAAGATTATTGGCTGTGTATTTACATTTACATTTAGTCATTTGGCCGACGCTTTTATCCAAAGCGACTTACAGTGCACTTATTACAGGGACAATCCCCCTGGAGCAACATGGAGTAAAGTGTCTTGCTCAAGGACACACTGGTGGTGGCTGCTGGGATCGAACCAGCAACCTTTCGATTTACAGTTCAGTGGTTTAACCCACTAGACCACCATCTCCACACGTATTGTGATATAAAGACTGTATTGGTGTAAATGTGTGATGTTGCTAGCTCATAACAATGATTATGCCATGCGTATCTTCGTAACTCATTTAGACGAGAACATCATGCAGCATATTTTCTCACAGTAGTGCATTTAATCAGTAATAAATGCTCATTGAACGTATTGTTACTGGGGAACAGATCTGTTTTGTCAGTTTTGTGAATTTTGCTCGGATGCAATGAATTACATCAAAGAGCATGAGATTATACTTGTGTGTACATAGGCAGTGGCGGTTCTACATTGAATCACTCTCCGGGCGAGATCCCCTCTGGGTGCCCCCCCCACCTATCCCACCCATCCGAGAAAAAAACAAAAACAACATTTTGCACAAACAGCCATGTTTTACCATAACAATATAATTGTAAGACAAGCTTATATTTCTCAATTGCACAAATCCTTCAACAGAACATTTTAAAAACACAATTCTGCACAAAACAGTATAAGTTATCAGAATTTAAATATACTCTATATTCCGTTCCTGAGACATGGTTGAGCTCAGGTACGACTTGACAAACTTTAGTTTTGAAAAGCTTCTCTCTGCTTGAGCCACAGTGACTGGCAGAGTAAGTGCAATCCTGAGAGCAGATCAAAAGTTGGGGTAGATCTCCGATAGATCCTTATCATGCATAAAAGTGATAAATTCAAGGAGGCTGATGGATTGTGATGGCTGACCAGTGGCAGAGGATGCTACAAAATATTTTACAAGTGCCCCTGAAATTGCAATTGCAATTGAAATTGACATAAAAAGACCGTAGGCTACAATATAACTCTTATGAATTGCAAATTTAAATAAACATGCCCTTACATGCCAAATGTCTATCATGACTCAGATGCTATATTAATCTAATCTAAGGGAGGAACAATTAGCTCCTTGGTTACGGCCCCGAATTATATTCTTTGTCACGCAACAGAGTTATAGCAAATAGCAAATGTTCGTCTTTAAAACTTCCTACACATATGTTAATTCCATTGGCTAATTACAGGGCCCAATATTAACCCCAATGATGGAAATAAATAATAACTTTACTTGAAACAGTTTTGTTGCAAAGCACAAACTTACGGTGAAATTAGATCTCGTTTTTGTTGAGTTAAGACCGAATTATTGTTGTATAAGCATAGCAAGCATCATAGCAAGAAGGCTAACAAACGTCAGAGTTAACGTTACCACCCATTAACATTAGCCCTTCATTGATGACATGGATAACGTTACCGTAATCTTACAGAGAGAACGTAGTTGCATACCTTTATCTTTTGCTCCTTTCTCCTCTTCTACTTTTATTTTTTCCTATATTGGGCACCCGACAGCTTAAACCTTTTTCTCTCAATCACTGTTGCTGTGTTTATCTGGCACTCGACAATCAACAGATTTCCCATCCCCCCAACACTGTCACTCACGACCAGAAATCAAGACTAAACCACTTCACCTTCACATAATCGTTTTGGATTACCTTTTTTTATTAGACATTTCACAAACACAATTCAGAAAAAAAAACATGAAATTATATGCCTGTACTCTAATATTATGAATGAAATGTGCGTTATTTGGAAGAAAGTCAAGGTGTTACTGACTTTAGCCCACTTAGTGGATCCCCCTCCTTGTCCGCTTTTTTCTTTTTCAAGTGCTTTTGCCGCCCCCCACGTGTCGTGAAAATTTGGCTGTGCCTACAACCGCCACTGTACATAGGAAACGGTTTAAACATTTAAAACAGTCTGTCTTAATAGACAAAATGTGTAGAAAAGATGGACATTGTTTAAAGCAGAATCTTACCCCAATCAGCTTTGAAACCAGGTGTCTATGTAATGATTAAAAAAGCACGGAACAATACTTCAACTTGCATATTTTTTTTATCCTAGGACCTTTTGGAGCATGACAGCACTTGAGGACTCATTGGAGGAGCAAAACACTGGAGAAACAGGCGCTGATTTGGATGGAGTGTATGCTATCATGACATGGCTCAGTTCAGGACAACCAATATGTAAATCTCATTCAGAGATATTTTCTTAAGAGTTCGATTTTGTGACTTAGCCTGTTGCTACATGAATCTTAAAGAATCAGACAATAATTGGTGTTATTCTTTGCATTTACATTACATTTTACAGTTAGGCATTTAGCAGACGAAAAGCGACTTACTTTGCTTTTCACAATGTGCCATTAACTGTTTTCCTAATGCAATCGGGGAGCGGTGCCACTGGCGTGAGGGCCCGAACATCGCTGGTTGCAGCTTTAATTATAATTACTTCACTTCTTCAATCGTTTGGGGCCTTTTGAGGCCCTTAATGTGCATGAAAGCTCTTGACACTTGTCACACAAATTGGAAGCTGCGGCCATTAGAATGCCACAGAGGCTTGAAGCCAGGCGTATCAGAGGAGCTCTACAGCGTCACCTGGAAAAGTAAAAAAAAACTTGCTGCGTATCTCATACAGACTTGCATCTATAAATATGCCACTTGGCACACATATAAATCTTATCAAGCCCAACGACTTTTGCGCAGCATGTCATATGCTCTGCCCAACAGGAAGTGAGCTATTTATGTTTGTTTGTAAAGAGATTACTGTGGAATTTACAATACTCCTCCTAGGGTTTTTATCCGATTGCCACCACACTAATTATGGCGAGAAATGAGAAACTGGACGTGTATTATAACTTCCTCATACACTGTAGGATTTTGATCAAACTATCAGTTTGCGTATAAATTATGAGTCAGAATTGGAGCGCCACCAACTGGCAGCAGGAGGTGTGTCATTTTTTAAATGCTATGAAATCAGTCTCTTATTTTTACCTGATATACTTGTTACATCACTTGAATAATGTTAAAACAAAAATCTAAAACTAAGATAGGGATTCTTGATATCTTAAATACTGTTGCCATTGCAATGTGTAAAACTTGAATACTCTTTTCAAGTGTTTAAAGTCAATTAACATGCTTTTAATTGCATGAAAATCGACACACACGTCAATATTAATTTTAATTAGACATTGGCAAAAGCGTATAAGTTTGCATGGAGCAGGCGCTCTTTAGCGCCACCTTTGACAAAAGTGGGGGGTTCGTTTTTCTTAGTCACCAAATTTGGTAAATATATTTGTAGAACGATTCAAAGTATGGAAGGAAGGAGGCGAGAACCGGAAGACAATAAAAAACATTCAATAAATAATATAACAGCCGACGGCCCCTCACGGACGACCGCCGGCTAACAAACAAACAAACAAACCAAAACATAATATAACAGCCAGCGGCCCCTCACGGACGACCGCCGGCGAACAACAACATTAAAACAATACAAACACAAGCTCGGGCCCGGTCCTCTCTCATCGACGGTCCGGTCGCGTGTTCCTTTTATATGCTCCCAATCTCCTACGTGATGCGAGGCCGGTGCGCGCACCACTGGCGCTAATTAACAATTACTTACCGGCCTCGAACCACGGTCTCGCCTCGCATACTCCACTACAATATTCTTCTCATCAAGCCGTGCAACTGTCTAATTTACAGTCAATAGCTACAACCAACAGGAAGTCTGCTATTTTGGTTTTAAGGTGGAAAACAGGCTGTGAATAAACATATACTTCTCCTAAGAGAATCGTGCAAATAACACCAAACTATGTTAACATGACGCCACGATACTGAAAAAGATCATTTGCAACTAGATTTGGGATATCTTGAAAGGTGTACCATAGGTATTTTTTAAGCGACATTTAAAAATGCTGTAATAATATTTTTTTCCTCCAGATGGAGTAAAGATAATAATGGTGATATTTATTTTTATTTATTTACAATATAATATTTATAATTTATTCACTAATAACTATAGATCATTACAATTCCTTAAAAAATTGGTATCAGCCATTACACGCATTATTTCACAATAAATGTTGATAAGTACTGAAGGTGCAAATAAGGGCTGCACGATATTTAATCGCGATACCACTCAATCCTTTTGTAATCGAGCTGGCAACGAAATCTAATGTGTCAATATTCTTTTGAATGCGTAGCTTGTCCGTGAAGCAGTGAGAGTTTGAGTCACTTATAATGTGCATTTAAAAAAGCAAGACTCGTCAAACATGATCATTATAAATATACTTTATTATAATAAAAATACCTGATGAGCCTTGAGTAACAGTGATAAAAAGATGGCCATAGGCACGCTGCAGTGCCTATTTGGAGTTTCCGCACGAGAGCGACCTGTGGCTTTCCAAGGCAGCAGGTTTTCCCCTACTTCACTCAAAAGCTGTGCATAAATCATGTGATATTTGCCATCGGTTTATCGTGACAGCTCTATTGCAACTGTCCCTGTGCACCTCCTGGCAGAAATTTAGCGAACTTGTTTCAAATGTAATGTTTTTTCAACTGTCGCCCTTCCACATCGGCGGCACCCAATGCTGCCTTAGTAGGCATCCTGGTTGAGTACCTACAGAAGTTGCAGAAACAACCTTTCTGAAAGGTCTGGTTTGCAGAAAAGAACCAAACTAAAGTTCACGCACTGTAAATAAGCATCTGAATAACTTTTTTTGGTGTCTGGAACAGTTTCGACAACATTCAATGACATTTACTCTCTTTTTTTTGACTGGCTGGCAAAATAAACAAAGATGTTGTCCCTCCCAAAAATTGACTTGGTCTTTCCAATCCCACATAAACTAGGTGTAAAATGTAAGGTTAAAAGCGCAAGTGTGAAAAGCCTCACAAAGCACTGCAACATGCTCTGTATCTCACCTGGCTGCCACGACAATGGTCCTCTGAGCAGAATATATAGTGAAGCAATGAGGAACAAACCAATCATTCTCGCTTTCCTCCACCTGCAAAACACACAGTCCAGAGAAAGCATATGTTAAGAAATTTGATTATTACCATTCTTTGATGTTATCATGTGGCTGAGTTAAAGTCTATAATCCTGACTTCCAGTACTACTCATTTCTATAAAGCCAGGGATGGAGAGGAATGAGGCAGAGGGGAGGTGTGTTGCAGGCAGATTTTTTAGGTTTGTTGGTTGGAAGAACAGAATTATGGTAGTTTCATCATACTCACCGGAGCATCCAGCACAATGAGCTGTGGGGCAGGAGCGAAGCACAGACATGCAGGTTAACAGAGAAGCCAGAGGCTACTGTCACACCTAACCATTAATGCAACATTAAATGCACAACAACCCTATATAAATAAAGACTACACAAAGAACTACGAAGCCCATTGAAGCCAATATCAACAGTTCACAGCTTGTGCTTCGCTTTTGTCTTAAAATATTTTTTCTTCTGTTCTTCGGTAGCAAGCTGTTGCTCATTTTAACTCATCCCTTTCTTTGTAACTACAGTGATACAAAGCTCACAAATTCAAAGTCTAGGTAATTGTAGACATTCCAAACATGGCCTAAAACACCTTTTGTCTACAATAAGCAACCTTAAATGTAGAATCAGCCCAGATATCTAGAGATATGCCAGAGCAAACATTATTAATCACAGCTTCCCAGTGTCCTTCCTTTCATTTGAGGGAACCTCGAGCCACATTAATTCTAACTTTGCTTAAAAAACACCACTACATTGCTCACTACTCATGTTTAAATCCAGGCAAAACACTTTTGGACAGGGTCGTTCATCATGAGGCCTTTTTAGGCAAGCTTTTTGACATGGGAGATAAGGAGTGTGTGCTTTAACCATTATATTTTGAAGGACCAGTCAGTAAAATCTAGCTGCATCCAGTGCTGAGGTTGCAAATTGCAACCAACTGCTCACTCCACCACTAACCCTCCCTTTCGAACAGAGTCCGACACAACATGGCAAATGACATCCAAGGAACCCGTGGGGCATGTGGATAGAAATAGATCATTGTAAGACTATAAAACATATCACTTCATTATGTACGCTCTTTATACATCTCTGGAGACATAGTTATGCATATGATATTGAATTTCTGTGAATAGACCCTCCAAAAAAAATGACACACTGGTCCTTCAAACTCTTCATCTTAGTGTTTTTGTAGGTCAATATAGGTGAAAAAATCAGGACATTATAAAAATCTATTTGTCTACTTAGTTTATTTCCAATTTTGTACGCAGGGACAACATTCATGGTGAAGTAGCCTTTGTCTTATCCATATACTCACAATCATGCCATACAGAGGAAGCTGTCCATGAACTTTGAACTGATTTGTTGCGGTCACCCCTTTGCTTGTGTAAAGCAGCATGTCTGAAAACTTTGATAGGTTTTTGATAAGCACAGTTGAGAGTTAAACAAAAAAGACTGCAAAACAAGTAGCAAACTCCAAGATAAATCTTACGAGGAAAAACATTCTCTGCTGGAGACCCTTCTTGGTGAGCTTGTAGAGACAACCTTCCCTGATGAATTCCTAGACAGAAGGAAAAATACACAGAACATTGCAGATCATGTTTTTCGTTCGGAATACATTTTTAACAGTGTCCACACAACATCTCAATTCCAATCAAATCCTTGCAAATAAAGGTTGATACTAGTGAGATTTTCATCTGCTGGGTAAAAGCAGCTCACGTTTAAATAAAGCTTTGATAACCTGAGTTTGTTTCATTCTGTTAACCCACTACAATACAATCCAAACATGCAACCGAGGAATATTAACTACCATACATAATACTGTAATTCTTGCACTTCATCATTTTTAAAGCTGCTTTTTTTGCCTCTCTATTGTGTTGGTGGAATAACTGAATATCAATGGCAAACAAACTCGTATGAACAAATTAGAGAATTGGTACACTTTTTTTACATTCTAATATATATTATGGGCCTTTCACAAGACTTGGCGAGCTATAGAGTTGCTGCACTGCTGTTGTCTCTCGTAGTGAAAGTATTTTGTCTTTGTGTGGACGTTCATAGTAACAACATTTAAATTTAGCAGATAATTTATTCAAAGCGACTCACAAACGAGTAAACAAACGCAAAGTTAAAAGGTCACTATCCTGCCTGAAGTTGATTTAAATGTTAAATATGCTGTCAATTTTTGAGGAGAGTGATTAAGTGGAGGGAAGTGGTAGGATTATGTAATAATTTTGTAATAATAAACCACGTCCCTTTCACAATGTCCTACCTTGCTTTGTCTGATAAGCAATATTCTCTAGTTTGTAGCTTTAGCAACACAGCACCACAGCTTGCAGCTTTCCAGGAACAAAGAGGGGTCATGCTGATGTATGCCTATATACCAGGGGCCAGACACCATGGCACCATAGCAACTAACACACAAAGACGTGACGCACTGCCGTGCATGCTGCGACAGAAAACATAAGATGTTTAGTTTGATTCCAGCTCCAACCAGAAACTTCACAGCCTCCCTATGACACAAAGCAGCAACCTCCCCAGGGTAGGACATCAATAAAGATTGTGTGTGACCTGTGAACAGGTCAACAAGGGGAAACTATGATTTTATACCATCACATGCCAGTTCGGCAAGTGTGTAGAGTACCGTGCAGCAGCACTACAGACATTTGCATGGAGGCCAATCATGCCATCCCACCTGCTGTTTCATCCTGCTGTGCATATCCTCAAAGATAGGAAACACCCTAACCAACGTTTTGCAAGAACCAGAAAACAGGTACAGGGCAGATCTTCCTTGATGTCCGAGCAGGATGGAAAATATGAAAAGGTACCCAAGTTGAGACAATGCTCGACAACTTGGGAACATTTTCCCCCTTTATGTCGAGATGCTGGGGACAAATAGGAACCTGCGGTCATCCGGCCATCATGATCCAACTATCCATTGAAGTTTACATTTTAACATCACCTTCCGAAAAGTGGGAATCTGTAGAGGATTTGGAATAAGCCAATTGGTCAGAATCATTGTAAGAAGAGCTATAAAACCCTTCCACTCCCTTTTATCCTGGATTCTTGATACCATCATCAAAAGAACATAGCAAAACCTGGCTCCAGGAGTGCCAGGATTTAGGTTTGTACTTTCACTGAGAGTTTTGATAACCCTTTTGTTTCTCTGTGGGATATTTACGACTATTAATTCATGCATTCATGACATCAAGACTAGATTACTGTAATGCACTTCTAGGTGGTTGCCCTGCAGGCCTATTACAAAAAATGCAATTGGTTCAAAACGCGGCAGCTTGAGTTCTTACACGTACAAAAAAGTATGAGCATATAATTCAGAAATTAGACATGATTAATATTGCATATAAGAATTTATAGTCCGTTTAATATTTGACCTGTGGTTCTCTCTCCTTTATCACCAATGTGTGCTTTCACTGTGTGTGTGTGTGTGCGTGTGCGTGTGTGTGTTTGTGTGTGTGTGAGAGAGTGTGTTTGTGTATGTGTGCGTCTATGTCAATGTGTGCAAGTATATATGCATATTGTGTGTGTGGAGCATTTGTATGTCTGTCTTTTGTTGTTTTCACCTTTTTTTTTGTTTTTACAGGTAGATGCCTTTAGTTGTTTTACTTATATTCAATGTGTCTCATGTACAGCTGCTTTGTAACAATGAAAATTGTAAAAAGCGCTAGATAAATAAAGTTGAGTTGAGTTGAGATGCTGCCTTCCTGAGTGAGCTTAATGACTTTTATGCACGCTTTGAGAGAGACAATAAGGAACCCTCCATCAGGCTCACACCTTCTACTGACCACCAAATCATCACACTAAACTCCACAGATGTTTACACTGCACTAAGCCGGATAAACGCGCGCAAGGCTGCTGGCCCAGATGGTATCCCTGGTCGCGTACTCAGGGCATGTGCGGAGCAGCTCGCTGGGGTCTTCACGGATATCTTCAACCTGAACCCCTCGCCAAAGCAGTGGTTCCAGCATGTGTTAAATCCACCTCCATTGTGCCCATTCCGAAACATTCCAGCCCGACATGCCTGAACGACTACCGTCTACCGCTACCCTGTAGCACTCACACCCATTGTTATGAAGTGCTTTGAGCGGCTGGTCCTGTCACACCTAAAAGACTCTTTACCATCCACACTGGACCCATACCAATTTTCCTAGCGTAGCAATAGGAGCACAGATGATGCAGTGTCCATGGCGCTGCACTCCGTGCTCACACATCTCGATAATAAGGACACTTATGCACGCATGCTGTTTGTAGACTTCAGCTCTGCATTCAATACCGTCATCCCTTCCAAGCTAATCATCAAACTTGGAAACCTAGGCATTAACAACTCAACCTGCAACTGGATTATGGATTTCCTGACGAACAGGCCTCAGCTTGTTAGGTTAGGCCACATCTGCTCCACCACCATCACCCTCAACACTGGTGTACCACAGGGCTGCGTACTGAGCCCCTTTCTCTACTCCATTTTCACACTCGACTGCAGACCTGTGAATGGATCTAGCTCCTTCATCAAGTTCGCAGACGATACAACAGTGATTGGTCTCATCAGCAACAACGATGAGACCCGGCAACGATGAGGTCCGGCACCTGGCCACATCGTGCTCTAACAACAACCTGCTCCTTAACACCTCCAAGACAAAGGAGATCATCTTGGACTTCAGGAAGGCGAAAGGAGGCACACACGCCCCATCCACATTAATGGGATGGCTGTTGAACGTGTTTCCAGTTTTAAGTTCCTGGGGACACATATTTCGGAGGACCTGTCCTGGACCACCAACACCTCATGCCTGGTCAAGAAGGCTCACCAGCGTCTCTTCTTTCTGAGGACACTGAAGAAGAACCAACTGTCTTCAACTATCCTGGTGAACTTCTATCGCTGCACAATAGAGAGCATCCTGACCAACTGTGTCACAGTCTGGTACGGGAACTGTTCTGTTGCTGAGCGCAAGGTACTGCAGCGGGTGGTGAAAACGGCCCAGCGCATCACAGGGACTACACTCTCTTCCATTGAGGACATCCAGAAGAAACGCTGTCTGCGTCGAGCTCGCAGCATTCTCAAGGACTCCTCTCACCCCGCTCATAGACTGTTTACTCTCCTGCCTTCCGGTAGGTGCTTCAGGTGCCTCCGGACAAGAACCAGAAGACTAGGAAACAGCTTCTTAATTTAACAGCTCATTATTGAACTCTACCCCCCACTGATTCCACTGCCCTCATAACCTTAACTTTAATACTGCTAGTACAGTGTTTACATTGCACTACAGAGCTGCCATGCATGACTGAACTGTACACACCAGTACTTCATGTATCTGCTCTACCGGACTGTTTACACACACATAGCATCATTTGCACTCTATACTGCTCACTTGCACACCAGGAATATTATACTGAATGCTCATTTGCACTAATGGATTACTTTCATAACCGCATTACCTCATCTACTGCACTGTAACTTCAGTAACTGCATTAACTCATCTACCGCACTGTAACTTCAATAACTGCACTAACTTATCTACTGCACCCTTACTCTATTAACTGCATCTACTCATATTGCACTATAACTTCAATAACTGCATTAACTCATCTACTGCACTGTAACCTTAATAACCGCATTAACTCATCTACTGCACTGTAACCTTAATAACTTCATTAACTCATCTACTGCACTGTAACCTTAATAACTGCATTAACTCATGTACTGCACCGTACCTTTAATAACCGCATTAACTCATCTATTGCACTGCAACTTTAATAGCTAATGTCTATAATTAATACACACTTAAGTCACTTGCACTATTGTATAGTCTAAATTGTAGGGCTGGGTAAAAAATACAGATTCTTCGATATTAATTGATTTTCAATTTAACAAAACAATATCGATTCGGGAAATCCCGAATCGATTCTTAATGCGTGTGCTTTAGTTCAAGGAAATCTGTATTTCGCCTTCCTGAAGATGTCGCAATCACTCGTGCTGATACAAATAAAACAAAATAAATTCAAATAAAAGTGGTAGCCAATGGACCCCAGCGCCTGCAAATGAATGTCAGATTCACCTCGCGCTAAGACTACGCGATAGTTGAGAACGAGGGATTTCACAATCTAATCAATGTTTTGGAGCCGAGATCCTTAATGGTGACACGCAAGTACTTCAGTGAAAGGCATAACATGTCACTATATGCTGGGATGCACATAAGTGATGCGCGTGCGTGACCAAAATTTCAATTGCGCTCTCTCAAAAAGTTTGGACCGCTCATCTGCGTACTGACATGATTGAAACCTTTTGATGCACAATCACTGTTTAGACCGACTAAATGTAATACTGGAAAAGATTTCCCTTTGAACTGAATGCTGCTAAAACTACTGCGATCTCGTTTGTTCCCGGTGTTAAATGGGACCTGGGTGTAAGTTATGAAAAACGGAGTATCGGTAGCCCCGCCTTCGTTGGTTCTGTAAATGTCTGGATCTGCACTGCGCTTCAGGTCCATGTGCGCTCGCAAGTGCACTTCCCAGCAACCTGCCCAAAACCATAAAGGTTGGCGTTTTAGGTTTCAAATTTGATGTTGAAAATTGATATTTACTCATTTAAAATGAAAAACAAGAATAAATACAATACCATTGGATTTTAAGTGTACTTTAAAGCAATATAAATATAGTATTATCCGACTATATTATTTTGCTTATTGTTCATTAAAAAGCAACTACTTTTTTACTTTTATTTTTAATAGGTAAACCAAACCGAATCTCCACGTGCTCTCTTGAGAACCAGATAGAAAAACGTATGTGCACCCCTGACTATATTGCAAGCATATACTTAAATGTGGATTCCATGCCTGCAAAACTAGCATTTTAATTGAAGTACTAATAACTAATCGAATCGAAAATCGAATCGAATCGAAACCATACAAACAAGAATCGAATTGAATCGCCAATTTGGTCGCAAAACCCAGCCCTACTAAATTGTTATCTGTTCTATAACCACCTGTACATTAATGTTCACAGTATATAGCCTTCTGTATATATTGTTCCTAGTACATACCGACTGTCATATTGTCATAGAACATTCCTTCTGTAAAGTATTTTCATAGTACATGCCCATTGCATAGTATTTTCCTAATATTGTATTCTGTATTTATTTACACTGTATATCTGCACTTGCTAATTGCACTTCTGGATAGACCTAAACTACATTTCGTTACACTGTACTTGTATATGTGTAATGACAATAAAGTTGAATCTAATCTAATCTAAAATATTGGTCCAGCACAGAGCTCGTAAGTATCCGGTTCTAAATATAGAATAGCTGCGTTAAGTTAAAGAGGATTTTATTGGTTTTCAGACATGTTTTACCTACCTCGCGGACATGCCCACTCTCTGTCTCTCTCACTCTCTCTCTCTGTGCGTTTGCGTTTCATGTTTGCGTATTATGTGTTTTGTCAGTATATGTCCAGGACTTATTGTTTGCATTCACTCATGATGGTTCCTTGGCTTTTTCTCATAGGATTCGGTCCCTTAAACTGTGTTTGTATCTATGCTACCTCTGCTCTAAATTATGTTTGGTAAAGTCACGCTACTTATGGTCACGAGATAACGTTTAAGTGTATAAAATCATTGATGCATTTGCTGGACGAATACATAAAGGGATTTTTATCACTATACTGCTAATCAGAAACTGTAAAATATGTAAAGGTAATGATGATTATTATACATATTTTCCTTTGAGCTAAACTAATTCCTTGATTGAAATTGACGTTTTAATTAACTTATTTCATGGATGTGGTCTTGATAGATCGGGTGTAGAACATATTTGGTGAGCTGAGCTCATCATTATTATAACATGCAGCTAAAACCGCAACATTATCATTATAGTGTAAATGGCCTTTTACAGATTGCAGCATTAAAGTACTATTATTTACTGTTAGTGGCTTATTTACTTGGATCTTATCAAACAAATCACAATTTATAGTTTTCTTTATAATGTAAATAGCCTTTTACAGATTGCAGCATTGAAGTACTTTTATTTACTGTAAGTGGCTCATTTTCTTTTATCTTATCAACAAAAGTGCCAGCAATGTACGCCCTAACTACTACTACACTTCTATCCACCCATAAGCAAGACAAGAACTCACTCTTCCTGGAGCTGTAAGTTTCTCAATGCCTATCAGATCCCTCTGAAGTTCTGTCAGCTTCTGGAAGTTCTCCAGTCGAATCAGACTGCTCTGCAGCGGAGTTGCAATACCTGCCACCTCCTTAAGAGCCTCTGCAGAAAATTACAATTAATTAAACGCACATAAGTTCATAACCATGCTTTGATCTTAAGGGAAAGTGTAAGCTCTGCTCCCCCCCCCAAAAAAAGAGGAGCCGGTTGCACCAGCTGGACGTAATCCCGATCGCAAGACTGGTCTGGACATGAAATGCGCCTCAAGTCCTGTGAAGAATTTATACCTGTTGCACCACCAAGGCGTAGCGTAAGTCTGAGACTAAATCTTATTCCTAGTCGGAGAGGGTGTCATAAATGGTGGGAAAGTGTGACTGAGTACACAGGGCCCTGGCATGTGAGGGGCCCTTGAAGTTCCTAAAATAAATATATATATTTATTATTAATGCGCGTGTATACTGTGCAACTTCAATAGTTTAGCTACATTATATTTCCTGAATTCCTCTGCGGTTAGTATAGTCTTAAAACGTCTCAAATCAATCGTCTGGAGACTAAAAACTCCGTCACAGTAAACAGCGCTCACGTTGTACGTGTATGTTTGGCTAAAATCTACAGATTCCCCACCTACAGATCTCAGGGAAATAACGTGGATTTAAGCACTTGTCGTCGACAAGGTATGACGTTACACACACAACGTGAAAGCATAACTAGTAAGATGTGAAATTTTTTTTTAGCCCAAGCACAAATGATTAACGTTTAAAACAAAACTAACCTGCAGTGTTCGCCCCTGCAGCTTGCTGCAGCTAAACATATTAAGGCATATAGGGGCAGTTTCCCGGACAGGGATTAGTTTAAACCAGGACTAGGCCTTAGTTTAATTATGATAATTAAGTCATTTTTAAAACCATAATTTACAAAAAGACATTACTGGTGTACATCTCGAGACAAACCATATCACTTTTTTTTTATTTTAAGATATGTGATTGCAAGTTGTTTTCGATCAAGAAACTTCTAACATTTCAATTAGTCTGGGACTAGGCTTAAACCGTGTCCGGGAAACCGCCCCATAATGTATAAACATTCATATTCAGTTTGAGCTAAACTCAAAGTGTTCATCTGTACTTATATACAGTAAGTTTAACATGTACGGTACATTTATGTCAATTCAAACTGTTGATAAATATTACTTACATTGGCAGTTTTGTCTCGATCCCTGCTGAGGAACAACTTTGAAGCTAATCCTGCTTGTACTGTCCCAGGTTGAAAAAGCACTCCGGCTTGAAGTGACTCGCACAAACAAGCAGGTTTTACTTATGGTTTCTGATGAATTTCCACTAAAAATTAAATAAATCCACTCCTGTCTCTTCCTAGGTTTGGACTCACACCGCTGGGGCTTGTGGAAACAACAATGGCGGAGCGCGGTGGGTGGAACTGTGTAGATTAAGGGGCGGTAACATTATAATAAAATCCGCTTTTGACGTCACAATTGGAGTGAAATCTAAACAGCTTGATTTCTCACATGCTTGCTGGGAAAGCCAAACCAAAACAATCTTACTGGGTTCTTATTTTTCATGTTTTCTGGGTTGCTAGATGCACCGGGGACTCGATTATAGTATGTTATCCCAACAAAAACTGGGGTTCCATATAATGTCTCCTTTAACGGCGGTTTAATTTCCAAGATCCTTCCAGTGCACTGAAATATTGATGGTCGCTATGTTCCCTTACCGGAAATCACAAACAAACAAACTTAATGAAATGTGATAGAAAATTAAAAGACAAACATTTATTATATTTTATATATGAACACACATTACTAGACAGGCAGAGAACTACAGTGACTGGGAGGGGACATGCTTGTTTCACTTAGTTTTGTCGTGGCCACAAAATAGTAACGTGGGAATGTTATAAGCGTGATACGAAAAGGGTGATTTTCGGGTTGTGGCCATGAGATCAGCTTGTTGAGGTAATGACACAGTCTTAAAGTAAAAATAAACCAGTATATTCGCAACTGTAACTGCAATATAAAATGTACAGCAGAGCATTTTTTGTAATATTGTGCACAAAAATTGTACACAAAACAACGGAATCAAGTCACAACACAACCTAGAAAATTACTTGAATGGTTATTATTGTATTGTGCATGATGTTGCATAGACAGCTATCAAATGAAAATTGGCAATACATAAAACACATTATTATCTATCGCACCTAACTGTTTTTTGTATCCATTCACTAATAGTTTCACTAATCACTAATTTTTTATTAATATTTGTTTAGAAATATCATAGGTACTATATACTATTATAGTATATAATTTTATTTTATACTAAGCTATATCTTCATTCAAAATAAATAAATATTATTATAGTCCTATCAGTGAGTGTTAATTTCAGGTGCTATTTCAGGCTGTTAAGAAATTTAGGTCAAGATTAGGATGTCGATCCCTCAAAATACAAAGTCGTGTCCACAAGATAAGAATGTCATTCCCTAAACAAACAAAGTCCTGTCCACAACATAAGGACATTGGTACTTCAACAAGCTGATCGCATGGCCACAAAACATCACATTCCTTTGAGGTAATATTATTACGTTCCCACAAATTCATATCTCATTGCCAAAACCTATCACGTACCCATGTGTTAATATTTTGTGTCCACGACAAAACTCCCGGTCACTATAGAGAATACAATCGACTTTACAGTTGAATTTAATAATAGACCAAATTTGTGCATGGATTTGTGGCTCTAACACTATAATTTATTTTAGTGTTGTTTCAAAAGTAATAATTCTGATTTATAATTGATATGCTATTATTTGTGATTGATATGCATGTCATGTTTACAGTCATTAAATCTGTTAATCAAATTATGCTATTAAATATTTGTATTTATTAAGTAATTCTACAGTGGTTATTTAAGCTGTCAAAAATATTGTAAACACATATTTGATATTTAAAAAAAAAAATTAAAAATGAACCCTTAAAGATAGAACCCTAAAAGTCTCAATAATATAACTATTTCACAGTCTACAAAGAATCCTTTAAGGTCCTTATTTGGTCCGCTTGGTGACGTTGGCTCGCGGACCTTTAGAGAACGTCCGCATTTGGTCCAAATTGTAACGTTCGCTGGCGGACCTTGCGAGGACATTAACAGAACGTTCGCTATAGTTCCATAATTCGAACCAAACCGGAGTTCCGGTTCTTAGACGTCTCTTAGATGTTTTAGGCTACTGAGCTGTAAAATAACTATACATTGTTATTGTTATTATACTAAATATTTATAATTATACTAATTATAATAATTCTGCAAAAAATTATTACAAAATAATTACATTCAAAACACAATATTTTATTACAATTTTTTATGCTGGGATAATACAATGCAGATGTGACTAAATAAATAATTTTTAATTTTCAAAAATAAAAAAAAATTGCTTACACATAAATAGCTTAAACGTTCCCCACTACAAATTTCATTGATAGTGAAAAAAATATGTAAAGACATAGTCCATTTTTAACAGGACCACCGTTTGAGGAAAATCTGAGGGAACTGTAAAAAAAACCCTCATAAAATCATATAATTGACTCACTGGTTTTCCAGTAAATGTACAAAGTCAATTTTTTTACCTCAATTCACTGTTAGGCTACTGTTCAATGCGGTTAAATGTGTGTGACGTAATTTCTGTCAATGGAGTCATGATTCCTTATATGGAAATAGCACTGTGTCTCATGTTTTGAGCGCTGCCTCTTCCTCTCATTTACACATGCAGCTGTGGGGAGGGAAACTCTGGCCTATATGTGCAAGTAGATAAAATAATCAGATTCATATCGAAACTCTTTGGTTATCTTCGAACACGATGCTACTGTTCGAATTTGATTCAATAAACTTTGCTAAACTATGCTAAAAGTGCTATCGTCAGACCCGGAGATCGGCTGAATAGACTCCAAAACGGTAAAACTCTGGGGGAGTTAGAGAATGAACCTATTTCAAAAAAGTGTAGTGTTCCTTGAAGTATACATTCAGTGTTATGCAAAATCATTTTCAGAGGTTTTACACCCACCTGATTTTAAATGAATGGTGTTGACTTTGTGGGCAGCACTTAATGTTTCTATCTATTGTAATAGTTGTGTGTGAGTCTCTTGATTGTCTTCAATGTAAAAAGAGGAATCTCAAAATCATACAGTTACTGCTAGACATGTAATAAATATCCAGAAATGCTGAAAAAGCAAAGATTGTGGAGGACCTGAATCATTTTTCTTAAGATCAGTCGATAGTCAAATGACTCTAATGCAAACAAGAAACAAATATGACTAAACGTAAAAACTGTTATTGATTGTTTAGGAAACATCATACAGTATTAAGAATAAGGGGCGTCTTAACTTTTGCACGGAGCTATTTTAAGAAATTATTCTTTAGTGTGAACTTTATGGTAACATTTCTTGTGAAATAACTTGCCCAGGGCAGGACAAAATTAAAAATAACCCTTAATTTCCAAAAATCCTCTTATTTTTCCAAAAGTTTCATCTTTTTCCAGATTCTGCAAGGGGTGTGTAAACATTTGCATACCACTGTATTTTCCGGGTAATATCTGATTTGCAGAAGTAATAATAATAATAATATTGACTATGTATTTATCCATCAAATGCATCTGTGATATAATTATTACTCTACACTTTATCTATTGGCCACAAAAATAAGGCATCTTGGCTTCACAGAATTTAGAGCATAGGTAACAGAGATTAAAAACACAGAAATAGTGACCTCAGTTTTGTAAGCAAGCAAAGAAACCATCAGGAGTGTATACATGGGTATTTATTAAACTAACTCTACGTGAACAAACAATTAGGCCTAAACACAACATATAAGCACGAACACAAAATGCAAAAACGTGCGAGGAACGTAGAGAGAGAATGGTACAGCAGTTTAAGCCTCTGAATACGTATCATTTAACCGATCAAGCTTTAAAAACGGGCTACTAAAAGTGGTTGAAATAAGACCAGAATACTTGCATTTTCTCAGTGTGTAAAGCAAACGTCCAGATCCACGAAGAAAATTCCGATTTTGATAACCAAGCTTGTATTGCTGAAGTACAGCGTTTTGGGCCCGGTGGTACCGTAAGGGGGAGGTGCAAGTAAAGGTCCAACAGGTAAAGGTCCAACAGCTGAGTTTGGATCAACCAATCCGAGTTGAGCAGGGGAGAGGTTGTTTGTCCACTCAACAGCTAATTTGCATCTTTATGAACTCCTGGCAAATTTACAATTTATCAGTCCATACATACAGTATTATATAAAGAGTATGAAGTGTTCTAGTCTCACACAACATATATCAACAAAGAGGAAATTAAAGGTCCCATTCCGCATAATCGCATTTTTCAACCTTTAGCTAGTGTATAATGTTGCTGTTAGAGCATAAACAATACCTGCAAATTGATAAAGATTAAAGTTCACTGCCAAGCGAGATATTGTCTTTAACAGAATTCGCTCTTCAAGGACTACAGAGAACGGCTGGAATCGGACTACAGCCCTCTACTTCCAGGGTACCTGAGGTCAGTATTCTGAGTGCTTTTAATAACCTCCGCCCAAAGGAAAAGGCAAAAAAATGGGCGAGTAGTGTTTGGTTACCAGAGATTGTGAACATTTGACTGAGCTACGTGCTAAACTACTTTCAATTTCATCACAGTCCTACAGCTGGTAATAAGAATTCAGCTACACACATTCTAAGATAACCAACGGTCTATCAGCTACGGACTACGGACCAACAGCTTCCATGACATTAACATCTTGAGGTCCAAGAGAGGGTCGTTAAGTGTACTTTTTGGAGTTAAAGATGCTGATAACAGTCTGGGGGGACACTTCCAGAGACGATTCAGATCCCTAAAAGTCCTTAGTTCTTTTTGAGAGATATGTTATCAAGAGGTTTGATCAGATCTCCTTCTCTTTAACATCTCTCTTTTATGATCAAGACATAAGATCCAACAATTGGTCTATGCCAGGCTCTACAACGCTTTATATTTCACAAATTTCAAGTATATTCTTCACTGATGTCCAGAGATAAAAAAATCCAGTTTCTATAAAGTCCCTTCCTCCAAAACGCTCTGATTGGTAAAGCTGAGCCAGTCTGTCGTGATTGTTTTGCTGCTTAGAGAGTGTGTCTGAAGATGTCCCACCCACACCATATCAGCGAGCTTCCACTTCTCGGGCTGTTGTGATTAGTACCCCTCTCAGTGCACGTGTGGTTATTAAACAGTGCACATGATATTAAACAAATCAAAAGCTTAGTTTTGCATTTTCATATTGAACCTAAGTTGGATAATAAAACAAGGTGATTGACCAGGAGATATTTGCAAGTAGGACGTTTCATATAAGTGTTTTAAACACACACAAGACAATATATTTAATGAGCAAAACCAACGCCTAGAGTTTGGGCTACTTAATATTAGATCACTAAATCCAAAGGCAGTTATTGTAAATGAAATAATCACAGACAACAGTTTTGATATACTTTGCCTTACTGAAACCTGGCTTAAGCCAAATGATTACTTCGGTCTAAATGAGTCTACTCCACCAAGCTACGGTTATATTCATGAGCCACGTCCGGTTGGTCGAGGTGGTGGTGTCGCAACAATCTTTAGAGACTTTCTTACCGTTACTCGGAGAACAATGCATACATTTAAATCATTTGAAATGCTTGCGTTGAACATAACGGTTCCAAACAAAATTAAAAAATCATTGAACAATCACCTCAACTACTAAAGATAGTTTCGTAAAGAACTTGCCAGATCTGACTCCTCTAATAACCTTTCCAACTAATATAGAATCGCTCGATGACATGACCAGCAACATGGGCACCATTTTCTCTAATACATTAGAAGCGGTCGCACCTATGAAGTCAAAAAGGATTAATGAAAAGATCATAGCACCATGGTATAATAACACCACTCGCGCCCTAAAAAGAGAAACGCGTAAACTGGAGCGAAAATGGAAACAAACCCAAATTAAAATTGCACGGAAAGAGAGTGCAAGCTGTTACAAAAAGGCACTAAAAGCAGCAAAAGCCGAGCACTTCCGTAATCTCATAGAAAATAACAAAAACAATCCAAGGTTTTTATTTAGTACAATTGCTAAACTAACAAACAAACAGACTCCACCTGACCTGGGTATTCCGCCGCCGCTTAGTAGCAATGAATTCATGAAGTTTTTTACTGAGAAAATCGAAATAATACGAGACAACATAGCTAAAACCAAACCTCAAAGTGTGTCGGAAGAATTAGTTTCAACCGTCACCCAAAATGTAAAGCTAGAGTGTTTTTCTCCTATAAATCAGGAAGATTTAATTAAAATTATTGCAACATCCAAACCGACGACATGCTTATTAGACCCCATTCCGACTACCTTATTAAAAGAGTTACTACCTGTTGCAATTGAGCCCATTTGTAACATAATCAACTCGTCAATTAATCTAGGACATGTCCCTGTAATTAAGCCTCTTATCAAAAAACCAAACTTAGACCCCAATGAACTTGGAAGCTATAGACCGATTTCAAATCTCCCGTACTTGTCTAAAATACTAGAAAAAGTAGTGTCAACTCAACTGTGTACCTTCCTACAAAATAATGACATGCACGAAAAGTTTCAGTCTGGCTTAAGACCGTATCATAGCACTGAAACTGCGCTCGTTAGAATTACAAATGATCTTCTTATTGCATCAGATAAAGGTAACATCTCACTCTTAGTCCTGCTTGACCTTAGTGCTGCTTTCGATACTGTAGACCATAAAATACTACTAGATCGTTTACACAATTATATTGGTATTCAGGGTCAGGCACTACAATGGTTCAGATCTTAATTAACAGACAGATATCAATATGTCCATTTAAAAGGGAAATCGTCATATCTTACGCAAGTAAATTATGGATTACCTCAGGGATCGGTTTTAGGACCCTTGCTTTTCTCCATATACATGCTGCCCCTCGGCAACATTATTAGAAAACATGAAATTAGCTTCCACTGTTACGCAGATGATACTCAGCTATATATCTCATCAAGACCAGATGATTCCTTCAAACTATCCAAACTGGCAGAGTGCATCGAGGACATAAAACATTGGATGACTAGTAATTTCCTTCTTTTAAACTCTAACAAAACGGAAATATTACTTATAGCACCAAAAACACGTAAACAGAATATCTCCGATTACAGCCTGCAAATTGAAGGCTGCACTGTTACTCCAACAAATACAGTTAAAGACCTAGGCGTTATATTAGACGGCAACCTGTCATTTAAAAATCACATCTCAAATATCACAAAAACAGCCTTCTTCCACCTTAGAAATGTTTCCAAGTTACGAAATATTTTATGTTTTGCTGACGCAGAAAAGCTTATTCATGCATTTGTGACCTCACGACTTGACTACTGTAATGCTCTACTTAGTAGGAAGAAGTTCCACCATGTCCAGACGACCGACAGATGCCGATCCCCAATTTGAGATAACGGCAGCTACAGCTGCAGACTGACTGAGCATCCCAGCTCCATCTAAGGCAATTCCACCACCAGCCAAGAGAAATATGACCATCGGACCATCCCAGCTCAGACCAATACACCCCCAACCAAGAGCAAAGACGGACTATTTGTCTCATTAATGCTGAAGTTAAAATATTTGGTATTAAATGCTAAACTTAAATCACATGTCAGCAGTTTGAGTGCAGCTATGACACGTCAGAGGGGATCTGGCCCTCCCGGTTGAGCTTGGTTTCTCCCGAGGTTTTTTTCTCCATTAATCAATCATTGGAGTTTGGGTTCCTTGCCACAGCAGGGCAGTGTTGGCCTGCTCACCGGGAGACTGCATTTATTTATTTATTTAGAAATTATATATTATTTATTAGAATGATCTTACTTGTTGTATAAATACAATGCACTGTGCTGTGTTTTACCTTTTCTGTTTTTCCTGTTTGCCCTGTAAAGCTGCTCTAAAACAACACACATTGTGAAAAGCGCTATATAAATAAACTTGAATTGAATTGAACAAGATTTGCTTAATAGGACTAGTTGTTATGATCCCACTATTTCAGCACAGCTGAATTGCCCAATAGGACACTTCCCATGCCTTATGCAGGGGGGAAGCAGTCAAGAATATGATTAGAGGAAAGGAGGTCTGAGGTTCCACTTGTTCGTTAGGTAGGCATCCTCTGTGTTTGGGGGATAAATGACTATAGTAATACATTACCTTTCAATTACCTACATTACCTTATACAATACTTACCTTTCCTTGCCATTATCAGAGAGACGTCTAATGAGTTGTGTGTTCCACAGCCGATGTTAAAGTAATGGAAGCTATAATTTGATCGTTAGTTAACTTAGAATGCGTTTAGCTGATTTCTATACCAGCTGTAGGAGTGCAGCTTAGTCAAATATTTACAATGGTGACCATACACTACTCCAGCGACTCTCCCTCTTCTCCAAGGAAGGCCTCGCCCCTATTTTGCCTAAACTGAGCTTAGCTGTGCCTCGTCGTAGTTTTAGATGGTGCAACAGGTGTAAATATTTATTACAAGTCTGGACGTAGTTAGGCCCGAAGTTGGGCTTGCACCCATTGATTTTTACTTCCAGTGGGGCAATCAGCCCCAGAGGTATACCTTGGAGCAGATGTAACTTAATTTTTACATGGCTCACCTTTGCAATCCTTGTAGTCTGTGTGCTGGGGAGTATAATGGTTACACAGTCGCTCCAGTATGAGTTTGTAGTGCATGAGTCTCTGGATAGGCTTCAGGAGGAAGGTGTTGAGAGGCAGGTAGCAAACCTTCTGCAGCTCAAACTCTTTATACACAATCTCTAGTTTCTTCACACATTTTGTTGCTTTCTCGAGCTCTGTTAACACCTCATTATGCTTTTGCAGATAGCCTGTGAACTTCTGAGGAATGCAACAATGGAAAGTCATAAATAGAGCTTCCCAAAAATGGTTAATTCCAATTCCTCCGATTTATTATGCTGTACTATTTTTGTAGAACTAAACTAAAACCTTACCTTCAGGGCACACATGTGGCAGAGCATTACGTCTCCAATTCGCTGGCAATCTCCTTTGACATGAGCGTTGCGTCGTCCCTCCCTCCAAACAGGTAAAAACCATAAAAAGTTGAGGCAAAACAATTTAAGAAAACTAAAGGTGAAATCATTATTACAACTATTTCTCTTGTGGAAAAAATATTTACATTTGACTGCAAGTAGTACAATTTTACAATGGCATCAGTCACTGAGAATCCTTTTCTTCTGCATGATATTAAAGTGCATGATGTTTTACATAATGTTCTATCCAGCCCAAAATAATGGCAAAACATACTGAGTGCTGCCTCAAAATATTTTACAACAAACATTTGAACTTTAAACTTCACCTGATGTGCTATTTGTTTATCTTAATTAGTTTTTTCGTCTAATCCACAAATAAAGCTATTGTATAACACATAATACAGTACAAGACATTTAGACTATTTTAATTTAAAAAAAAAAAGTGAATCCCTGTCCAAATTCACATTCATTATGCTGATTTTGTGCTCCAGTGAAGAAAAAGGAAATGACATAGTTATGAAACAAATAAAGCTGTGTTCCTATAGGTATGAAACAAATAAGGCTATGTTCCTATAGATATGAGACAAATAAGGCCGTGTTCAGACTTGACATCTCTTTTGGAGCGTTATAATGTAACAAATTAAAAATACCTAATTAGTGTCTGAAGTATTTTTTGTTAGTATCTATACTTTTTTATATTTCTGAAAACTTCTTTTACCCCACTACATTTCCTGAGTATGTACGTTTACAACTTACTTCAAAAAAATCGTAGTAAAAGAACAGAGACTGACCATAGTCAGATCAGCGAATAAGTGATCTGGTCACGTTGACCGCGAATAACCAAGCACTGGTAAAATATCAATGCGCAAATGCACACAGGCACTATCAAATCATTCGCGGTAAATTTCTAAACAAGCTTGCTAGTGGCATGCTAGTAAAAGCGATAATTTGTTGGTACAGTTTCTCTTGACAAATCAGCATTTTTTTTATGATGGAAGCAGAAAACGGGACAGCACCTCCTACTTCGATGGTAAAAGACGAACACCATGGCCCAATTTACAAGAAATGTTCTCTGAAATGAGTCTCTGAAGACTCTTCATACCGGATGAAGTGCATCTTGTGCTGACCTAGAGAAAATACATTTTGGCATTTAAAAACTCCACGTTCAATCTCAAGGAGGTACATTGAGGTACTTTTTTTTGTTCTGTTGAACGCAAAGTGAGATATTTTATGGAATTTAGGAACAGCCGTTCTGGGGCATCTTTGACTACCATTTTTTTTACCATTTTTCCTACTATAGCAATCAATGATGTCAAAGAATTGAAAATTGCTTTCATTCTTCCAAATATATTTTTCTGTGTTCATCAGACAAAGTAATTTATACAGGTATGACATGACATGAGGGTGACCAAATTATTTTTGAGTGAAGCATCACTTGAACATATTTTAAATAAAATATAAAAAAAAAAAAATAAGACAATAGCTAAACACAGACCGGGAGTTAACTGCAGTCCGCCACGTGTGTCGGTTGAAATAGTCTAAACCAGAAACTAGAAAATCATATAGAAAAATAGAAAATAGTACTGTGAACTGACGTTCACGTAATGACCTCTGTACTCATCATCACATTTCTAATGCACTGCGAGGTGAAGGTGCAACTGAACTAAAGATACACACTTTGGTAAAGCATGTTTATTGAACCCCTTAGGATGGTACGATCCATTAGTTTTGGGCGGAAAGTTTGAATGTGCTGGTGTGACATAGGAAAGAAAGGTTGGTTTAGCGTGGTTGTTGGTGAGAAAAAGACCCAAGCCCGTAAATGTCTTTGCATATGTCGAGGCTAGCGTGACGTCTGGTTTTGCTGCTCACAGCATGTTTTTTGTTTCAATGTTTGTGCAGTCAGTTTAAATAAATTTGTTATGTTTATGGTTTTATTTTTTATTTTTATTCTTATTGTGGGTAAAGTCTATGGATTCATGTGTGAAGAGACAGCTGTCCGAAATAAAATCACTTGGATTGAAACAAGTTCCCACCTTGTGGTGCGTTTTTGTACTCTCCCAGGCCTTATGGCAGTAAGACTACTCTGATTGTTTGTAATAATTGTCCGTACGAATAAAATGGCGGTAACAATCTGACAAGAAAATAGAATATCATATAGAAACTAGAAAAATGCATCTCACACTTTCAGAGAAAGCATCCACATTCTCTTAAATATTATCGAGAGCTGACCTCAACAATGGGAAGATCTGCGGAGACTCCATCCACCAGCAAACAGACAACATTAGTGAGCAACTGGACTGTGACTCAGAGTGCCATTGACAAAGCTATTGTGAAGTATGTAGCTCATGGGTGATAGCCATTCTGTGTTGTTGAGCTAGACGCATTTAAGCATTTTGTGAAGGAACTTACAGCCTAATGCCAAAATAATGTCACAACTGACTCAGTGCTCCATGATTGAGGATGCCTCCAACAGAATGAGGAATTCAGTGACTGAGGCCATGAGACAGCTGAGCATGTCGCCACCACCACTGACTGCTGTTCTGTTAGAAGACGGAGAAGACGGAGTTCATTGGTGTTACTGAACATTGGATCAACCTACGGGCTGATGGTCTCCCTGAGTTTTGTCTGCGTTTTTGCAATCAATGGTGCAATGATTTGTAGCAGGTCTTCAAATTGACTTTAGTTTTGTCTAAAATATGCTGCAAACCATGCATCATCCAACCGGATCGACTGGACTGAACTGTTGTTAGCATCATACTGTTTCCTTCCCCGTATAACCTTCTGCACCCACAAACGTTGTTGTGAACGAACATTCTCCTCCCCGTTATCTTCAAAGCCAACACAAGAGCTAACTTCCTCTTTTTCGAAATTTCTGCACCACACAGCACTGGGCTAACGTTAAACATCACTAGGTAACAACGTTACCTGTTGTTATAGAACAAAAGATGACTTCGGCTGCTAATTGTAACCAAACGGCGGAAGATTTTTTATTATTATTTATTTTTCAAAATGTTATTCAAAGTCAAATTTTTCGTGTCAAAAAGAGGTAAGATCTGAACACGGCCTAAGTACTGACATTATTATCTGTTAACACCATTAGTGTGTGTAATGTGTTAGGAGAGGGCTACGTACCAAAGAGCCAGCCTTTGGTCGATCTCTTTGAGGAAACCTCTGTGGAACTCATAGATGGGGTCAATGTTGGAGAACAGGAGGTTCATGAGACCCTCAGGCATTACGTTTTCTTTAATCACTGCACTGCGGAACCACTGAAGCACACAAATGATATTAAACAATCATCATTTAAAAGACAATTCAATTAGAGTTCATCTAACACTCTGTTCACATCACAAGCGACACCCAGCGACAGAGCAATGGTAGTCTGGCGGTCTGAATGCAGCTTTACAGAGACACAGACCCTATTTTAAACATAAGAAAGCTGAACTCATCACCCTCATGATTAGTCATGAGTATAGAAGGCTCTGCTCACCACTGTAATGACCTCCAGATCCTTAAGAAATGTTCGCTCTGTTGTAAGAATCTCCTTAGCTATGAAGTAAGCTTTATCTGAAGGGTATTTCTGAAAAGGAAAGCACTCATAATATTAGTGTCATCACAAATAATTTTCACTTTCGGGTGAGAAGTCAGTTCATTATTTAAAGGACAATCAAACCCAGTATAAAAGCACTACAGACTATACTTTGTGAGATACAGAAGTGTACATAATTGTTGGTACCCCTGGTAAATCTGACCAAAGAAGGCTGTGAAAATATATTATAATATATTATATATATTATATATTATAAATATATATCGGCATTCTTTCTCCTTGTAATTTTTTTAAATATACAAAATTCTATATTTACTTTTATATTTCATCAAAGTAAAAAAATTTGAAGTGGGAGGAATGTCCGAATGTTGGTGCTTCTGTTCCCCACTCATTTTCCATAGGGTTCAGTTCAGGGAACTGGGATGGCTATGGCAGGATCTTGATTATGTGCCCAGTGACACATTTTTGATGTTTTTGATGTTTGTTTTGAACCAATGCCCTGATGGAGGATCTAACCATGACCCATCTTAAGATGTCTAGCAGAGCAAGTCAGTTTAGATTTTTATTTAAATCATGATGGCATGTATCTGAAAAAGATATCTAGAACCTCTGGTATAAAAGTAGGTCCACAAAAATAGAGTTTTGGCAGTACATTTAAAGCGGCTGTAACACAATGTATCCTTGCCTAACTGTTACTTTTACATTTATGCATTTGGCTGACACTTTTATCCAAAGCGACTTGCATTGCATTTAGGGTTGGGCGATAAATATTGTGATTCACACTAATTATACACGTCTTAATCGATTCTTTGTATGATGCACAGCTCTTCTGTTAACTATGGCTTTTATCAGTAGGAAGTACTGCTCGATCCAAAATCCCTACGAGCTTGAGTCGTTTATAACATGCATTTGAAAAAGCAACTCTCAGCAAACATCATCACTATAAATAAACTTTATTATCATGAATATAACTGAAAAGGTTTGAGGAACAGCTATATACACACACTTAAAGGATTATTAGGAACACCTGTTCAATTTCTCATTAATGCAATTATGGTGGTGGTGTAATGGTGTGGGGGGTGTTTTCTTGGCACACTTTAGGCCCCTTAGTGCTAATTGGGCATCGTTTAAATGCCACGGCCTACCTGAGCATTGCTTTTGACCATGTCCATCCCTTTATGACCACCATGTACCCATCCTCTGATGGCTACTTCCAGCAGGATAATGTACCATGTCACAAACCTCGAGAAATTTCAAATTGGTTTCTTGAACTGGCCCCCACAGTCACCAGATCTCAACCCAATAGAGCATCTTTGGGATGTGGTGGAACGGGAGCTTCGTGCATCCCACAAATCCATCAACTGCAAGATGCTATCCTATCAATATGGGCCAACATTTCTAAAGAATCCTTTCAGCACCTTGTTGAATTGATGCCACGTAGAATTAAGGCAGTTCTGAAGGCGAAAGGGGGTCAAACACAGTATTAGTATGGTGTTCCTACTAATCCTTTAGGTGAGTGTAATATGACCAATGGCATTTCCAGGAACTAAACGTTCATCTTCTTTCCCATATTCAGAGATTCTGCGCAAGAGCAACCTCTGGCTTTCGGATCTGGCTGCGTTTAAAAGTAATTCATTGATAAACTGAGGACATAAGTAATGCACAACATATCGCCCAGCCGTAGTTGCATTATAGTATACATTTTGATTCTAAGTATGTGCAATCCCTGGGATCGAACACATGACCTTGGCGTTGCTAGTGCCATTCTCTAGCCACTAAGCTACAGGACAGCAATACTGTTGATACACTATAAGTTTGTGATGTTTACCTTATGCACCAATGCACCGCTTGCCAACAAAACACAGACATTGACATTTGACATTCCATCTTTTCAATTTCAAACGATCTCCAAATCCAGCGTTACTTCCACCGTTTATATAACATTCCTCACCGAAATGAAGTGAACAAACAAACACAGCTGAACTTCTCGAACAAACAAAGCACATTGATGCCTGTGCTCTTTCTCTAGCTGGATGATGTGTGCACAAGCACAAACCTTGGGGGAGTGTATTGAGCACTGAAATACTATGTCATATGCCCAACTCGTTTTTTGATAAGTTTATCGTTGTAAAGAACACTGCAGTTTTCCTTCATTTTTTCTGATCCCCAAATTCCACTGATATCCATCTGTAATCTTTGGCCTCTCAAATTCTTCTCCTTATTGTGCATTAAGACAATATAGATGCATATCCTGTTTCAGACAGACGTGCAACATCTACAGTCCATAAAAATGTCTTGATCATTGTCCTGATGTTGGAAATTGACTTTTTTATTGTTTGAACTATAATCTTAGAGCTACTTTCCAATTTTTATAGCTTAACAATCTTTTGGTGGACATCAGAACTGTATTGTTTGGTTTTACACAGTGTGATGAATAATTAAGGGGATTTGGGCTTTGTGTTACTTAATATTTATTCTTTTTTGCAACAAGAAGTAATTAATTGGCAACATCATGTTTCTAGTCACCTTGGTGTGCTAAGAAAATGTAAATATCAATGGGAACATACTTGAAAGATATTTACGCTAAGCATTTCTAGTGAAATGTTGGATTTTTTTTTAAGATCAAAAGGAGAAACAATGTAGATATTTCCATAGCCTTCTTTGCTCGTATTTAAAAAAGGGATCAATAATTTTGTCCGCGTCTGTAAATTTTAAACCTAAACAATAAATCTGGTTAGGGAACAAAACAAAACAAAAAAACTGATTCAAGCCTGAGCAGGTTGGCATGCGATCTCTATACCTTTCTCCTGCCCTCTTCCTCTTCCTCTAGTCTGGCAGCGGCCACCTCATTCAGGATTGGGCTTTGCAGGGGTGAGGGTGCCTGTCCGGGAAGACTGAGGGTGGACATCTGGAAGGAGGGCGAAAGGCACAGCGAGCCCTTGGCGTTAAAGTGGGGCAGCTGTGGGCTATCAATAGCAGAATCTATAGTGTGAGAGCAAAGAGTAAGATTGTGAGTTAAACCCTGCACACATGCTAAATTCTCACAATATATCGGTTTTGAAAATAACCATGGATCTTGATATTGCGTTGAAGATACACATACGATAATAACGTACTTCAGTGCCAGTATCTGGTTAAATACCAGTTTGACAAGAGCCACAACAGTTACAAACTCTCATATTTTGATTATGACTCATTCCCCAAGAGACAGAAAAGCTAAATCAACTAAATTAAAGATTACATTGACTAACAGCATTATTTATTAATTTCAATACACATTGCAAAAATATAGTTACTATAGTTATTTTGGGCACAATAAACAAGTGGTGAAAACCAGGTTTTGTGACACCGCTACTACACACATTGCAGGTTTAAACACACCAAATTATGTTTTTGTAACATCCTTTCAAAGGGTCTCCAAAAAACTGTTTTGTTCAAAGCAAGGGTGTCAATCTCTTCTGAATTGCAGAACAAACGGAGGACTTAAAGCACTAATAATTCAAACGTTCTAAATATTTGAACACTAGTTCTGTAACAGTCTGAAACAATGATACTGGTAAATCAGAGCAGTGAAAGTTATTATGCACCAGGGCACACAGCTGTTCCCACTTGTGATTATTTTATAGCACTGCAAAGAAGGCCCTAAGAACACAAAACTATTTCTTTAAATAGTACAACAGAGAGAGGGACAAAATGTTTTTTTTCTTTACAGCGGTGCAGCTCATTAGGGAAAACAAAAATGCAGAGGCTGGGCATGAACAAGGAAGTAAAAAGTTGCTTTACAACAGGGAAATAATTTCCTGCCGAGGATTATCAGAAATAACACTGGGTTGGTGAGACGGCAGCATTTTACAGTTTAACCAGTTTCCCAGGGAGGATAATAAAGGAGAAAGGGGGCGGGGTTTCTGTAGCCTGGCTGACAGCTTGAACAAACATAGAGGCAGTGATCTACATTAGAACAAGGCTGTGGAATGAGGTATAAGAAGTTAATGTGAATCTCTACCCCCCAAAAAAATAGACTCATGCGATCATAGTTTCCAATTGGATTCATCACTGCAAAAACACTAAATTCCAATTGGAAGTTGTAGTTTTTAACCTAACCTAACTCTTTTAATCTAGAATTTACTGTATTGCACTCTTTGCAAAGTGGTAAACTGAGATTAAGTCTTAACATGCAGCATCTGCCCTGAGCTACCCCCGAGGAATTAATTATAAACATAACATACCACAGCCACCGCTGTCACAAAATCATCTGATAAGGACGTAAGATAGGATGTATGTTGTTAAAGGCATGACTTTAATAAAGAACCAAACAAAATAAAACTAGAAACCAACCACCAATACTTACAAATTGAGGTCACACATAAAGCATTCAGTCAGTTTAAAAGCTTTACGATATTTTATAATTAATATACTAAAGTAGGTTGGGTTATGATAAGACATTAACATGAGCAGAGAATGCAACAGTTCTCTGTTTATGACATGGATTTAATTGGTCAAATGTGTTAAGTGGAGCTATCGGTTCTAGAGATTTTAGTACATGATAAAATAAACCAACATTTTCAAAGTATTTTTTCAGTGGTGTTCTAAAGGTACATAATTCATTTAAATTACTTATTCTCAAATGTATTTGCTGCACTTAAACATTTATAAAGTGTAGAAAAAATGTCTGAAATCTCGGTTACCCGAAATGATTATATTATTTCAAGGGAAAAGTATAAACACATACACATGCACGCACGCACGCACACACTTTTTCCACATGAATACCTTATATTTGCAAATGACATATTAATTTAATACCATCACTGTATAATCATTAAAGCTATACAGGACTTCATGTATACATTATCCTACTAAACTTTAAAAAGAAAAAACATTTGTGTGCCACTACTTCAGGTGTGTATGTAAACACATTAGTACTAGTCCACTGGGTTAAACCACTGAACTGGTAAATCAAAGGTTGCTGGTTCGATCCCAGCAGCCACCACCGGTGTGTCCTTGAGCAAGACACTTTACTCCATGTTGCTCCAGGGGGATTGTCCCTGTAATAAGTGCACTGTAAGTCGCTTTGGATAAAAGCGTCTGCCAAATGACTAAATATAAATATATAAATATACTAGTTAATAAAAGATTATTAAACTCATGTCTTGGGAAAAGTACATAAATGAAAAGTGGATTCATTGATTTTATGAATTTTTAATATCAAAGAATTACTTTAAAATGTACTTGAAGTGCTTAGGGTGTGTGCTATTCTTCAAATATAATCATGATCCAAGCACTTTAGAGACAGGGTGAAAGAAAAACACTGATAGAGCAACATATGTCAGTCTGATCAATTGGAATACATGCAACAATCAGAGATACTGTTCATTTAGTCTGAAAGAAATAAGAGCTATTTGACTATTGCTATTAATCCTTACTATTTCCAAATATTGGAAATGTAAAGTTGCACTGAACGAGTTCATAGAAATTACATTTCTGAAATTTGGACAAAAACATCCATTGGACCATACTGAACAAATTCAATTAGAAAAAAATTCAGCCTAGACTAGAGCATCATGAATATTCAGCCAATAGCATAATGAGTATGCAGTATCTATTAGTGCAGGCATTGGTGGTAGGACAGTTTAACAGTGCCTCAGTTTAACGTCGTATATCACTTTATAATATGACAAAATTGAATATGACAACTTTCGTTACCACAAATATTATGACTTTGAATACTAGTTAACAGATCAATTGTGCATATTCAAATTATTTAAACTATAATGTTTATGATTAAGAGTAACTACTGAACTGTTAAGCATTTTATAATGACTTGAAAATATGCAGATTTTTTGAAGAATTCCCAAACCTTACACAATAAAAACAGCACAATACAGACTAACTTGACATTGACAATGGGTTAGACCAGAAGGGGAAAAGGAGTGGAAATCCAGCGGTGTCCATGATGAGGGAAGAAGCATCACTGGGGAAATGGCCAAATAGTGCCTAGAGCAGAGTTTAAGAGCAGGCCAGGCCAGCTCTTGCTTGTGAGAGTAGAGAGAGCTCCAGCAGTATAAAATCAACAGGATGCAAATAAAAATTATATGGGCTATATTTAGTTTTCTCTCAAAATGACAATGAGTATGAAGTCGTCTGCTTACAACAAAAAAGGTTTTGTTTCCTACAATAGTTAGTTGTAAAAAGAATATGATTTGCCCAATGAAGTAGACAAAGATAGTAGGATTTTGAGCGTCAATATAAAAGCAAAATGATATGCATATACCTCATCTCGAGCTCACAGAACTCAAATGTACTTATGACGGACATTCACTGCTTTTCACTTCAGAAGAACAGAAACCCAAGGGATTTATGTAGTCTGGATGTCAAACAGAAATGCGTCTGCATAGAGCTGATATTACCTATAAACGGTTTCATCTTGCCAACATAAACAAAAGTTACTGCGAATGCACACTTCTGTGACCCCAACCTAACTTCCGGTACACATTCACAAACAATAGAGTGCCTGTAGATTATTTCTCATAACAATCGAAAGAAACCGAGAAGATCCGTAACTTGGCTAAACTTGTCTCTCTGATATTTTGAATTTAGACTGCGATACCAAGCTAAACACTAGATGTAAAAGTACCATACGGTTTACTTAAATACGACCAAATACAGGACCCATTTGTTTATTTAATAAAACAAACAAACAAACATTAAATTCAAAAATTGATTTTCTTTATACAATTATTAGACAGTAAAATAATAATATAAATCAATATTAACATAAACTAAATATAAATAGTTATTATTATACGCTAGCCAAACACAGACCGGAAGTTAACTGGGGGTCAGGCGGGCGCGCATACAAGGACACTGTCTATTAAGGCACTGTGCATGTAACGCTTTGAATTATTCGAAAGGGCATATGTGTAAATGAATTTGATGAGGCAATTGCAGGCAAAAAAAGTTAATATTTGACGCACCAATAAAAGATGAAGAGATTAACATGCGTGTTTTAGAAGGAAATGATCGAAGTGCTCCAAATACAATTTTGCAGTTCTGGTAAAACATTGCAGGAAACGGATTTATACTACTTGAATCAATAAATCATGTTATAAAAAAAAAATTCAAGGCTGCATAAATCAAAGTCTTTAGCAAATAGTTTCAAAACTAAATGCACTTCTTTAGTAAAAGAGTTCTTTAGAGTGCAGAACAGTACTCTACTCTCATAGTTCCAAGGTTACCACAGCGAGCGCGATGCAGTTCATGCCCAGACCTGATGGAAGAGCGGAAAATGGGAAGCGGCGACCTGACAAGAGCTAAGATGATAGAGCTGTATAAAGAAGGACGCGGCGACTTGACACGTCTTCACTACAAAATTTCAAATGCTATTAGATTATTAAAGATAATCTTGAATCAATAATTTACCTTTTTGTTAGGTTTATTTATTTTATTTAGCCTTGTTATGGAAGCACTATCGAGCTTGTGCAGAGGCAGCAGCTTTTGCCAGAGGGGAACTGGAATCCCCTGGTTGGGCCTGTTGTTTATCTCGATTGGAGTTTTGGCTTCCTGGCCACCGTTTGTATACTGTTTTGTACTATTTGCCTGGCCGGGGGAATGCGTTAGAATTAGAATTTTAAAGTTTTACACAATTAATATTGCATAGGAATTTATATTTATAATTTTTAATATTTGACCTGTGTTTCTCTCTCCTTTATCTTAAATGTGTGCTTTCACTGTGCGTGCGTGTGTATGTGCGCGCCCATGTGTGAATGTCTATGTGTGTTAGTACTTGTGTGTCTATGTCTATGCGAGTAAGTACGTTTGCATATTGTGTGTGTGGAGCGTTTGTATGCGGGTATGTCTGTCTTCTGTGTTTTCAACATTTTCTTGTTTTTACAGGAATATAACTTTAATTGATTTGCTTATGGTTATATGTACAGCTGCTTTGTAACAATGAAAATTGTTAAAAGCCCTATATAAATGTAGTTGAGTTGAAAAGAAACAGCTCACAAAGACTTATCAGAAGAACTGTCCTTGTTTATAGTTCCCTATGCTATTCACACACTGAAGGTACATAAAGAGCTTATTAATGTGTACACTGTGCATGAACCTAAAATAACAACAAAAAAAGCTGTAGTGTAAACTTTGGCTCAAATCTCTATTACAGCTAAGGCTGTGATTTTATCAAAGCCCTGAGTATTACTCCCCAGCACTGAAATATATTGCTCAAATACATTACTTGTAAATGTACATGCAAAATACATAATTCTATGAAAGCTTAAGCTAGTCATATGTAATGAATGTTTTCCTCGCTTAAATGACAGTATTTTTCCTGATATGTAGTGGTGTACTGAATATCTGCTACTAAATCCAGAGTTTAATTTACTTTAGGTTTGAATGTGATATAAAAACTTTAAAAAGTTTGAAAAAATGTAAATGCACAGAGTGTTAAGGATATCACTATTCTAGGTGACACAGAGGTTGAATTTCCCCCTTCCAAGCGTGATATTTGCCTAAATTTGTCCAGTCTACAATGATTCACAATATAACAACAGAATAAAGTAATTTGATCTGCAAAACACACCACTTCCCTTTAAGAAGCTGCTGCAGCAAACATGATTAATAAACAGTGAAAACATAGGCCACATGAACACCAAAGGTATTGCTAAGAGATACGATAAGGTAGAGATATGTATAATTAAGAGAGAAAAGTGGTAGATCAAAGCATTAATAGGTATATATAACTATTAGCACTGATTCTATCATTGTGAGGTGGATGGTTAAATTCTTGGCTATGTTCTACATTAAAAACCATTAACTCTTTCTGTTGCCGTTAGGATAAGTAGCCAGGTCTATGGGGGTAAGTGCGTTACTTTTTTAGTTGGGTGGATCCTGGGGGTCTCCAAGGCCTAGAGCCCTGAGATTGTGACACTCCAGCAAAAAACTATCCACCTCTGATCCACCCAACAGTGGGTTGCTAAAGAAGAGATTCTGATCTGGAGGCAGATCACTGTCTGACCCCCAGTCAGACTCTGAGCTACCATTGGCAGACCCTTCTGTGGCCGTGGGAGGATAGCTGAGCTGCTCCAACTGCTCAACCAGATCATTAAATTGCATGGCCGAACTGTCTTCTGAGCGTACCGAATAAGCTGGGAAGTTAACCATTGAGCTGGCCTCAGAGAGGTTCTCTGAACCCGGCAGACGCAAGGAGGAGGATGAGTCGGGTCCTCCAAAACCGAGCGAGAACGAGTCACTGGCAGAACAAAGCGGAAGGTTATCAAGCGAGCTACACGCCGAGCGGTTGTTGACCAGCGAACTAGTCTCAGAGCGTCCAAAGCCACTCTCTGAGAATGCATTTGAGTGGCAATTAAGGTCCTCAAGGCTGAGAGCGGATGTGGTGATCTGCACAGGGTTTTCATGACTGATTTCAAATTTATCAGCCTTCGCTTCATCGAACCCATAACAGTAGGCCTCTGCACCACCAGCGTAAAATGACATTTCAGCCGGATCATCATCTATGTACTCCTCGCTAACATGCAGCTGAGTGCAGAGCATTGGTATCTTGTATGACATATGTCTGGAATGCATCAACTCCGCCTCAAAAGCCTCAGGTGTGAGAAACCCCTTTTTGACCCCATATCCCACTCCACATAAATCAACCTCCCCTACCTGCATGCTATCCTCATTGCCATTTTGGGACTGCTGTGCACTAAAGGAACTACTCTCTACACACACAAACAAGGGGCTGCAGTCTCCTGCCGCCTGGATATGAGTGGCACCTGGGAAGGCGTAGGTGGAATGAGAGTTGGCTCTGATGGAGTCCTTCATGAGACTGGGTGCTCTGGCAGGCTGCTGTGTCTGCTGGAAATGCTGGAGCTGGTTTGGGGTCTCTGTTAGCATGGGTGAATGCAGGGAGTGGAAGGAGGCGGTGGCAGACGACTCAGGGGCCCTAAAACTGTCATTGAAAGACAGATTCTTGATTGAAGGTTGTGGTATGGATACAGAACGTGGTAAAGTGTGGAAAAAAGGTCAGTTATTCCTCTGTTATTGACTGTACAGCATTGATTATATGCTTGATTTTTGGATTAAGACATTACTAACCTGTTTTAGAACATCAGAAGCCAAAGAATGAGCTGACATGCAAATGTTACTGTTCCTCCTGTTACAAACAGCATGATCAGTACCAAGTAAAGATGGGGCCACAAAGCAAAGCCCAATACATAAATCAAATCAAGTCAAACCTAGAAATAGTTATAAAGAAAGAGTCTACTTACCTCTGGTAGGGAGTTCTTTTCAGTCCACTATCCCTCACATACTCGACCAGCTGTTTTTGTGTCCTCCCACTGACAAATACACACAATGTTTTGATAAAAGTAAAAATTGCATTGTGATATCTATAAGACCATCTAAACAAATGCAGACACCTGTATCTAAACGAAGACCCTCTGTTGAAGAAAATGGCTTTAGATTTAGGCTGAGGCTGATCTAACAGACGGAAAAATGAATGATGCTCCACACAGTTCTTCCAGAAGATCTTACACTGATCCCGACTGGCCATCAGAAACTCCAGTGTATCCTGATGAGGACCCTGTGGAGTGAAAGGTTGTCAGGGTCAATAAGGAAAGACTGATCCCAAGATTTGGCGATATGAGAAAACAAATGGTCCTGATTTTAAGCACTCCATTTAAGTAAACCCCCAAGAATAACAAAGGACATATCTAAAATGATTATTTGAGATAAGAAATGGTTCCATCCAAGCACGCTCCGTAGCTTTAAAACATTACTTCTATAAATGTATTATTATGTGCAAAATTAATACTTTGTTGAACCTTTAACTGCAAGACCTTAACCGATACTAGGGATTGGCGAGATGATTCAACTAGTTGTTTAAACGGGACAGCTCCAACTATTCGACACTGAAAACAACAGTCGTTTATAAGAAAAACATTACACAAAATATTATAATTTAAATTACTTTCATTTTAACGTTTCGTTAAAAAACATTTTAAATAACATGAAAAAAACAACATAGTTGAAAAAATGATTAATAGTTTTTTTAAGTGTATCAGGAACGAAATGTTTAAATTTTAGGTCAGATCTAGCATGCGTTTCTTTTGTGCCAATTGCAGAACACTCAGAAATGACCATTTGATAGACGAGTTGTGGGGGTGTTTTGAAGGAGGAAAATAATAATTTCACCGGGGCAATATGTTCGCACTGTTATCTGTGTGCCCTTGCAGAGTTTGCGTAGAGTTCTCAGATGGAGTTATTGTTCACAAACATTCAGCTGTCTTTCATCCGAGCATAATGCTTGCATTTCCTCAATAAAAACATGTAAAATAATATTAACATTATAATCACATGCGGACCAGATTGTTTAGCCTATGTAGGCTATGTTCTATAAATTAGCTAATATGGGCAGTATGCATTATTAGCGTTTTTTTCATTCACTCTGCGTGAGATCAAGTAAGTTCTTTTTGCTTGTTCTGTACTTTTTGTTCATTGCTTTCTATTTGCTTTTGTTTACACATTGCTTTGCATTATAAAAAACTATGTGCTATAATGAAGGCTATATTGTTTGTTGATAGGCTATAGGCCTACCCTAATTATAACTTGTACTTAAATTGTGACAAATAAAAGAGCAACATCATTTAAACAAACAAAGAAACATTTGTTTTTAAGCTTTCAATTAATTTTGTTAAATATTCTAAGTTTCATGATTTCAATGTAATAGAAACAATTTTACCAACATTTTATTTAAATTTCAGAGTCTGAAAAAACAGACTTAAAGGAGAAAATAAAATGGATTTTATGAGGTTGTATAGGTATAAGTTATAGATGTAAAGGTATTCCAGAGAGATGGGTATGTGACATACCCGGGTAAGTTTAAGGGTAGGTTAGCTGATAACCTAAACTTTCAGTTCCAGGTAACTTTCTGGGTATGTAAGTAACCATAGCAACACACTCTCTGAAGATAACCTGCTCCGGAGCAGGTTATGTTCCAGGGTTAGTTCATTACAAGGAAATGTTACGAAGCTTCGAGGGTTCTCTGCGAATGCCTGCGCTTTTGATGAGTGTCAAGTGGGTGTGGAAGCACAGATTACGTAGCCTATAATATATTATAATTTTAAATATTATAATATTATAACTAGTGGTGGGCATAGATTAATTTTTTTAATCTAGATTAATCTTGGAATTAATCTAGATTAATCTTGGAATTTATCTAGATTAATCTAGATTAAAATGGCTCATTTGAATTCTGCCGAAGGCATTCAGAATATGTGTGCTACCCAAATAATGACTAAAAGTAAGTCTTTGAGAACGGGTTTCTCAAGCCAGGTGGATCATTAGACCAGGGGCTCATCTCCTGTTTCCAAAATGCATCACAAATTGCTTGAGAAGGCTGTTCTACTATGATAATTGGTGATGAAAATAAATTATGTTCAACAAGATGTACTTGTGTTTACTTCCGCATTAGCTAAGGGATGCTTCGCGTTTAGGTGGTACTTGAGACTGGAAGAACTCCTACAGTAAACAAATTCCACATTGCACAAGGTGCAAACAACCTTAGTCTTGTCGAGGTTTCCATTGGGAAGCTTCTTAAAAATAAATTTTCCCTGAAGCAAACCCGGCAGCTTCATAGCTGCATCCATGTTAGCACGTCACTTTGATGTGGTAATTTCACAGTAAAGTTATGTTGTGTTCAGACCAAACGCGAATGGCGCCTCAAGCGCAAGTGATTTACATGTTAAGTCAATGCAAAGACGCGATAGACCTACTTGCGGCGCAAATTGCACGATTGATGAGGCGGCGCGAATGGCGCGAATTGCGGAATCAAGCGAGTTGAAAATTCTCGTTCTCGCCCCCTACAGTGCAATTAAGCTAGGTATACATCCGCGCTAAAATATCAAGGTGAAAGTCATCATAGATTGCGTAGTATAGACCCAGCTCCCAACCAATCTTTAAGAATAGATTAACGGCAACATTTTTTTATCGCCCGATAAGAGTCTCACGTTAACGCAGCACGGTAACGCCGATAACGGCCCACCACTAATTATAACATTACTATGTTACTATTACTATAGTTACTATATTACTATAATTACATTTCCAGTCACACACTTGGGATTGAGCATGATAACTCATATCTGATGTTATCCTAACTTTATTATTTATAACCTTTTTAAAATAAAATAATCTTAAAATAAAATGATGTGAGCTGTTCTTAGTTAATTTAAGGCTTTATGTGTTTACATTGATTGCTGTACATCCTTTTAATTAGGTTTATTATGAAATCTATCATTAAAATAATTACACCTTAAAATTCTTGTAACATCATAACAATTTATTAAGAATATGCATCTCATTACTCTTCCCCACTAACTATACTAACTATATGATATTTGACGCATCACCGGGCAGTTGTGGTGTAATGGTTAGAGAGATAGACTTATAACTCAAAGGTTGCACGTTTGATTCCCAGTCTGGCAGTCCTGATTCCCAGAATAAGTAGCCTATAATAATTAAAGTGTTTACAGATGTAATTTTATCCCTCTATCACTTTAATTCAGATACATAATAAAATACATTTAAAGACTTTATTTCTTAATAATGTTTTTCTGATTCTCAGCCTCCTCTACAGTATTGAAAGGCCTTTCTCCAAATTACAATTTGTTATTGATCTTTGAAGATAGGCCTATCAATTTGTTTTAGCAAACAAAGTCAAAGGAAAAATGAAAGGAATACATGTTTGAAAGGGATATATATTAGGCTACATTACATTTCCGACATGTGACTGGGCTTAACATTTTGAACCTCTACCGCTGTTACAGCAGACCTTCAACCAAAGTCAGAAAAACAAACAAAGGTAGATATTTTAAGGAACGTACATGGAAGGAACAAAAAAGACTTAATACTGCATATAAAATTAGCAATGTAATAAAAAACATACACAACACAATTTTGGTAAAATACCATGGTTATACACATTCAAATAGCAGCTACAACCCTCTCAACAAATCTCCACTTTATGTAACAAAGATAGCCATGATGAGTATATTTAAAAATGCTCAGTGTAAAAATAGATATTTTTTTTTTCATTTGTCTGTCAGGTATTCACAGAAGAGTTGGGTTTTAAGTAGTTTTTTGAATGTTGTGAGAGGTGAGGTTGACCGGACAGAGTTAGGAATGTTCCATTTTGAGTTTAATGTTTTTAAGGCGATTAACTTGTAAATTAAATAATACGATTTTTTTGTTTTTTTATTCCGCTCTATACACCAATGTAGATTCAAGACTTCGATGGGTTTAACAGTGAAAAACGTCCCTACTTAGCTTCCCGGACATTTCCACGGTGATTAGTGAACTCAGTGTTCCATTGACAATGTCTTCATGTTGTTACTGTGAGCGCGCATTAACTCTAGGTATCTTTCGTGAGGTTGATTAAACTTACAAGTCAAACGTGTTCTGGAACAGACATAACCCAAGAGTAAGCAAGGTTTTGGATAGTCTAGCCAGATTTCAGGGTTTAGCTGAAGATAAGTTAACCCTGCTTGCTGGAATAACCCCCAGGCACAGACCAGCCAAAGCAAACATATGCCCATCGCATCTCTTCTTGCAGCCACTAAAACAATGCAGTTAGTGTTGGCGCATCAGCAGATGCAGAAATATTAATGATCATAACGTAAGGAAAGTGGAACACATATGCCTGTTTTAGCTACATTAAATATTGGATATGAAGAGTTTGATTAATAGCATACATTGGATAACACTTTCCTTGATGTAATGCATTATAAAAGTAGTTTTGAAGCATTGTAATGCACCTTTTAATGTATTGTAGTTTCTCATAAATAATTGCCATTACAGTTAATACATTATAACACTTGGCAATTTATTGTCACGCTACACATTTTAAAGTGGTTATAATTCTTTACAACTACATATAATTCATTACAACACACATTATGAAGAATTGTAATGCATTGTACCTTTTAATAACTCTGTGGGTTGCCAATGGACCCGCAGGTAATATTAACATTGAAGAAACATTGTTTCATTCTTTCTTTCTTTCTTTCTTTCTTTCTTTGTTTTCCGCCTCATGAATCTTATCATTCGTTTCAGAAACTACCTTTTACCATTAGAATGTTAAAACCGATCGAAATATTAAATCGAGGCAAGGAACTTGCAACTTTAGCCGGGTGTATAATTTTCGCATCATAAGCCAAAATATCAGAAACGGTTTATTTATTTTGTAGCTAAACTTCTGACAAATTAAACATCTTACTTGGAATGCCTTTTAAAACTGCTACGTGCCGAAATAATTTGGTTCTTGAATGAATTGCAAGGCGAGAAAGTGGGAGAAAGTTACGCAAATCAAAAGAACCTACTGACCTCTCTCTCTATTAGTCTATTCTCTCTTCCTTCTCTGCGGATGTCTCCTCTGCGAAAACCCAGTACCACGCTAAAATCAACAACTCTCCTGACCCTCGTCCTCTCTTAAAAACCTTTTCTGCTGTTCTTCGCCCACCTACCCCATATCACCTCCATCTGACTTAACAGCTGACGATTTTGCATCGTTCTTTGTAAAGAAAATGACCACCATCAGTAATCAATTCTCTGCACCACCGTCTCTTGACCACGCCCAATCTCTCAAGTTCTCTCTCCTATCTGAAGAGGACGTTTCCAAGGTCATTTCTTCTAACCACCCGACTACCTGCCCCCTAGATCCCATCCCCACTCCACTCCTCCAGGCCATCTCTCCATCGTATGTTCCCTCTCTGACCCACATTATCAACTATTCTCTCGCCACTGGTACATTTCCTAAACTCTTCAAAGAGGCCCGTAATACCCCACTACTGAAGAAACCCACTCTTAATCCTGCACTGTTAGAAAACTACAGACCGGTATCCCTCCTCCCCTTCACTGCTAAAACTGTAGAACGTGTTGCATGTAACCAGCTCTCATCCTTTCTCAACCAGAACAACCTCCTGGACAGCAACCAGTCTGGTTTCAAGAGCAATCATTCCTCTGAGAATAGGCAACTATCTTTCATTGAAGCCCTGAGACTGGAAAGATCTTCCTCTAACTCATCTGTTCCCATCCTACTGGATCTTTGATCCATCTTACAAAAACAGAAATGCTTGTAATCCCGGCCGACACAAAGACTCATCACAACCTCTCCATTCAACTGGGCTCATCAACCATCACATCCTCCAAAAAGGCAAGAAACCTGGGAGTGGTGATCAATGATCAGCTTAACTTCACAGATCAAGTTGTCAGCACCACCCGGTCCTGTAGATTCATCCTCTACAATATTAGGAAAATTAGATCCTTCATATCAGAGCGTGCACGCAAGTCCTAATACAGGCTCTTGTCCTGTCCAGACTGGACTACTGCAATGCGGCGCTAATGGGTGGACTTCAAGCTTGCATAACCAAACCTCTATAGATGATCAAGAATGCCGCAGCAAGAGTTATCTTTAATGAACCGAGGAGAACACACGTCACTGCTCTATTCATAAAGCTACATTGGCTCCCTATAGTCGCACGCATCAAATTCAAGACTCTGCTCCTGGCCTACAAGACCACCACTGGTTCGGCACCCCCTTATCTTCACTCGCTAATGCAGACATACGTACCCGCCAGATCCCTACGCTCTGCAAATGAACGACGTCTTGTGGTGCCATCCCAAAAAGGAAAAACATCTCTCTCACGCACCTTCTCCGAATCTCTTCCACCTATGTGGAATGATCTGCCAGCTGCTACAAGATCTGCAGATTCTGTAGCCATCTTTAAGAATCGTTAGCCTGTCAAGTTATAAGGAATTTATCACATTGAATTTCACTGTTTCACAGTACATATGGTTAGGTACTGAAGTTTGTTTCACATTTTCATGAACTAGTTTCACATTTTAATTTGTTTTTTTTTACTGCCGCCCTTCCCCATTGGCGGCACTCAACTCTGTGGTAGAGCGCATTCTGGTTGACTATCTACTGTATTTGCTGGAATTTATCCAATCACGATAGTTAATGCTACAAAATATTGTAGTTAAATAATATCTTTAAATAAAGATACATTTATTATAACATCTTACACGCAAATAGGGACGTATTATACTGTGGTTATGGAACTTTTTAAAAACAATCGAAAGGTTCAACAGTTTGCTTGTATAAGGAAAGAAAAGACAGTGCATGGTTATTTTTTATTATAAAAGTGTGTTCCTATAACTATCAGGTATATGCAGTCACTTAAGACTGGAAGAAAAAAATGATCCTTATACGAAACTCTTGATCATAACACGTTTGTTCTAATGATTTTTGTCCTAATGATTTAATTATTAGTTTACTATGTCCTGCATTTGGTTCAATTCTCTGCCTATATCGCTTTTTAATATTATAAACGTGAATAACTCTTGTTTTAATCTTTAATGTGTTGCCTCCTGTCATGTTATAATGAATTTATCACATTAAATTTCACCGTTTGAAAGAACACGTGGTTGAGTACTGAAGACGCAAACTCTCCAAACTCTCAAATTCAGCTAGTAAATTATCATGAGATATGTTGGACCAAGTCATTGCTTTGCAATTCACAAGTAATCTGAAATCCTTGCATGCAAGTCTCGAGTCAGGTCCCAAGTAAAGACGTATCTTATTTTTATCTTGAATAGTATGTCCAAGGTTTCCAGTTGGAATAATATTTTTTTATCAAAATGCAATTTTCATTAAACGATACATTATATCAATTAAATTATTTATTGTTTAAATATTAACCTTCCAATAAAATTAAAGTATAAAACAAATCAAATTGTTATTGAACAACATGAATAAATAGGTGAATAAATAATGTCAGGATTTGTATCTTGGGATAAACTATCGTGTTAAATAATGCATTAGATGCATTAGTTGACCATAAAACTTTTGTTTGCAAATATTTGAACATCATTTTTGTAACACTATAGAAAGTACGATTTTTTTTGGCGTACTAATGACTTGGTAATGTGTTTTAGTTGTAAGAAATGGTTCACTCTTTTCTTCATTATCTCTTACCTTTCTCTAACTCTGTGTCCTTCAGTCGGTCTAACACTTGCACCAGTTTGTTCTCCCTGCCCTCCAAAATAAAAACTCAAAAATCAATCTATGAAAAATAAATATAAACATGTGTTTAAATGTCGTTTGGGCTCCACCTGATTGATGTGCGTGATATAACTTTACCCAATTTAAAAATTAAAACACTAACGTTACATTCTACAATCACACTTTATGTTAGCTTTTATTTCCTTTAGCTAGTTCCAGGCAGAAATATAAAGCTTGAATTTGAGAAATGTGCTATGACTGTCAACGCAAAATGTAACGCTGTATGCTTTGGACTGCACAGAATGAGCCAGCAATCATAAATTATAAGCATGATAGCAACTGTTAGCTAGTTTGAGAGAGTAATTATCTTCGATATTGTGTAGGCCTACATGGAATGTAGTTAGGTTGGCCAGCAAACAAGTTGAAATCATCACAAAATACCTTTTATGAGCCTCTAAAAGACATGTTTTATGAAACAGATTTTGAGTTTGCCGCCTCCGGCTCCGTCTGACGTTCCTACATTCATAAATCTGACCACTTCATGCTTACGAAGGGCTACCATGCATGCACAGAAATGTGGATTTTCAGATATTTATGTTTAAATATGTGTACATGTATTTTGCGCATTAAGGTTGTCCATCATTTGATGCCAGGTTATTAGGGCTATGCGCTGCAATCCAGTTCAAGTCGGGCGGATTTACAACATTCAAGCTCACCCATTTCTCCCAACATGAAATTAATGGCTGGGACTGGAGCATGAGGGAGACCAGGGAGAAGAGTGATCTTTATTATTTTCTACATGATTGGATGCGTTTGAGATGAATAAAACATCTTAAATTGAAGGTTGAAAGGTTAATAATTGCAGCCTACAAAGAAGTTAAAGTATTTTAAATACAATATTAACAGTTTACTAGCCCTTGTGTCTGATTTATGGACTAATTGGCCGAAATATGAAATAAACATTATGTGGCTTAAAACACTGAACAGTTTTGATAAAAATGACAAGCGCCTGTGTCAAAATGATATATAAAATATAGAAAGACTTGACGAGTCATAGTGTTTAAACCGAAGTCTTCTCGGAGTCGCAAGTCATCACATTTTTTACTAGAGTCCGAGTCGAGTCCACAACTCTGGTGTATGGTACAGTGACAACCCTAGCTGGCTGCAGGTTGTAAAATGTACATTTATTTGATACCCACATGAACTTCTGGGTGGAGTTTAATTAGAAATCTTTTCCTCTTAAAGCTCAACTTCCGAATCTTGGACCAGTTGAATGTGTTGATTTTGGTGTTGCCCTAAAATGAAGTAACAAATAAAAGTAATAAAACAAATTTGATTAGATGATGGAAGTTTAAAGCAGTTGTAAAAAAAATTACATACATACAGGTTACCACACAACTAAGTTTGTATATTAATGCAGTCTTTAATATTTACACTACTTTACAATTTTTAAACACGACCAGTTTATATTATGGGTTCTATTACTTGGAAGTAGGTTACTTATAAGATACCAGTCAATAAGCATATTGCCCTTGCCAAAGCTGTGTTGTACATGATTTTAGCAATGTTACTACTTCACATTGAGATTCACAACAATAACTAAAGTTACAATAACATACAGTCTCCCATAGGGTTGCTGTACCTGAAAGACCTGCAGGCCCATGTGGGCTACAGATAGGTTGATCTTGGTGCCTTCTCGATCAGCAGCGGGGTGGAAGCGCACCCCATACATCTCCAGTTTACGAGCAATCTCCAGAACCTTGAAATCTGATTCTGCTGGTGTTTCCCCACTATAAGAATAGAGAATGTGCAGAAGATATTTAATATTCATTTCACATTTACAGTGTATGTAAATCTATTTGTTCTCTTTCTAACACGGTATCTCTCAATGGGAACGCCTCTGGCATGACTTATTGCGAAAGCACCAATGAAACCATGTCTGCCAGTCATGGCAGACCAATCGCAGCAGATGTAAGGGAGACCCGCCTCCCTGCAAATTGACGTTTCATTATTATCGCTCTTGTGGAAGACTTCCAGGAGGCTATCCGCAGTTGATTAAGGATTTATTAAGGTCCCGAACCCATTATAATTCTTCGTTTGTGACTGACTTCTCTACTTAGGAGACAACTAATGTGTTAAGGTGAGTGTTCTGCTGTAAGTTTTTGACACTTTCTCAAGTTTTGGAGTGTTCACCACGCACCAAAACTAGAATACAGACTTGGTACAGCTCCATACTAGTCCTCACAATTTGATGACTAGGCGGTTCCTGTTTGCATAGTTTGCAAAGTTTATATCCTCACACGTGCACTTGGTCTTAATATAAGTGTATTTTTTATCGTTACCTATCACTGTCGTTGCTCCATTAATCATAACTTAAGATTCTATATCAAAATTGATTGTTAACTTAAGACCGTTAGCATAACATTAGCGTGTTAGCTTGCATTCTGTTTACATTGTGAAATATCATCTTGCCTAGTTTGTCTTTTATGATTACTGTTTTTCTTTTTAAGGGTATATACTACGATTCATCAAGCAACCTTCGCAAGTCAGAATTACTCCTAAAACCAGGTGAGTTATGGCTTCTATTTACCTCATGTCATATGTTTAGCTTGGCCTTCTCTGTCAGCGGCCAGGGTTTTATATGCAATTAATGCAGGGAAATAGATAGGCTGAGGGAGAAGATCTTAGAACTAGAGTCTCGCATCCAATCTTTATTTGAGGATAGTAAGAGTGTAAGGACCGTAGAAAACACTTTGGATGCAGGCAACATTAGCGCACACAACTCCGTTCCGGTTGAAAATCCCCCGCAGCTGGGAAACTTTATGACTGTGAGAGGGCATAGTCGCAGCCTGATTGCATCGCTGCCGGCGGCTAGTTTGTATCCTCTGACACTTGTATTTTCCTATAGTTACCTAGCTCTGTCGTTGGCGAATTATTTATAACTTTATATTCTATACCGATATTAATTGAAACGTAACGCCGCTAGCATAGTATTAGCGTATTAGCTTGCCTTCTGTTTACACTGTGGAATATCGTCTCCCCCTATTTGTCTTGTGTGTTAATTGTTTCTCTTTTTAGGCGTATATACTAAGACTCATCAAGCAACCTTGGTAAGTTAGGATTGCACTTCATACCCAGTGAGTCATGTCTGCTTGCCGTCTCACGTTACAGAATACACAAAATATACAACAGCTTTCCTGTAGCTCAGTGGTAAGAGCATTGCATTAGAAGGTTATGGGTTCGAGACCAGGGGATTGCAAATACCTATGTAAAATGTATAGGATAAAGCAATGTAACTCGCTTTGGATAAAAGCGTCTGCCAAATGCCTAAATGTAAATGTAAACAAAATTTAATAATCCCTTCTCACAAACAACATAAAATAGAGACTGTGTCTGTCCCCCGGATAAGCAAACATAAGATAATGTGTAAACCTCTTGAAAGTAATTTAATAAACGTTAAACAAATCAAACATGAACAAAATACTGATAATCAACTGTTACGACTCGGATTGCTTAATATTAGATCTCTCTCAAATAAATCGCTTTTTGTAAACGATATGATAACCGATCATAAAATAGACATGCTCTGTTTGACAGAAACATTGCTAAATAATATTACTCTAAATGAATCCAAGATCCAAGATTATTACTATAAACACGAGCCTTGTCTAAAAGGTAGAGGGGGAAGTGTCGCTGCACTTTACATTAATTATTTTATCATTTCTCAGAAGTATAATTTTAAAAAAAAATATTTTGAAGTCATGGTACTTCATGTATCAACACCTAATACTAAGGACAAAACATTTTTTTTAATTATTTTAGCTATTGTATATAGGCCTCCAGGGCACCACACAGATTTTATTAAAGTATTTACTGGGTTCTTATCAGAACTAATACTGTGGTGACTTAAACATCCATGTAGACAATGATAGAGATGCCTTGGGAATGGCTTTCAAAGACACTCTTAATTACATGGGCGTTAGTCAACATGTGTCAGGACCCACTCACCTTCGTAGTCATACTTTAGATTTAATACTTTCTACGGTATAAATATGGACGATGTTAAAATCGTTCAGCAGAGTGAAGACATTTCGGATCATTATCTGATATTATGTTTGCTTCACTGGCCTACGGCTGCAAATCAAACTCCTTGTTCAAATATGGTAGAAGGATTACTTCAACTACCAAAGATGCGGGAATTGTCTAAAATACATAGTATGAGAAAAGCTTTGACATTATGATCTTGACATTACTATTGAAAATGTCAGCTCTACCTTCTCGGAAACATTGGACACAGTTGCTCCTCTGTGTTTAAAGAAGATTAAAAATGGCAGCCCAACACTGTGGTATAATGAACACACTCAGGCTATAAAGAAAGCGTCCCGGAAAATGGAGCGCAACTTTAAGATAACTAATTTAGAGGTATTTCATAGAGCATGGAAGGATAGTACTCGCAAATACAGGAATGCAATGAAAACGAATGCCTACGTTTCATCACTTATAGAGGAAAACCATCACAACCCTAGGTTATTATTTAACACAGTGGCTAAATTAACAAAAAACATGTCGTCAGCGACTGCAGATTCTGATTTTCAGCATAACAGTGATGAAATTATGAACTACTTCACTAGTGAAATCCAAGATATTAGAAAAAAATTTTTAACAATGCAACCAGAAGTGAAACCCGCTGAACAAACTAACTACAGCACCCCTAAGGAGAAATTGCAATTATTTACTAACGTAGATCACGATGAACTGTCTAAAATCATTAGATCATCTAAATCAACAACATGCATGCTAGACCCTATACCTACAAAACTACTGAAAGAAATGCTCCCAGAAATTATAGATCCTCTTAGTATTATTAACTCATCTCTGACATCAGGCCATGTGCCTAAAGCATTTAAGGTGGCTGTTATAAGGCCCCTTGTCTAAAAAACCCAAACTCGACCCTAAAGAACTAGGGAATCACAGGCCTATATCGAATTTACCTTTTATATCTAAAGTTCTGGAAAAGTAGTTTTAACTCAATTATGCTCCTTCCTCCAAAGGAATGACATTAATGATGAATTCCAGTCTGGATTTCGAGCATTTCACAGTACAGAGACTGCTTTGATCAGAGTTACAAATGATCTGCTTTTAGCGTCTGACCGTGGCTGTATTTTATTATTGGTGCTGCTAGACCTTAGTGCTGCATTTGACACCATTGACCACAGCATACTTCTAAATAGACTCGAAAATGATGTCGGCATTAACGGAATAGCATTGAAATGGTTTAAGTCTTATTTATCTGACCATTTTCAATTTGTAGCAATAAACAATGAGGTGTCCCGCAAATCGCAAGTCCAGTACGGTGTACCACAGGGCTCAGTCTTGGGGCCTCTGCTCTTCGCATTATGCATGCTACCTCTTGGAGATATAATAAAGCGACACGGAATTAGCTTTCACTGTTATGCTGATGATACTCAACTTTATATTTCCTCGAAGCCTCATGAAACCCAGCAGTTCCATCGAATAAAGGATTGCATAGTTGACTTAAAAACTGGATGAGTAACAATTTTTTACTACTAAACTCGGACAAAACAGAAGTGTTACTTACTGGACCGAAAACCGCTATACGTTACAACTAAGAATACTGCTTAGCGATTGACGGATGCTCCATAAAATCCTCGTCGTCAGCTAAGAATCTTGGCGTTGTATTCGATAGTACTCTGTCATTTGAAAGCCATGTCACCAACACCTATAAAATTGCATTTTTCCATTTTAAGAATATATCTAATCTACGTCATATGCTGTCACTGTCAGATGCAGAGAAATTAATTCATGCATTCATGACATCAAGACTAGATTACTGTAATGCACTTCTAGGTGGTTGCCCTGCAGGCCTATAACAAAAACTGCAACTGGTTCAAAAGGGGGCAGCTCGAGTTCTTACACGTACAAAAATGTATGAGCATATAACCCCGGTTCTGTCAACCTTGCACTGGTTACCTATAAAGCATCGCATTAACTTTAAGATCTTGCTTATTACCTATAAAGCCCTACATGGTCTAGCGCCGCAGTATTTGAATGAACTTCTATTGTATTACAGACTTCCACGTACATTTTGCTCTCAGGCGTCCTGTCAGTTGGTAAGACCTAGAATTTCAAAATCAAGTGCAGGTGGTAGATCCTTTTCTTATCTAGCGCGTAAACTTTGGAATATACTTCCCTGCACTGTCCGGGAGGCAGACACACTCTGTCAGTTTAAATCTAGACTAAAGACGCATCTTTTTAATCTTGCATACACTACACCTTCATAATCGTAATCCTCATAGGATCTAGGCTGCATTATTTAGATCAATCGGATCCAGGAACAACATCCAACAATAAATGATGTACTTGTTGCATCAAAGAGTGCAGAACAGTACTCTTCTCTCAACCCGTCTCGTCTCTTTGTTCCAAGGTTACCGCAGGATGCAGTTCATGCCCAGACCTGATGGCAGAACTGAGAATGGGAAGCGGTGACCTGACAAGATCTAAGAGGATTGAGCTGGATAAAGGACGCGGCAACTTTGATTTTCCTACAACATTTCAAATGCTATTAGATTGTTAATGATAATCTTAAATCTATCATTTTTTATTTTTATTTAGCCTTGTTGTGCAAGCACTGTTGAGCTTGTGAAGAGGCAGCAGCTTTTGCCAGAGGGGAACTGGAATCCCCTGGTTGGGCCTGGGTTCTCCTGAGTTTTTTTTTCTCAATTGGAGTTTTGGGTTCCTCGCCATTGTTTGCATATTGTTTTGCACTAACTGCCTGGCCGGGGGGTCTGCTTTAGAATTCAGAAGTTAGACATAATTAATATTGCATATAAGAATTTATAGTCCGTGTAATATTTGACCTGTGGTTCTCTCTCCTTTATCGCAAATGTGTGCTTTCACTGTGCGTGTGTGCGCGAGTGTGTTTGTGTGTGTGTGCGTCTATGTCAATGTGTGTAAGTATGTATGCATATTGTGTGTGTGGAGCATTTGTATGTCTGTCTTTTGTTGTTTTCACCTTTTTCAAGTTTTTACAGGTATATGCCTTTAGTTGTTTTAGTTGTATTCAATGCGTCTCATGTACAGCTTCTTGGTAACAATGAAAATTGTAAAAAAGTGCTATATAAATAAAGTTGAGTTGAGGACAAAACATCACTCAACTGTTCAGATTAGTCTCGAACAGGTTTGCCCCGCTGAATGAGAAACCTGCTGAAAGTGCCCTACTTATCTGTGATTCTATTATTCAGAACGTTAACAGAGGCACCAGCCACCATAATCAAATGTTTACCGGGAGCCAGAGCGCCTGACATCAAGTCAGATTTAATTGTGCTGGCTAAGGCTAATCGTAAATTCAGTAAGACTGTTATTCAAACGATGTTAGATTCCGTCAATCGGAGATCAACAAAGATAATATTAAAGAGGTGTGTGAGCTTGAAAGCACGATGTCAGAAACCGTAATATTCTCTGGCCCCCTCACACTGCTTATCTTGGTGATGAGATTTATAACAGATTATCATCACTAAATGGCTGGTTGTCTAAGTGGTGCCTAACTACAGCGCCCCTAAGGAGAAATTGCAATTATTTTCTACCGTAGATCACGATGAACTCTCCGACAGCATGTCTCTCCTTCCTCCCAGGTTTCGGCACCAATGTAGAAAGGTTCATTAAAAGGAAGGAAGGAGGCAGGAAGCGGCAGACATTTAAATAAACAAAAACACGGAAGTAAAATGCCGGCAGCACCTCACGGACGACATGCCGGCCAAATAAATAATAAAACAGAACCTAAACAGCCGGCAGCCCCTCATGGCGAATAAAACAAATACAAACATAAACATCTTCGGGCCCGGTCCTCTCTCTTCAACGGTCCGGTCGCTCGTTCTCTTATACGCTCCCGATCTCCTACGTGATATGAGACCGGTGTGCGCACAACTGGCACTGATTAACAATTACTCACCGGTCTCGAACCACGGTCTCTCCCCGCCTACTCCACTACAATCATCTAAATCAACAACATGCATGGTAGACCCCATACCTACAAAACTACTTATAAAAGAGTTATAAGAGTTATAAAGCCCCTTGTTAAAAAACCCCAACTCTACCCTAGAGAACTAGTGAATTACAGGCCTATACCGAATCTACATTTCATATCTAAAGTTTTGAAAAAAGTAGTTTAAACTCAATTATGCTCCTTCCTCCAAAGGAATGATATTAATGAAGAACTCCAGTCTGGATTTAGAGCTCTTCAAAGTACAGACACTGCTTTGATCAGAGTTACAAATTATCTGCTTTTTGCGTCTGACCAAGTTTGTATTTTGTTATTGGTGATGCTAGACCTTAGTGCTACATTTGACACCATTGACCACAGCACACTCCTACATAGACTCGAAAATTACGTTGGCATAAACGGAATAGCATTGAAATGGTGTAAATCTTATTTATCAGACCGTTTTCAATTTATAAAAAATAAACAATGAGGTGTCACGCAAATCACAAGTCCATTACGGTGTGCCACAGGGCTCAGTCTTAGGGCCTCTGCTTTTCGCATTATACACTTAAGAATATATCTCAACTACATCATATGCTGTCATTGTCAGATGCAATGTCCGGGAGGCAGACACACGGTCAGTTTAAATCTAGACTAAAGACGCATCTTTTTAATCTTGCATACACTATACTTCCATAATATAAATCCTCTGAGGGTTTAGGATCCATTGTTGGAAGTGTTCCTGGTTCCGGTTGATCAACCGGAACCAGAAACACATCTAACAACAACTACTGTACTTGTTGTATCAAAGAGTGCAAAACAGTACTCTACTCTCAGCCAGTCTTGTCTCATTGTTCAAAGGTTACCGCAGAATGTAGTTAAGGCCCAGACCTGATGGCAGTGCGGAGAATGGGATGTGGTGACCTGACAAGAGATCATAGCGGAGATGATAGAGCTGGATAAAGGAAAGCTGCGACTTGACTCAACTTCACTACATAACTTCAAATGCTATTAGATTACTAATTATAATCGTTTAATCTATAATTTACCTTATTAGTTAGTTCAAATATTTTTTATTTAGCCTTGTCGTGCAAGCACTAGCGAGTTTGAGCAGTGGCAGCAGCTTTTGCCAGTGGGGAACTGAAATCCCCTGGTTGGGCCCGGGTTCTCATGATTTTTATTTTCTCCATTGGAGATTTGGGTTCCTTTGCATACGGTTTTGCCTTGCTGGGGAGGCTGCTTTAGAATTCAGAAGTTTTACATAATTACCTGTGTTTCTCCCTGCTTTATCTTAAATGTGTGCTTTTCACTCTGAGTGCATGTCTGTGTATGTATGTGTGCGTGTGTGTGCGTGTGTGTCTATGTCGATGTGTGTTAGTATGTGTGCATATTGTATGTGTGGAGCATTTGTATGCGAGTATGTCTGTCTTCTGTGTTTTCACCTTTGTCTTGTTTTTACAGGTATAACTTTAATGGATTTTCTTATAGTCAATATGTCTCATGTACACCTGCTTTGTTGCAATGAAAATTGTAAAAAGCGCTATATAAATAAAGTTGAGTTGAAAGGATCTGATGAGAAGAATGGCTGAAAATTACCAAATGCAGGTGAGATAAGCTCGTCATATCATACCCCCACCTGTAAAGGTGATTTTACCAACAACTGAGTTAAGGTCATGAATACTAATGCAATGTACTTATTTTAGTTTTTTAGTTTTAATAAATTTGCTAAAGTTCAAAGTCAAAATTCTGTTTTTGTTTTGACATTAGTGTGCATGAAGTGTAGATCGGTGCAAAAAAATATTTAAAGTAGTTTAAGATAAGCCAGTAAATAAAATTAAGGGTGAAGAATACTATTTCAAAGCACTGTTTACCGGCTTCGTCAGCATATTGGTAATACAGTAGTCATTAATATCCCGGAGGTGAGATTCCGAACAAGTGTATAAACATAGCTTGAGGTTACTAATGTAACTCCAATTCTCTCATAGAATCTCTTCTTTCATGAGTGCTGTTCAAGATGGTTAAACCATACTCTCTCCATTAATCACCTATTGCAGAAGCTCTAGAACACATAATCTCTTTACATTTACATTTACATTTAGCAGATGCTTTTATCCAGAGCAACTTACAAAAGCACGGGAAAAAGGATTAGCAAACTGTGCGGCAGGCCAATTCATTGGAGTAATCGCGTGCCACGTTCTGGCTTTTGGATGGCAATTGCAGTGTACTCTAATTTTGCTCATCCTTTAAATCTGCTTGAGCCCCTCCTTTACTTTGTGGCCGTATGGCTATTTGAGAGGCTAGAGCTACTGGATTACAATCACAGCCTTACCTAGCCACTGACATGGCTATTTTTATTGCCCATGACAGCCAAAGCTTCAGATTATATGCACCCGAACTGCATTACAAATACGACAGCTCTAAATGCACATACTCTGCACTATATATATATATGGGTTGTTAACATGACATGGCATTTTCACTGTCACATAAAAATGTATATGATATGTATTTTCATCCTTTAAAATGCAGTTAAATGGATAAGCATATCTTTATCTTACACAAAACTGTTGTTACAAAACTGCTTAGTTATTAGTTTTTTTTTGAGCAGACAAAATTGTCGTATGGTGTATCTTTCTCAAGCATGGTTAAGTCAATTTAAACTTTTATAAATTAAAAAGAAGATAATAAAAATGTTAATAATACATCAATAAAAACGTCCTTCTGTGTGACAGATAATTTGAGGGAGAAAATGAATGAGAGAGAGAAGACGGATCTATAGAGAAAAAAATAATAATGATTCACACAGAAAGGAGGAGAGCCTAAGAGAATGACAAAGAAAGAAAATAAAATCAATATGATTCCTTATAGGAAGAGCAGCCTTATACTAGGGTTGCTCGATTATGACAAAAACAAATCACGATTATTTTGGCTAATACTGAGATCCCGGTTATTTAACACGATTACTCATTAACTTTAAAAGCAAAGTTATTTATTTTCTGTTTTCTTTTAAAACTGTGAATTCAACTGAAAATAAATGTAAAGAAATGGCACAGCTGTAAAGGACAGGGGAGCGCTGTGGATTTATACCACGAGAAAAGAGAGGAACCCTCGTAAAAAGGAATGTCGCACAATAATCGTTTTACCTCGATTGTTTGTTTTAGTAATTTTTCAAGGATAACGATTAATTTTCCAATTAATTTCACAGCCCTACCTTATACTATACAATTAATTCAAAATAAGCTGTGCTGTGCAGTAGGGAGAAACTACATACTGATTGACTGACAGAAAATGTTTTCTGGTGGAAACAATTGGGAATTTTTCTTTAGATTGTAAAGTTTTGTCTATGAATTTATTAATTTATATCTATACATTTTTAAAACATTGTCAAAGTTAAATAAAAAAAGTGAAATACCTCTCACTTTCTCATTTACTTCAATAATTACCATTTCGGTCCATAATTTCTGTGACAATATCATCATCTTTTGTGACAGAGAACCACTAATTTGTTTTTATCTCATAATATCTTAAAGGACAGTTTGGGTATTGCAGTAGGGGAGTTATCGTCATCACTCGTCTTAAAATAGTATACTTATCAGGAGTTTTTAAGGATGACAGCTAAATTTGTCACATAAAACAAACAAATCAAGGGGAAACATTTCACAGATTAATACTAAATTAAAGCTGCGAGCAGTGATGAGCAGGACCTCGCAAAAGTGCCATTTATTAGTTAATTCTAATAAATAATATCGAATAAATAAATTATTAAATACATTATTAAATAAATAAATGCAGTCTCCCGGTGAGCATGCCAACACTGCCCTGCTGTGGCGAGGAATCCAAAGTCCAATGATTGATTAATGGAGAAAAAGAAAACCTCGGGAGGAACCAGGCTTAGCCGGGAGGGCCAGATCCCCTCTGACGTGTCATAGCTGCACTCAGTCACCCCGACCAAAAGCCACCGAGCAAACATCCAAAAAGAAGAGGGAGAGCCCACCACCCGCAACCCAGGAAGTCCCGCTCGCTGAGGCCGTGCAGGTCCCAACCCGGTCCCACTTCACGATCGTCACCAGAAAACAGACTAACAACCAGGGGAAAAATCTAATGGCTTAATGTAGCTTTAATCCTCTTCTGTCCGACATCAACTAAAAAACAAGACCAAACCAGACCCACACAGCCCCAACAATAAAGTAAAATGGTACCCGATAAAATTAATGCAGGCGAATTATAGTAGGATTTGTTATTTATTTATATGTGCCACATTCCCTTTTGCTAGCAGGTGGCGCTATGACTATAAGTGAACACTGACATGGATATGTATTCAGGCCAGGACTCTTATCAAAACATGTGAAGTTTGGGGCTGGTCAAACATTGTGTGCCTGAGTTACTATAGATTCCCGTTTCATGGTGAAACATCATACTTTGTCAGGCCGCCACAGACACAACCCTTAACGAAAAGTTAGGGTCTTGCAATGTATCATCACAAAGGTCTGAAGATCATACTGGCTATACAGGCCAAATATGATGCTGAACTTTTCAAATCCCAAAGAGGAGTTATTCACAGTGTAAAACATGACACTTCCCGTTGCCTGAAGGTGTCGCTAAAACCAACTTAATATTACCATGAAGATGCCTTCAGGCCAGGACTTTAACAAATGTGTGAAGTCTGGGGACATTGTATGCCTGAGTTATAACTACTTCCTGTTTCATGGGGAAACGCCAGACTTTGGCAGGCCGCCAGGGTAACGTTCCCCCACGAAAAGTGAGGATCTTTAAGATGAGAATGACAAAATATGATTTTGATCGGATTAAAACTCTAGGACTAGTTTGTTAAAGTACGACGCCTGAAAATTGCAAAAAAATTCCAAATTGCACAGGAAATTAAAAATAAATGACATCCTGTTGGGTCTAGAGATTTGCGACTATTTTTTACAAATTGGGGTGTTCCATGAGCCTACCAAATTTGGTGCATGTAGGTTAAATGTAGCGGTCTATGCAGTTCTAGGTGACACTATCGAGCCATTTTGCCATGCCTAATTTTAAAACCCGTATCAGACAAATTTTTTGGCCAGGTCTGATGCATGTGCATAATATTGTGCATATGTTTTAGGCCCTCAAAATTGCGATCAAGGAGGCATAATAATAATAAATAATGCAGAAGCAATAGGGCACCGCACTGCGGGTACAAGCCAATGGCTTGCTCCTTTATGCTCGATCCCCAATAAATAACACTTCATGAAAATAAGAGTCTGATGGTGAATATAGATCTCTCTCATGCTATTTGTATGACAAACTCATTGGTAAAAATACAAGAAAACGGCTTATAACTTTTGACCATTAGGTGTGGCTGTCGTTTAAGTTATTTGAAGTGATATATATTTTAAAGTATTTAAAAGATCCAGCCATAGGATCCTTCTCATTCATTGACAATGTATACGAGAACTGTTCAATCAATCAAAAAGCTTGGAATACATTTTTGTCAGGAGTGTGCAAATCTGTTGTTTTATATAATTCAATATGGTGCACGGAAGTATGTTTAGAATATGAGAAATTTGCAATTAAAATAATTTATTTTTATCATTTGGCCACTAGGGGGCGGTATCTTAAATCGTCACAGGTACCATACCAGGTTTCGTAGCGATTAGTCAGTGCTTTCATGAAATACTGCATTTTACAACAAATTTCCAGCAGGGCAACACCCACAATGGCCGACTAGCAGACATTGAGTACAAAGGGACAAATGTGGACATTTCTGATGATTAGTTTTTGAAAAACATCTTCAAAGCAATTTAAAACCATAGCCAAAACACTTACAGTTGTGTTCAAAATTATTCAACCCCCAATGCTGTAAATGGTTTTAGGGAATTTAGTGTACATTTGTAATTGTATTCAGAATGAAATCCTACAAGGACTTCTTAAAGAACCATATGAAACTAAAATGACATCAATTTGTTTTGTAATACAGTAGTGTGGCAAGGGGGGCGTGGTCTGACACGGTCTGCGGCAGGAGAGCGTGTCGGGAGAATGACGGTAAGTAAGCAGATCAACGTTTTAGTGAAAACACATGCTTCTCGTTCTAGTAATTGGCGAGGAGACGCATTTAAGGCGCGACGGAAGGAGCAACTGGGAGAGAGAAACCAGGCTGGGAAACGTGTATTGACTGTCGGAGAAAGACGAGGAGCTCGAGGATTATCCAGACAGACTTAAAGGAATCGTCACCACAAAGACTGTGTGTGTGAAACGTATGTTGACTGTCGGAGAAAGACGAGGAGCTCGAGGATTATCCAGACAGACTTAAAGGAATCGTCACCACAAAGACTGTGTGTGTAAAGTGTATGAGTGAGCGGGAGTGCAACCCGGAAGTATTGCAAAGAATAAAGAGTGTATACGTTTTCCCAGCCACGCCGACCCCGCCTCCTTTCTTCCACAGACGTTGAACCTTTTTACAGTGGTGCCGAAACCCGGGAAGAAAGGAAGGAGCCGCCACCAGCATGTCGACGCCGCCAGGATCGCCGTTCGCCGAGGTCATCAGCTCTCTCGCCGGTCTTCACCAAGAGCATCATCGGGCCCTGTTGGGGCTTAGAGAAGACCAGGAGAGACGTTTCCAGGCCCTCATCCAGACCCAACAGGAGGACCGGGAGTCGTTCCGGAGCTGGTTGAGCCAGGAAAGAGGCCAAACAACACAGACTGGTTCCCCGACGGTACCATTGCACAAGATGGGAGCCCAGGACGAGCCGGAAGCCTTCCTCGATTTATTTGAGAGGTCCGCGGAACTAGCAGGATGGCAACCGGACGCATGGGCAGCCCGCCTCATCCCCCTCCTCACTGGAGAAGCCCAGATGGCCGCCCAGCAACTTCCGGTTGAGAACCTTATGAAGTACGCAGACCTCAAGAGGGCTATTCTCGAGCGGGTGGGACGGAGTCCTGAACAGCACAGACAGCGGTTCCGGTCCCTGGAGTTCGGGGAACGTTCCCAGCCGTTTGCCTTTGCTCACCAGCTCCGGGATGCCTGTCGGAGATGGCTGATGACCGGAGACAGCACCGTCGATACCATCGTCGATCAGGTGACACTGGAGCAATTTGTGGCCAGGTTACCCAAGAAAACCTCCCAGTGGGTCCAGTGCCACCGCCCGGCGGTGTTGGCCCAGGCGATCCAGTTGGCGGAGGACCTGTTGGTGGCGTGCCCCGGGGCCGGCGGAGGCCTACCATCACTTTCTCTCTCCCCCCCTCTTTTGTCTCTTCTCCCTCTCTCAGACCCGTTCCCTTCCCCCGGACTCGAGGGTCGTTTTTTCCGCGTCCAGTACCGAGGACGCGGCTCTTCCCCGAGCCGGGACCACACGGGGCCATGAGATCCTCAGCGGGATCCTCCGGGCGGCCGGGCAACGGCGCCCATACCTCATCACTTCCGCCAGCCTCTCCTCGCCAATTCGGGGGTCTGCTTCCTGCCGCTGGGGCGGCGGGGACTTCTGGGCCGGCCTGTTGGCGTTGTGGGGACCCCGGCCATTTTATCGACCGCTGTCCGATGATGGAGGTCGGTATGATGGTACGGGTGCCCGAAAATCCTCAGGCTGCCCTCGGTCAGGACGGGCTGTACCAGATACCTGTGGGTATCAGGGGGGGTACATATCAGGCTTTGGTGGATTCAGGATGTAACCAAACCTCAATTCACCAAAGTCTGATTCAATTCGAGGGATTGGATATGAGCCGCGGGGTTAAGGTAAGTTGTGTACACGGGGATGTCGTGAACTACCCTTTGGTGCCGTTGACCATAAAATTTCGGGGACAAAAGCATAGAATAGAGGTGGCTGTTAATGAGCACCTCCGACATCCGCTAATTTTAGGGACAAATTGGCCGTTGTTTTCAGTATTAATGGGACAATTATGTGCGGATGTTTCTGGGCGTAACCACGTGCGGTGGGGAGGAGCGGTTGCGCAGGTTGGAGAAGCAGAGCCGAGACCTCTGATGGCGGTTCCAGAGGAACGGAGCTCGATAGAGAAAATAAATCTCTCGCAGAGCGATGATTTCCCTCTGGAACAGTCTCAGGACGAGTCGCTCAAACTCGCGTTTGAACAGGTCTGTACAATCGACGGACAACTTCTCCACCCGGCACAACCCGTATCCTACCCATATTTCGCTATTTTAAAAGACCGGTTGTATCGAGTGACCCAGGACGCTCAGTCAAAGCAGGATATAACCCAGTTGGTCGTACCAAAGAGCCGTCGGGAAAAACTCTTCCAGACGGCTCATTGTAACCCAATGGCGGGGCACCTAGGACAAGCTGCAACTGTAAATCGCCTAACGACCAGTTTCTTTTGGCCGGGCATTCATGAGAACGTGCGCAGGTGGTGCGCGTCTTGTCCTGAATGCCAGTTGGTAAACCCACCGGCCACTCCAAGGGCGCCATTATGCCCACTACCCCTTATTCAGGTCCCCTTCGAGAGAATTGGTATGGACCTGATCGGGCCGTTAGAGCGATCCGCACGAGGGCATCGATTTGCTTTAGTCATCGTGGATTATGCAACCCGATACCCTGAGGCAGAGGCGTTGCGTAATATCTCAGCAACCAGTGTTGCGGACGCCCTGTTTCGATTAATCTCCCGGGTCGGAATCCCTAAGGAGATTCTGACCGATCAAGGCACGGCGTTTATGTCACGGACACTCCGCGAATTGTACGGATTATTGGGGATTAAAACGATCAGGACCAGCGTCTATCACCCACAAACAGACGGGCTGGTTGAGCGTTTTAATCGTACATTAAAAACCATCATCCGGAAATTCGTACACGAGGACGCCAAAAATTGGGATAAGTGGCTGGAACCCCTGTTATTTGCGGTCTGCGAGGTCCCCCAAGCCTCCACGGGGTTTTCCCCCTTCGAGCTTCTTTATGGTCGTCAGCCTCGCGGGGTTTTAGATGTCCTAAAGGAAGCTTGGGAGGACGGGCCTTCCGCGAGTAAGAGCCAAATTCAGTATGTCCTGGACCTGCGTACAAAACTCCATACACTGGGGCGGCTCTCTATGGAGAATTTGTTGCAGGCGCAGGACAGACAGAGCCGACATTATAACAAGGGCGCCAGACTGCGTAAATTTTCACCGGGAGAGAAGGTACTTGTATTACTCCCAACGTCTAGTTCCAAACTACTCGCCAAGTGGCAAGGACCGTTCGAGGTCACACGACGAATAGGAGATCTCAATTATGAGGTCGTACGATCGGACAGGAGCGGGGCACATCAGATCTACCACCTCAACCTCCTCAAAAAATGGAGTGAGGCGAACACCGTGATGCTGGCGACGACTGTAAGTAGAGTAGATGATCTCGGGCCAGAGGCGAATACCAAAGTACAATCCCTCGCCCTGGCCCCAGGGGGAGATCATCTCTCGTCCTCACAGCTCACGGATGTTGCGAAGTTACAGGCAGAGTTTGCCGATGTGTTCTCGCCCCTCCCCGGACGCACGAATCTCATAGAGCACCACATTGAGACCGAACCGGGTGCGGTAGTACGCACTCGCCCATATAGGTTACCTGAACACAAAAAAATTGTGGTTCAGAAGGAATTAGAAGCTATGCTCGACATGGGAGTAATAGAAGAGTCCAATAGCGACTGGGCAAGCCCGATAGTTTTGGTACCAAAGACCGACGGCTCGGTCCGGTTCTGTGTGGACTATCGCAAGGTGAATGCGGTATCGAAGTTCGATGCCTATCCAATGCCTCGAATTGACGAATTACTTGACCGGCTGGGGACGGCTCGTTTTTATTCGACATTGGATCTGACGAAAGGGTATTGGCAGATCCCCCTATCTCCCTTATCCAAAGAGAAAACAGCCTTTACTACGCCATTCGGTTTGCACCAATTTGTCACGCTTCCGTTCGGGTTATTCGGGGCCCCGGCTACGTTTCAGCGTCTCATGGACCGAGTTCTCAGACCTCATGCGGCATATGCTGCCGCCTATCTGGATGACATCATCATATACAGCAACGATTGGCAGCGGCATATGCAGCATGTGAGAGCGGTCCTGAGTTCGCTGAGGAGAGCGGGGCTGACGGCTAACCCGAAGAAGTGTGCGGTTGGGCGAGTAGAGGTAAGGTATCTGGGCTTCCACTTGGGTCACGGGGAGGTGCGTCCCCAAATTGATAAGACGGCTGCAATTGCAACCGCCCCGAGACCCAAGACCAAAAAAGGAGGTGCGGCAGTTCCTGGGGCTGGCGGGATATTATAGACGGTTTGTACCCAATTATTCGGACCTCACCAGCCCGCTGACTGACCTCACTAAAAAGGGGGAACCAGATACCGTCCAATGGACGGAGCAGTGCCAGCAGGGGTTCACCCAGGTGAAGGCTGCTCTATGTGGCAGACCGTTGTTGCACTCTCCCGATTTCTCACTCCCTTTTTTGTTGCAGACTGATGCCTCGGATAGGGGCGTGGGCGCGGTCCTGTCCCAGGAGATAGACAGCGAGGATCGTCCGGTGCTGTACATCAGTCGAAAGCTGTCTCGGTCTGAGATGAGGTACAGCACCATCGAGAAGGAGTGTTTAGCGATCCGGTGGGCGGTCCTCACCCTCCGTTATTATCTCCTGGGGCGGGAATTCACGCTCTGTTCGGACCACGCGCCCCTCCAATGGCTCCACCGCATGAAGGACACCAACGCGCGGATCACTCGTTGGTACCTTGCTTTGCAACCGTTTAAATTCCAGGTGATCCACAGGCCGGGGACCCAGATGGCGGTGGCCGACTTTCTCTCCAGGAGGGGGGGGGAGAAGGCTGCAGCCCGGATGGGGCCTCGGCCTGAGTCGGGCGGTGGGGGTATGTGGCAAGGGGGGCGTGGTCTGACACGGTCTGCGGCAGGAGGGCGTGTCGGGAGAATGACGGTAAGTAAGCAGATCAACGTTTTAGTGAAAACACATGCTTCTCGTTCTAGTAATTGGCGAGGAGACGCATTTAAGGCGCGACGGAAGGAGCAACTGGGAGAGAGAAACCAGGCTGGGAAACGTGTATTGACTGTCGGAGAAAGACGAGGAGCTCGAGGATTATCCAGACAGATTTAAAGGAATCGTCACCACAAAGACTGTGTGTGTGAAACGTATGTTGACTGTCGGAGAAAGACGAGGAGCTCGAGGATTATCCAGACAGACTTAAAGGAATCGTCACCACAAAGACTGTGTGTGTAAAGTGTATGAGTGAGCGGGAGTGCAACCCGGAAGTATTGCAAAGAATAAAGAGTGTATACGTTTTCCCAGCCACGCCGACCCCGCCTCCTTTCTTCCACAGACGTTGAACCTTTTTACAAGTAGTAAATGTTTCTTTTGTGAATTCTTCATTGACATAATTATTCAACCCCTTAAAGACTACCACTCTGAAGAACAGAGGTTCAATGAAGTGTTTTCAATCAGGTATTGAAAACACCTGTGGATATCAGGGAGCAGCAATAAAGCCTAATAAGCACCAATTAGGCAGCTTTAAAATGACTGTGATACTCAGCTCCTTCTAGACATTTACTGGTGTGTTGCCAATGCCACGAAGGAGATCCGTGGGCCAAAGAGAGGTCCTTTCTCATGGCGCCTCATTTGCATGGCTCTGACAGTATGGTCAGTTAGCATTTAATACCTTAACTTAGTTATGGACAAAGTATGATGCATGCTATGTTTTTATAAAATAGCTCATCATATAGGGAATTCAGAGATGTGTAGTTACATATGAAACATGCAAGTCTTTGAGCTGTGAATCCTCCCAACGTATGAATACATCAAATGAACCCTAAATCAAAACTTGCATATCTAACAGTTACAGAGTATTTATAATGGCACGAGCGCCAACATATAACCAGACATTTAGATACATTTTTATGAAAGGACAGTTTAAGCACATAAGTTCCTATTTGTCAGAGAAGTTTCTCTGGTTAACTCAGATGTTAAGTAAGAGGTGAGACAGAGACTTAAAAGCAATGCTTTGAAGCTACTGAGTCGTAAATGTCCTACAGAGAAACCAAATGGTTACAACACTATCGGTGCGAGTTCCAAACGCAAACCCAGACTCATGGAGCCATACTTGCTTTGATCTTTAGATGATGGTATCTAGAAACCGGGACAAAAGGGAGTCAGGGGTTGAATGGCTTTTTTCACACTGATCCAGTCACTACAACACTTAGAAAAGCAAAATATTAACACAAGCCTCACTTTTGGGGATTTTTAAGCCTTTTACCCATGGATATTTTGACATTAGGCCTAAACAATGGAGTATAATACAGTCGTTGGACTCTGCAAGGATTCAGAAATCTAAGGACAAGACTCTCACAAAACGTTTGAGCCTGTAAATATAATTAGACACCACTAGATGGCGATGGTCCGAAACTTTACGGGCTCACTCAGGGCATGTTGCTGATTACACATTATTAAAATTTTTACTCCCACAATTTAGAGTTCTTTAAAAATAAGGGCTCGTTATTAGTGCTTTGAAGAACCATCACTATTACTATTCGAACATACAAATTATTATTGTTCCATCTTTTTTCGGCGCTACTTGTCCCGCAGCTTTTGAGTTAGACCCATGAATGAATACTCAAATCGACAGGCCTATTCGGGAATGGTGTGCTATGACTTCTACAAACAATCGGGTGGGGGGAGGCGATAGGGGGGCGACAAATCCCATTGACTTAACATTGCGCCAAACTTTGTCTGGTCGTAGTTCCGAGCGAGGATATCATAGAAACATGAGAATGATACACTATTTGTAAAGATTATCAGACTCATTAAGAACATAAATCTCTTCGAGAGGTAAGGCTCTACAAGAACATAAATCACAATAAGTCATACACCTGGGGCGTAAGAGCCTCTCAAATTTTTTTTATTCTTATAATGGGGCCATTTACTACTATTACAAACCTATATACAGATTTTTTTTTCTCGCATTTGAGCTATGAATGAGGGCTCAAATCGAGTCGCCCATTGAGTTATAGTGTGCAATGACTTTTGGAAGCTATAGGAGTGGGGGGTGTTCAATAGGAGGGCAAAAGAGCACCCAAAATTTCCCATTGACAGGAAACATGCCCAAATAAGGCTTAAAAACAGTCCGTGTTGAATATCTTCACATTACAACCACTTAGAGACAAGGGTGTAGGCTCATTTTACTTAGGCAACCAATCAGTGTCACATAATCGTCATGAAGCTATTAAGGCACGCCAATAGAAACCACTTACAGCAACCTAGAAACCGATCCCAGACTCCTATTATAAAAATTCCAGGTGGTTATCTTTGCAACACAGTGCTGTAGAAACAAGGTGGTGTGCTCGTTTTACACAGGCAAACCAATCAGTGGCCCAGGAAGTTAATTAAGCTACGAAGCCACGCCCAGAGCTACAAATGTAAACTTAGCAACCATTGAACAAGACCTATATCTCGTCATTAGAACATCATAGAGACACGGGGGCTGGATCGTTTCGCTCATAGGAAAGCGTATTATCAGATGCCAAGCCACGCCCATAACATCCAAACAGGTTAGTTTTGTTTGTTATTTTCGAACAGTCCCCTCATGAAGTCAAATCCCTGTCTTTTTCTTTGTTATTGTAAATAGATACTTATAATTTGAACTTACATTTTGGCGTCAACTCTTTCTTTTAGGCTACCCCTAGAGGTCGTATTCCTTGGTAATTGATTGCCCTAAATTGGTATTATCTAATCGAGTACATACAATTTACAGCTGACAGCTATTCAACCTAATCCAGTGTTTCTCAACTCCAGTCCTCGGGGCAGTCCTGACAGAATATTTTAGATGTCCCATTATTGAACGCATTAACAAACTAATGAGAAGATGCATCCATCCATTTTCTTCCGCTTATCCGGGACCGGGTCGCGGGGGCAGCAGTGTAAGCAGGGATGCCCAGAGTTCCCTCTCCCTAGACACTTCCTCCAGCTCTTCCGTGGGGACACCGATGCGTTCCCAGGCAAGCCGGGAGACATAGTCCCTCCAGCGTGTCCTAGGTCTTCCCCGGGGTCTCTTCCCGGTGGGACATGCCCTGAACACCTTCCCGGGAAGGCGTCCAGGGGGCATCCCGAAAAGATGCCCGAGCCACCTCACCTGGCCCCTCTCGATGTGGAGGAGCAGCGGATCTACTCTGAGCTCCTCCCGAGTGACCAAGCTTCTCACCTTATCTCTAAGGTATTGCCCGGCCAGCCTGCGGAGAAAGCTCATTTCGGCCGCCTGTATCCGTGATCTTGTCCTTTCGGTCATGACCCACAGCTCATGACCATAGGTGAGAGTAGGAATGTAGATTGACCGGTAAATCGAGAGCTTCGCCTTGCGGCTCAGCTCCTTCTTCACCACGACAGACCGGTACAGCGACCGCATTACTGCAGAAGCTGCACCGATCCGTCTGTCAATCTCCCGTTCCATCCTTCCCTCACTCGTGAACAAGACCCCCAGATACTTAAACTCCTCCACTCTAGGCAGGAACTCTCCACTTACCTGAAGTAGGCGAGCCACCCTTTTCCGACTGAGAACCATGGCCTCAGATTTGGAGGTGCAGATTCTCATCCCAGCCGCTTAACACTCGGCTGCAAACCGTCCCAGTGCATGCTGAAGGTCCTGGTCTGATGGGGCCAGCACGACGACATCATCCGCAAAGAGCAGAGATGAAATCGTGTGGTCCCCAAACCCGACGCCCTCCGGCCCCTAGCTGCGCCTAGAAATTCTGTCCATAAAAATTATACGAATTATACAAAGGGCAGCCCTGCCGGAGTCCAACATGCACCGGAAACAAGTCTGACTTACTGCCGGCAATGCGAACCAAGCTCCTGCTCGGGTCGTACAGGGACCGGATAGCTCTTAGCAAAGGGTCCCAAATCCCATACTCCCGGAGCACCCCCCACAAGATGTCGCGAGGGACACAGTCAAAGGCCTTCTCCAAATCCACAAAACACATGTGGATTGGTTGGGCAAACTCCCATGAACCCTCCAGCACCCTGGAGAGGGTATAGAGCTGGTCCAGTGTTCCACGACCGGGATGAAAACCACACTGTTCCTCCTGAATCCGAGGTTCTACCATCAGACGGATTCTCCTCTCCAGTACCCTGGCATAGACTTTCCCAGGGAGGCGGAGATGCCCCCTCCTTGAACTACCACCTTACCGTGGTGGAGGGGTTTGAGTACCCGAAAGACCCTAGGAGCTATGTTGTCTGGGGCTATATGCCCCTGGTAGAGTCTCCCAAGGCAAACAGGTCCTAGGCGACGGGTCAGACTAAGAGTGGTTCAAAAAACCCTTATGATGCACACCAATTCGAGGACCGTGACGTCGCCCCGCATGACGCAGCCGGGGCCCCACCCTGGAGCCAGGCCCGGGGTCGAGGTTTGTATGAGAGCGCCTGGTGGTCGGGCCTCCCCCCTGGGGTCCGGCCGGGCTCAGCCTGAAGGAGCGACGTGGGGCCACCCTCCCGTGGACCCACCACCTACAGGAGGGACCGTAAGGGGCCGGTGCAAAGTGGATCGGGCGGCAGTCGAAGGCGGGGGCCTCGACAACCCGATCCCTGGACGCAGAATCTAGCTCTAGGGACATGGAACGTCACCTCTCTGACGGGGAAGGAGCCTGAGATTGTGCGTGAGGTTCAGAGATTCCGACTAGAGATAGTCGGGATCACCTCTACGCACAGCTTGGGCTCTGGAACCACACTCCTCGAGGGAGGATGGACTCTTCACCACTCTGGAGTTGCCCATGGTGAAAGGCGGTGGGCTGGTGTGGGTTTGCTTATAGCCCCCCAGCTCAGCCACCATGTGTTGGAGTTTACCCCGGTGAACGAGAGGGTTGCTTCCCTGCGCCTACGTGTCGGGGATAGGTCTCTCACTGTCGTGTGCGCCTATGGGCCAAACGGCAGTGTAGAGTACCCGGCTTTCTTGGAGACTCTGGGAGGGGTGCTGGAAAGCGCCCCGACTGGGGACTTCGTCGTTCTACTGGGGGACTTCACACCCACGTGGACAACGACAGTGACACCTGGAGGGGCGTGATTGGGAGGAACGGCCCCCCTGATCTGAACCCGAGTGGTGTTCTGTTATTGGACTTCTGTGCTAGTTACAGCTTGGCCATAACGAACACCATGTTCAAGCATAAGGGTGTCCATCAGTGCACATGGCACGGTCGGGGATCGTGCCCTTGGACTGGCAGACCGGGGTGGTGGTCCCTCTTTTTCAGGGGATCGGGGATCACACTTCTCAGCCTCCCCGGGAAAGTCGAGAAGATGCAGTGATGATTAATCATTGATGATGAACACCTGCTGTTAACAAAAATGACTGAAGAAAACCATCTCCAATCAACATCACATGATCCAGCTGCAACAAACACACTATAAAAGCTGACCAAACATAATTTTACATAAGAAATCATAAGTCAAGAGGTCAACAGAATGAAATATTAAATTTCTTATTGTTGGTTACTTCTCATTCATATGGTTTATTCAGTAACTTTGTTTGTTAACAGCATGTTTTCATCATTAATGACTCAATCATCACTTCATTATCTCATTAGCTTGGTATGTTGAACAATTGGGTTGACATCTATAATATTCTGTGAGGTGGGCCCCGAGGACTGGAGTTGAGAAAAACAGACCAAATCCATTTCAAAATTATCTGTCATGATCAAGATTAATTTGTTCTGCCCTAATTTAAGGGAGTTCTCGTCATATTTAAAGACCTTTTTTAAGTAAAGTAAATAAACCTTGATAATGTGAGAAATGTTGAAGGTGTCTGAATACATTTTGTTGTGACTGTATTCTCTGAATTCCAGAGATGTTAAAACAAGGTTACATTTGAGCAACTTGACCATTAGATAAAATTTGTGAAGTGCAGATAAATTTAACAATGCACAAGGTCTCACGTGTTTCTCCGGTGGAGTTCCATGATCTTCTCTTGTACACGGTCCTGATAAGGCAGCAATTTATTCGTCTTTAGAAATTCCCTGTCTGCTATATCATCGTAATCCCCGATATCCGCTGTGTGTGGGCAGACAAACAAATTTGCTTCAAATAAATCACAGAGGACATGGTACAGGGTTTTAGTTACCCAATTTTATCATTACTGACATACATTGCACCAAATGAGAGACCAGCAGGGCGGCAGTATTTTCTGTACAGTTCAGTCTTCTGTCTGTTAGATCCCTCTTGATTTGCAGAGAAAAGAGGTACCTGAATTAAACATATAACACACATTTAGAAACATAATCTCATTGGTTTAAGCGATACTTCAAACATGATCAACATTTCCCCATGTTTTACTCAACCTCAAGGCATACTAAGTAAATTTGACTTTCTTCTTGAAGAATAATGCATCATAGTTATGAAGTGGATCGGGGGCAATATTTTGAAGCTCCAAAAAGACCATTGGCAAATGACGCAGGCGTATTGTAAGTTCCTGTGATGAACACGTAATTTTTCATTTTCAGCCAATAGGACACTGCCTCCTCTGGGCGGGAGCTTATGTCACCATCATTAAGCGGGAAAAACAAACCTCTCGTCCACCTGCAGCTTAGGGTTAACTGATGTAGGACATTATTGTTAATACCGTTGTCATTATAGATATTACTTTTGAACAAACACATCGATTCACTTCAAGAGACCTTTGTTAAGACCAAGGACCTGTGTCAAGCTGTTCTTTGACAGATGGATGCATTTTTGGTGCTTCAAAAAATTGTCTCTACCACTTGGAAGTTAAAGGATCGGTGGTATTATTCTTCAAGAAGAAAGTCATGTTCAAATAGGATGCGTTGAGGGTAAAACATGGGGAAATTTTGATTCATGGCTCAATTATCAATTTAGTGATGAAGGCTGTATGCATATTGATTTCTGAACCCAATACCTAGTAAACTCCTCCTGAAGCTGACCCGGATCAGGAGGAAAGAACTTCACAGACAATCGAAACAGGGAATTCATCGGACCTGTAGAAAAAAGCAAAAACATTTAAAATATAAAAAGATTTAGAGATCCCTGATCTCTAAAGAAAAAACAAGACTGAGAGTGTACATACGTCTGACTTGTTTTACCATGAGCTTGGTGGGGTCTAGCCAAACCTGTAGAAATTAAAGATTTTATTGATAAGAATTTCAGCATTTAACCACTTTATAAACTTGGAGCAATAAATATAACTAACAATGACTCAATTCTTCAAGCTTCTCTGTTTGACGAGGCATGAAGGGTTTTGTTTACATAGCCATTGAGAGTTTTTAAGCAAAATATGTTCAAGACATTTCATGAAGACCCTAATAAATCAGACGATTCATTTAAATCTCTGAAAATTAAAACTGATGCGAGTGTCTTAATTCAAAATATTGGAGAGGAAAGTTTAGCAAAGTAATATTTCTTCTCAGTTTATTTTGCTTGTCATCAAAAGATCTACATGGACTCTTTTATTTGCGAATGTGTAACGGAAGTTAAGACCAGTGCACGAATGCGAGCATGCGTGCGTCCTCTAGCTTTCCTGTAGCTCAGTGGTAAGAGAATTGCGTTAACAACGCAAGGTTGTGGGTTTGATCCCGGGGGATTGCAAATACCTATGTAAAATGTATAGGATAAAGCGATGTAAGTTGCTTTGGATAAAAGCGTCTGGCAAATGCCTAAATGTAAATGAAACGGTCTATACAACATTATTGAAAAATTATTGGAAGAATGCAATTGCAATGAATCTGCAAATGAACATTTTCACGAACAAATCATGGTTCACTAAAACTTTTGTCCTAAAATGTGTTCTTAATATAAGAAAAAAGATAGGAACAGCTGAAAGCACAAAATGTATGCTTTATCCTTGGAAATTAGTGGCTAATAATGGCTAATATTATAAAAAATTATGTTCAGTTTTATTAAAATATCTGACGATTCTCTTCACAAAACGTCAACATGCTGCCAGGAGCCGCTTTTTGGAATTATGTGTTGTAGGAACTCTTACACAGGTGGACCCCATAGACTCCCATTATATGAAGCAGATTCACCAAAAATCTCACATGTTGTGAATTATGTGAAAAGGTTTCGTGAGAGGTTCAAATGTGCGTATAAATATGAAAAATCTTCACAATTATTAGTTAATGAGACTCATTTTCCCAGCAGTGTTGTGGAGTGTCAATGTGGTGTTTGGCAAACTTTCAGCATGCTGCCATTTTTTGTTTTGAGACCAATGACTTCCTATGGTTCTCTTCCATGGATGCCATAACTGTTAAATGTTTTACATGAACAGAGATGTTTATCAGCCTTAAATAATCCCGATTAACCTTGATTTTATTCTTTTTATAAATACATATATTTTAAATCTATTGGATTTCTATTAAATTCTAAATTGTATTTGTAATTTTAGAGGCTGTTTACACAAGACCGTTTTCAACTAAAACGCAACACTTTTATGCGTTTTGGCTGTTCATTTACATGAAAACGGCACAAACATTTGAAAACGGGTTTTAAAGTGCACGTTTTGAAAAACAGGGCATTATCATTACCGTTTAAACTCTCAAGGCGTATTTTTCAAATGACGCATGCGTATTAAACGTTCAGTCTGTAAGCAATGTGACTAGCGTCCCGAGCTCACATCAGCATTACCCTGGAATCACATGAGAAACACCCATTCACCCTAGTCACGGATAGATCGGGCACAGCTGCCAACCATTAACTCTCAGGCTTACAAGCCGCAGGCTCCTCAGATTACGGAGAGAAACCACTATATGAGTGTCCAGCTAACATACTCTTTATTCTGTTCCAGGGAGCAGCCTGTGACTGATCAGCGCGGCAAGGATACCTCACCCTCGACACGCCAAGAAGAGACAAAGAAGATGGAGCACCCACAGGATTATCACTTGAACACTTACTTATAGATAAAATCCACCCTTTGGGGAATTGTTAATTTGAGCTCTCGTTACGTCATCCTTCCACGCCGTTACACTGGTGGAGAAGGAGGGCGTAATAGTGGAAGGAAAACCGGGAAGAGACTAACTCGCCTCACCATTTACTTTCGCTTTCTTCTGTTTAGGCAGACCCTCGCTCCCGTGCCATGGACAAACTCCTCAAGTGTCTGACGGAGGTTAGCATCCACCAGTTACAATTTGCTGAGCATCTCGCCGCCCGACAGAGCCAGATGGAGCAGGAACTCAAAGCTATATGCACTTTCGCGGCACAACGCGTTCCGGTGCCCGTTCCACGGGTGCAATCGATACCGAAGCGGATACCACGCAGCTAATACCGAAGATGACGTTGTGTCCTATCTCCAAATGTTCGAAGCCACCGGGGTAAGAGAGGGCTGAGAGACTCAAGACTGGGCGTTGCTATTAGCACCCCTCCTCACTGGCGAAGCGCAAAAAAACTACTTCTCCCTACATACTGTGAGATTGAACTCCCACACTGAGCTCAAGTGTAAAATTCTAGCCCATGTGGGGCTATCACAGATCTGTGCTACCCAGCTTTTTCACGACTGGGAATACAAGCCAGCATGTACAGTCGTGGCCAAAAGTTTTGAGAATTACATAAATATTGGAAATTGGAAAAGTTGCTGCTTAAGTTTTTATAATAGCAATTTGCATATACTCCAGAATGTTATGAAGAGTGATCAGATGAATTGCATAGTCCTTCTTTGCAATGAAAATTAACTTAATCCCCAAAAAAACTTTCCACTGCATTTCATTGCTGTCATTAAAGGACCTGCTGGGATCATTTCAGTAATCATCTTGTTAACTCAGGTGAGAATGTTGACAAGCACAAGGCTGGAGATTATTATGTCAGGCTGATTGGGTTAGAATGGCAGAATTGACATGTTAAAAGGAGGGTGATGCTTGAAATCATTGTTCTTCCATTGTTAACCGTGGTGACCTGCAAAGAAACCCGTGCAGCCATCATTGCGTTGCATAAAAATTGTGGCTATTGTGGCTACTAAGATTGCACCTAAATCAACAATTTATAGGTTCATCAAGAACTTCAAGGAAAGAGGTTCAATTCTTGTAAAGAAGGCTTCAGGGCGTCCAAGAAAGTCCAGCAAGCGCCAGGATCGTCTCCTAAAGAGGATTCAGCTGCGGGATCGGAGTGCCACCAGTGCAGAGCTTGCTCAGGAATGGCAGCAGGCAGGTGTGAGCCCATCTGCACGCACAGTGAGGCGAAGACTTTTGGAAGATGGCCTGGTGTCAAGAAGGGCAGCAAAGAAGCCACTTCTCTCCAAAAAAGATACATCAGGAACAGATTGATCTTCTGCAGAAAGTATAGTGAATGGACTGCTGTGGACTGGGGCAAAGTCATATTCTCCGATGAAGCCCCTTTCCGATTGTTTGGGGCATCTGGAAAAAGGCTTGTCCGGAGAAGAAAAGGTGAGCGCTACCATCAGTCCTGTGTCATGCCAACAGTAAAGCATCCTAACACCATTCATGTGTGGGGTTGCTTCTCATCCAAGGGAGTGGGCTCACTCACAATTCTGCCCAAAAACATAGCCATGAATAAAGAATGGTACCAAAACACCCTCCAACAGCAATTTCTTCCAACAATCCAACAACAGTTTGGTGAAGCAATATTCATTTTCCAGCACGATGGAGCACCGTGCCATAAGGCAAAAGTGATAACCAGATGGTTCGGGGACCAGAATGTTGAAATTTTGGGTCCATGGCCTGGAAACTCCCCAGATCTTAATCCCATTGAGAACTTGTGGTCAATCCTCAAGAGGCGGGTGGACAAACAAAAACCCACTGATTCTGACAAACTCCAAGAAGTTATTATGAAAGAATGGGTTGCTATCAGTCAGGATTTGGCCCAGAAGTTGATTGAGAGCATGCCCAGTCGAATTGCAGAGGTCCTGAAAAAGAAGGGCCAACACTGCAAATAATCACTCTTTGCATAAATGTCATGTAATTGTCGATAAAAGCCTTTGAAACGTATGAAGTGCTTGTAATTATATTTCAGTACATCACAGAAACAACTGAAACAAAAATCTAAAAGCAGTTTAGCATCAAACTTTTTGAAAACAAATATTTATGTAATTCTCAAAACTTTTGGCCACGACTGTACTTAGGACGCCAAACTGTCCCATCTGGGAATATTGGCTCTTGGAGGGAGAACCTGCCACCAAGGTTGTGGAGCATGTCGTCGTTGACCCGTTACTTCGAGCATTCTCACATCGCCAAGCCGTTGGTATGCGGAATCTGTCAACCATTGTGCAGAGAGTTAAGGCCGTGGAACTGGCGAATGATGCCCAACACCGGGATGCGGGGGAGCGAGTGTCAGCATATCCCCGGAGGGTGGTCCTGGAGCAACGAGCGCCGCAGGGCACCATGCCTCCAGTAGACAGGGATGAACCCATGCCCACAGATGAATCCACAACTCCCTTTCGGAAGTGGTTGGCATGCTGCATAGTCCATCAGAACCTACCTATGGGGGCACCCCAGGCAGAGGTAAAGATAAACAGCCGTCCGTTCACTGCCCTGTTGGATTCTGGCAGTGCTGTCAGCCTGGTCCAGACCCACATCCTCGCGCCCCGAGTTGAGGCATGGAAATTCCTTAGGATTACGTGTGTGCACGGGAACACTAGACACGTTCTACCCCGGAGAGTAACGATTTCCTCATGCTCCTGCACCTGGCCGGTTGACGTTGGGATGGTGAAGGACTTACTGGTCCAGGCGCTTCTCGCAAGGGACTGGCCTGGGTTCGACCACCTACCGCTGCCACCGCAGGATGCCAAAACGAGAAACCCCTCAACGCCCTGTCCTGGCCAAGATCCTGACCGACCAGGCGACTCAGTTTATGTCCGGGCTAATGGCTGACCTCTGCAAGCTCCTCAAGGTGAAGCAGTTGAGGACCTCCGTGTACCATCCCCAGACAGAAGGCCTCGTCGAGCGCTTCAGTAAGACCTACGGGAGTACGGGGGTTTGGGAGTTCCAGGTCGGCGACAGGGTGATTGTCCTTGACCCAAACTCTCCCTGCTAGTTCTTGGCTAGCTGACAGGGCCCTTTCACGATCAGCGAAAAAGATCAGCTCTGTTACTTACCGTGTTCCTCAACACGGAAAATGGAAACCAGAGAAAGTGTACCACATTAGCCTGCTGAAGAAGTGGACCAGGACCAGAGATCAGGTCGCCGCCCTACCCTTTATGGATCCTGTGGTAGTGGACGTCGACCCACTGCTCTCAGCGACCCAGAAGGCCGAGCTGCAACACCTGGTCGGTCAGTTTCAGGATGTGTTCTCCACAAACCCTGGGCAAACTCGGGTGGTACAACATGAGATCTGACAGCCCTAAGGAGTCATCGTCCGGCAACGACCCTACAGAGGCCCTTCGGCAGGCTATTGAGGAGGAAGTGCAACAGATGCTGAAGATGGGGGTAATTGAACCATCACACAGCCCCTGGTCCAGCCCTAAAGTAATGGTCCCAAAACCAGGTGGCACCCTCCGCTCAATGAGCTGTCGAAGTTCGACGGCTACCCCATCTCAAGAGTTGATGAGTTACTCGACCGCCTGAGAAGGGCCCGGTACATCTCTACGTTAGACCTCACGAAAGGGTACTGGCAGGTACCTCTGTCAAAGACTGCCTTCAGCACCCCTAGAGGCCATTGGCAATTCCGGACCCTTCCTTTCTGCCTGCACGGAGTGCCCGCAACCTTCCTGCGGATGATGGACATCCTGCTGCGGCCCCATTAGTCCTATGTTGCCACCTCCCTGGATGACATCGTCATCCACTCTGAACAATGGGAAGACCATCTCAACAGTCTGCGGAGGGTGCTGACCGAACTATGTAGGGCTGGGCTGACCGAACTATGTAGGGCTGGGCTGACCGAACTATGTAGGGCTGGGCTGACCGAACTATGTAGGGCCGGGCTGACCGAGCTATGTAGGCTGGGCTGACCGCCAACCCCCGGAAATGTCACCTAGGTCTTTTAGACACGATGTACCTGGGTTTCAGGTGGGACGCGGCCTGATTAAGCCTCAATAGAAGAAAGTAGAGGCAGTACGTGCCAATCCAAAAACCAGAACGAAAACGCATGTATGAGCCTTTTTGGGGTTGGCAGGGTATTATCGCTGCTTTATCCCTAAATTCTCCTCCTTAGCTGCCCCCCTGACAGATGTGACCAGAAAGGGGCGTAGGACGTAGTAGTCTGGACGCCAGAGGTCGAGGAGGCGCTTAATTCGAAACCTACGAGCTCCAGATTTTAACTGCCTCTTTCTGCTAGAAACAGATGCATCCAACATAGGACTGGGAGCAGAGTTGGAAAATGGGCATATTTCCATAAAAAGTGGAATGTTCCTTTAATAACAATTATACTAAAAAAGTTAATGAATATTTAACTAGTGTAAAGTAGGCGTGGTATGAGAACTAATGGTTACCTTGTTTTCTGCAGTGAATGTTTTCAAATAAAAGCATTTGTTCACTTTTTGCATTTACAGTTAAAGATGATGCACTATTAATTTAATTAAAATATGTTCATCTTATTTATCTTTTTCTGCTCTGTTGACATTACTTCGTTGAATTGACTTTCTAAGGCATGTGATTGGCCGCAGACCTACCACGCACTCACACACATATTAACCCCACCCTCCACACAATGAAATATATTTTTACTTGTTTGTCTAACAAGTAAATATAGTAAAATGGAATCTGTTCCACCAATTTCACCAATGAGAAATAACTGGGTTAATGTCAGTTCTGAGATCCGTCTTTTCATTCTCATTTTGATTTGCAAAAGTCAAGGTGTTTGATTTATGTTTGAAATATTAAGAAATGTGCATAGTAGAAGAAACAAAAATCTTTAGTCTAGCTATCTTAAAAATATATATTTGTGTGAAGTGGCCACTTACCCAGTTCATCTGCAGGTTCTGGAACTCCAGACCAAAGTAATCGCTCTCGATAAGATTGATCCGTCTAAACATTTCAGATAAAAGAGTCTGACCATCGGCCTTTAACTAAAAGAAAAGAGGAAAATCGTGTTATTGATATGAAATATCTCAAGCTTGCAGAGCAGTCGCTTTCAGAAGGAAAAGGTCCCAATACTGGTTTTGTGTGTGCCTATTATCCACAAGATACATGATTTGCAAGTCCAGAAACAACAGTGCCAAGAGATCGTCATGTTATTATGAAAAATGTTAAAATACTTTCGTAATGAATGGGAAACACTGAAACAGTATAAGCTGGTATAAAATCATGGTCAAATAATTAACACACAAAACAGCGGATACATCATTGTATATATAAACTCTATATATCAGAATTATTAATAACATCTTTGTCAGTCTAGATTATGAAATACCTCCTGACAAAGTGCTGTCTGTATATGCATTTACTTTGAACTATAATCAACAACGGTCGTCCGCAGAGATAATTCATTAATTTCCACAGAGATATATTTACTTAGATGTTTGTCAGCAAAATAATAGCTATACATTAATATAATAACTTGGGACATTTTAAACAAGTTAATCTTGTTACACGTTAGCTACATATGATGGCTTGGGCATTCCTGAGCATCAACCGAGTGAGCGGACAGCAGTATGAATAAACAAAGATAATTAATTTCAGTTTTTATTCCCGTCTATTCACTTTTACGTCTTTATTGGGTCGTCACGAACTAGAAGTTGTCAGCAATAAATTATGTCATGTCCACAAGGGGGCAATAATTTACCAGAGAGCTGCAGTGTATTATGGGGAAATAAAGGAGAAGCAGGTGAATAGCTAATAAACATTGTTGTACTGAAACTTTGAGCACTCTAGTCTTTCCTATGATCTCGAATAACAATGATGAGAATTATGGTCCATTGTCATCGGATGTGTAAAAAAGTGATGGAGACCTGACTCATTGCAGTCGTTATGGATTAATACGGTGAACAGAACGACAGTGGGCAGTGAAATGTCTAAAACGAATTCGGATTTCTCCTCATTGACGAACTTGGGGAGAGACTAAAGCCACAAACAATAATTTCCTGGGATTTATCCTTTTCCCAAAAGTTTTGTTTGAACTACTCAAGTTGAATCAATAGCCCATTTTACATATACAGTCTTTACTGCTAAATTGCCAGAAAATTGCAGTTAAAAGATCATGTGTGAACAGAACCTTTCCGGTAATAATGATGTAATAAAGGTTCACTTAAAAGGAAGGAGACAGGAACCGGCAAACATTTAAAAATTAAATGTTTAAAACAATTGAATAATATAGAGCCGGCAGCCCCTCACTGACGACTGAAGGCGACTCACACAAATAGTAAATAGACAGACGGCAGCCACTCACGGACGACTTTTAAGCACGTGACTGGGACGGAATAAGAAAAATATAAGCGTGTGTGGGCGGGACCGGGAACCATAACAACAATATGATACCCAACTTTGTATACTAATACACTGTTTATAGAAATAAATATATGCTTTCATTTTGTTGAACTCAGTTCTAGTTGCACTATCTCTTTATGCTCTACGATTTGCTTTAGTGTGGCTGGTTAATTGAATGACGCTTTCCATACCCATAACTGTTGGTGGCGGTAATGCCAAATCCGGTAAGAGCAGAGCTTTAAACATCACATGCACTCTGGAAATTTATGTTGATTCGATTCGATTCAACTTTATTGTCATTATGCAGAGTACAAGTACAGAGCTAATGAAATGTAGTTAGCATCTAACCAGAAGTGCAAGAATATAGTGTGTACATTATGAACAGAGCAATGTAGGATTATATAAACACATTGTGAACAGCAGCAACATGAGAACAGTGGTAATGAATACAGTTGGATGAGTGTGCAAAGGTATTGTTAAAGTGTATTCTATGCAAAATAACAGTAGTGTAATGCTATTTTTATAGAATAGTTTACTGTGCTTTGTACAGTAAAAACTTAGACAGTTTACAGTGCGAGAGCTAGAGCTAGAACAGTGTGCAGTCTGTGCAAAATATGAGTAGTGCAAATACATGTATGTAAAGTAGTTTGACCAGTGCAGTAATAAAGCAGGTACCGGTTAGATTGGTGGTGTGGCGTTCAGAAGGGTTACGGCCTCGGGGAAGAAGCTCTTCCTGACCCTGCTAGTCCGAGAGCGTAGGCTCCTGTAACGCCTGCCGGATGGGAGTGTGTAAAGTCCATGGTTAGGGTGAGAGGCATCCTTGATGATGTTTCTTGCCCTACCCAGACAGCGCTTGTGATAGATGTTCTCAATGGAAGTTAACTGGGTGCCGATGATCCGTTGAGCAGTTTTCTCCACCCGCTAGAGTTCTTTGCGGTCAGATGCGGAGCATCTGTTGTACCATACTGAGATGCAGTTTGTGAGTATGCTCTCAATGGTACAGCGGTAAAATTCCCCAAGGATCCTGGCATTCAAGTGAACTTTCTTAAGGCCCCGTAAGAAGTAAAGGATCTGCTGTGCCTTTTTGACCAGGGTGGAGGTGTTATGGGACCAGGTGAGGTCATCAGAGATGTGGATGCCAAGGAACTTGAAACTCGACACACGCTCCACTACAGCTCCATTGATGTAGATGGGTGTGTGTGCATGACTCCTAGTCCGCCTGAAGTCCACAATGATCTCCTTTGTCTTCTGTGTGTTCAGTTCTAGATTGTTGGTGGCACACCACACAGCCAGGTGGTGCACCTCATCCCTGTAGGCCGACTCATCATGATCTTCGATCAGACCTACCACCGCGGTGTCATCTACAAATTTGATTTTGGTGTTGGAGCCATAAACAGGAACGCAGTCATGGGTGAATAGGGAGTACAGGAGAGGGCTTAGTATGCAGCCCTGTGGCACGCCAGTGTTAAGGGTGATGATGGAGGAGAAGAGGTTAAATAATTTAACAGACTGAGGTCTGTTAGTCAGAAAATCTAGAATCCAAATGCAGATAGGTGTGCTGATTCCAACCTGGCTGAGGTTGGAGATCAGCTTGGAGGGGATTACAGTATTAAATGCAGAACTGAAATCTATGAACAGCATTCTCACATTTGTGTTTTTACTGTCCAGGTGGGTGAGGGCAGAGTGAGTGCCGTTGAGATGGTGTCCTCTGTTGACCTATTGCGGCGATGGGCAAATTGAAATGGGTCAAGTGTAGCCGGGAGACAGGATTTCTAGTACGATGCAACCAGCCTCTCAAAGCACTTGGCAATGATGGGGGTGAGTGCAACAGGACGGAAGTCGTTAGGGACCGAGGCAGTGCAAAGTTTCAGTACTGGTACGATGGTGGAGGTTTTACATTTACATTTACATTTACATTTAGTCATTTGGCCGACGCTTTTATCCAAAGCGACTTACAGTGCACTTATTACAGGGACAATCCCCCTGGAGCAACATGGAGTAAAGTGTCTTGCTCAAGGACACACTGGTGGTGGCTGCTGGGATCGAACCAGCAACCTTTTGATTTACCAGTTCAGTGAATTAACCCACTAGACCACCATCTCCGGTGGTCTTAAAGTGTGGACAGTTGTTTGGGCCACGGACAGATTGAAAATGTTCGTGAAGACCTCAGCAAGCTGCTCTGCACAGGCTTTAAGCACACGACCAGGTATTCCGTCAGGACCAGCCGCCTTCTGTGCATTCACCTTGCGCAGAGTAGAGTAAACATCTGATGTGGAGATTGTGTGAGGCAGTTCACTAGGTTGATGCTCAGCTTTGAGTGAGGTATGGCCCACTGACTGCCTGCTCTCCCGTTCATCTCACCTGCGCTTTGCGCAACACATTCAAGTCAGGCATGCGGCTCAGTACATCAGTGGTTGTTGAACTCTAGTAAGAAGGCTATTTTATTCACTTTACATGAAGGGATTCTCTTTAATGTAGGTGATGCTGATTTATTAATAAATTAGTTGTTGCAAAAATGCGGATTACCGATGTATTTTCCATGAATCTCCCATGTTAGCGATTAAAATGTTACTTAGCTAGTTAAGGTAAGCTTGTTACATTGGACGTCACATACTGCAACTTATATGCCGAAGCCGTTTCCCATGCACCTTTTATTTTTGGCCACCTGGCATGATGTGAACATTAACCGACACAATTAGGCACCGATCCTGCCACTCAGGTCCCGTGTCACACACAGCCGCAAACATACCGGTTAGCCTACAATTTTGTGACGTTGGCACTTTATCTAGCGTCCACAAAAGGTGCACAGCTTTCGTTCAGTTGGAGAAGGTCGTTTTCTCATCATGTATTTTGTGCAGTATGTGCGCGGTGGATAAACTAAACATTCAGTTTACTGAAACTCGGGCGATTCATAAACGAGCACAACACAAAATTTAAGTGTTTAAAAAGTGACTCATTGTTAACATGTAGTATCATGGGTAGTGTGTTTTTATACTTGTTTCCTGTCTTCACAACAAAGACAAAAATATATACATGGAAAGGAGCTTTATTGTTCACTTGTATTACAGTATGTGACAGTTCAGTTCAGTTAAAATATGACTTTTGTCATATTGTCGCTATGTGTCGTAGTAAGTACAATTTTGACTATTTTTTTTGTCCCCTTCAAAAATTGCTCTTGAGAAATTTTATATGTATTGTCCCCCTACTGTTAAATAAGATTTACTCCCATGTCTGTGATAGACTGTATGCCTTGCCACATACGCCGGGGGTTTGAAGAATTGAAGTGTTCTTCAATCCTCTGTTTATGTGCGAGTTTGGCCATTGTGAGTATGCTCTCAATGGTACAGCGGTAAAATTCCCCAAGGATCCTGGCATTCAAGTGAACTTTCTTAAGGCCCCGTAAGAAGTAAAGGATCTGCTGTGCCTTTTTGACCAGGGTGGAGGTGTTATGGGACCAGGTGAGGTCATCAGAGATGTGGATGCCAAGGAACTTGAAACTCGACACACGCTCCACTACAGCTCCATTGATGTAGATGGGTGTGTGTGCATGACTCCTAGTCCGCCTGAAGTCCACAATGATCTCCTTTGTCTTCTGTGTGTTCAGTTCTAGATTGTTGGTGGCACACCACACAGCCAGGTGGTGCACCTCATCCCTGTAGGCCGACTCATCATGATCTTCGATCAGACCTACCACCGCGGTGTCATCTACAAATTTGATTTTGGTGTTGGAGCCATAAACAGGAACGCAGTCATGGGTGAATAGGGAGTACAGGAGAGGGCTTAGTATGCAGCCCTGTGGCACGCCAGTGTTAAGGGTGATGATGGAGGAGAAGAGGTTAAATAATTTAACAGACTGAGGTCTGTTAGTCAGAAAATCTAGAATCCAAATGCAGATAGGTGTGCTGATTCCAACCTGGCTGAGGTTGGAGATCAGCTTGGAGGGGATTACAGTATTAAATGCAGAACTGAAATCTATGAACAGCATTCTCACATTTGTGTTTTTACTGTCCAGGTGGGTGAGGGCAGAGTGAGTGCCGTTGAGATGGTGTCCTCTGTTGACCTATTGCGGCGATGGGCAAATTGAAATGGGTCAAGTGTAGCCGGGAGACAGGATTTCTAGTACGATGCAACCAGCCTCTCAAAGCACTTGGCAATGATGGGGGTGAGTGCAACAGGACGGAAGTCGTTAGGGACCGAGGCAGTGCAAAGTTTCAGTACTGGTACGATGGTGGAGGTTTTACATTTACATTTACATTTACATTTAGTCATTTGGCCGACGCTTTTATCCAAAGCGACTTACAGTGCACTTATTACAGGGACAATCCCCCTGGAGCAACATGGAGTAAAGTGTCTTGCTCAAGGACACACTGGTGGTGGCTGCTGGGATCGAACCAGCAACCTTTTGATTTACCAGTTCAGTGAATTAACCCACTAGACCACCATCTCCGGTGGTCTTAAAGTGTGGACAGTTGTTTGGGCCACGGACAGATTGAAAATGTTCGTGAAGACCTCAGCAAGCTGCTCTGCACAGGCTTTAAGCACACGACCAGGTATTCCGTCAGGACCAGCCGCCTTCTGTGCATTCACCTTGCGCAGAGTAGAGTAAACATCTGATGTGGAGATTGTGTGAGGCAGTTCACTAGGTTGATGCTCAGCTTTGAGTGAGGTATGGCCCACTGACTGCCTGCTCTCCCGTTCATCTCACCTGCGCTTTGCGCAACACATTCAAGTCAGGCATGCGGCTCAGTACATCAGTGGTTGTTGAACTCTAGTAAGAAGGCTATTTTATTCACTTTACATGAAGGGATTCTCTTTAATGTAGGTGATGCTGATTTATTAATAAATTAGTTGTTGCAAAAATGCGGATTACCGATGTATTTTCCATGAATCTCCCATGTTAGCGATTAAAATGTTACTTAGCTAGTTAAGGTAAGCTTGTTACATTGGACGTCACATACTGCAACTTATATGCCGAAGCCGTTTCCCATGCACCTTTTATTTTTGGCCACCTGGCATGATGTGAACATTAACCGACACAATTAGGCACCGATCCTGCCACTCAGGTCCCGTGTCACACACAGCCGCAAACATACCGGTTAGCCTACAATTTTGTGACGTTGGCACTTTATCTAGCGTCCACAAAAGGTGCACAGCTTTCGTTCAGTTGGAGAAGGTCGTTTTCTCATCATGTATTTTGTGCAGTATGTGCGCGGTGGATAAACTAAACATTCAGTTTACTGAAACTCGGGCGATTCATAAACGAGCACAACACAAAATTTAAGTGTTTAAAAAGTGACTCATTGTTAACATGTAGTATCATGGGTAGTGTGTTTTTATACTTGTTTCCTGTCTTCACAACAAAGACAAAAATATATACATGGAAAGGAGCTTTATTGTTCACTTGTATTACAGTATGTGACAGTTCAGTTCAGTTAAAATATGACTTTTGTCATATTGTCGCTATGTGTCGTAGTAAGTACAATTTTGACTATTTTTTTTGTCCCCTTCAAAAATTGCTCTTGAGAAATTTTATATGTATTGTCCCCCTACTGTTAAATAAGATTTACTCCCATGTCTGTGATAGACTGTATGCCTTGCCACATACGCCGGGGGTTTGAAGAATTGAAGTGTTCTTCAATCCTCTGTTTATGTGCGAGTTTGGCCTGGAAGATACCCTTCCTAAGGTTGGCTCTGGCTGAGCTGTAAGCCTCCCGGTCTCCAGACCTGAAGGCTGCATCTCTTGCTTTGAGCAGGAGGCGAACCTCTCTTTTCATTCAGGGCTTCTGATTGGGGATTCTTTTTTTTTGTGTGTGTGGTCACTCTGCCCACACATCTGTTGATGTGCTTCCAAGACAGAGTTGGTGTAAGTGTCAATGTTAATCTGAGAGTTTGTGGTGGCCTGGACAGCAAACTCACTCCAGTCTGTGTGCTGGATTTGATGTTGAAGAGTGGAGTCGGCACCTTCCAGCCAGATTTTAACAGTCCTTATTGTAGCTTTGACACATTTGATGAACAGGGTATAATTTGGAAGCAGGAACAAAGAGAGGTGGTCAGACTGACCCAGGTGGGGAATGGGTGTGACTTTGTAGGCATCAGTCACTGTAGTATAAACGTGGTCCAATGTTTTATGTCCCCTTGTAGTGGAGGAGACATTTTGGTGAAATTTAGGGAGAACAGATCTTAAAGTGCTGTGATTGAAGTCCCCAGCAACAATTAAGGCTCCATCCGGGTGCAATGTTTGTAATTTGCCAATAGCAGCACCAGGTTCTTTCATAGCCATGTAGCATTAGCGTCCGGAACTGAATCGCACGAACACGAATGAAATAACCAGGTAAATTAACACTATTTTCCGAAATCTGGTAAGACGCTGAGCCTCGCGATGTGTTTGCACCGCCATCTTGTTCAGCTACTTGGTAGCATGATGATCATAGCATATAGACCTGCTGACACCAAGACCATGTGAATAACGTTAAATGATCACACCACTGGAGTGGTGGGGAATGGGAGTCATTCTTCCGGGATTGGGACAGGATTTCCCCCCTAGTTTTTTCGTGGGATTGGAATGTGATTGGAGTTTTTTTTGTGGGAGTGGGACGGGAAAGGTTTGATAATCCACTACCGTGTGCCAGGCCCTGGCTGTAGTTTGGGATTCTATGTTATCTTGGTTTTGTTTTTCGTTTTACTTTCCCCGTCTGGTCCCGCATTCAGCTACTCATCTCGTTAAATGTTATCACCCACACCTGCCCCTCATTAGTTCACCTCTTATTTAAACCCCTACCTTCCTTCACTCAGTGTGGCGATGTATTGTTTCTCTCTTCCCTTTGTCGATTACGGTTGGGTTTCTCATTTGTTTAACAATGTTTCAAGGATTGATTGTCTGCTTTTTTCTCCAGTGAGGCTTCTTTGAGAGATAACCTGTTTGGACCCTTTTCTCACATTCGATTTGATTCTCTCAGCCCTCGTGGATCGGCACGTGTTGCCTAGCGAGAAGACCTACCATGTTCTGAACATTCAGTGCTTTTTGTTTCACCTCGAGTTGTTTTTGAATGATCTTTGGAATAAACACTGTTGCTCCTTTCACTCCCCCATCTGAGTCCTTACGTTCTCTGTAACAATGGGTCACCCTCTCCTGTATACATGTGTGTATGAACATTTTGCGTCTCTGCATTTGTCCTCAACTCAACAGATCATTTTGATTGTCTGTTCGGCTTAGTGACCCAGTGCACAACAAAAAAAACTGAAATGAGGGAAAAAAGCAAACAACGTAGCAAAAGCAGCCACAGACATCGCACTTCCTCCACCATGTTAGACTGTTGGTATGATCTCCTATTCATGAAATGCGGTGATAGTTTTAAGCCAGATGTAACGGGACGCACACCTTTCAAAAATGTCAACCTTTGTCTCATCATTCCACAGAATTTTTGCCCTAAGGTGTTGGGGATCATCAAGATGTTTTTAGCAAATGTGAGACAAGCCTTTGTATTCTTTTTGGTCAACAGTGGTTTTCGACATTGGAACGGTCCCATGGATGCCATTTTTGCAGGGTCTCTTTCTGATTGTATCTCTGAATCATGAACACTCACCTTAACTGAAGCAAGAGATGCCTGCAGTTCCATATTGATCGATAACAATATTTATTTCAATATATAATTCATTAAAAAATATATTTCAATCCATTATAATCTATGTAAAATAATCAATTTTAAATAGTTTATTAACAAAACAGCCTAACAAAAATTTACTTTAATCCAGTTCAAATTAAATAATACCAAGTCATCAATATTATCTAATTAGACATGTACTGTTGCAATAAAGAGGATATTAGGCCATAAACAACATGATCCAGTCAAAATGAGACTGAATGAACCGGTACATTTCAAATCAGTTCACAGCTAGAACTAACGACAGGCGAATGCTTTTGTTAAGTTTTATTTGACGATATATTTACAATTGTTGTGAACATGACACAACGTGTCCTTAACCCATTTGGCGGCAGGTTTTTTTGGAAAACATGTTAGATTTCGTTCACCCCTGCCACCCCCATATCCCCCTATGTATGCAGAGTGGAATCATACGTTCTCTTTTGAGATGCTGCAGCATGGACGACGTGCTGTTGTGGAATGCTAGCCCGATCCTGCAATGGACACACACCACTGGGTTCTCTTTAGTTTTCAACTTGAAATGATCCCAAACCTGGGACAGTTTCTATTGTTTTTCCTTTTTGATTCTTCGCAACTGTTACCGCTTGCTTCCATTTAGCATCCCGCGCCTGTGACTTCAAATGAAAACTCCGCCTATCCTTGCGTCTCCTTCCGCTTTGCGCGTAACGTAAGCGCAATCCGTCAAACAAAAAAAATATTTGCGAAAAACGTGACGTGGGCTTTGACATATTAAAGACGCTTCAAGGCAGAGCAATGTTAGTGGAGTATTTTTTTAAATAGAGTAACTCCAGTTACTCGAGGAATCGTTGCAACCCCAAGATGTTTATAAGAATATATTTGAGAATTGCATTTAACAACATTCTTCCTATATTTTAAATACTTACCATAATTTATGTTAAATCCGGCCCCAGACTTTCAGTCAAATTGAGCTATAGACCAACAGCAAGAAAAAATTGTCGGATCGACAAACCAACATTCACCGGTCCGTATCTCCGGTACGGAAAGACTTACAGGTCTCCGCCTGGGCATTCGGATGACACTGCAGGTCTATGCGACTCCTAGGTCGGGAGCTAAAGCTCCCGGTAGCCGGAAAGGTGGAAAAATCGAAGCTCCGGGACCCAGTGGCCCAGCGGCTCGAGGCGCAGCAACCCCAGCTCGTTGGTCGGGAACGCCCGGAAGACCAGGCTCTGGCCAGTAGCCTTCTGCCGGATGTATCTCCGGCTCCCGGGGTCGCGGAGAGTCAAGGCAGGTTAGTATAGGAAATTTTACCATTTATATCTAAAGTTCTGGAAAAAGTAGTTTCAACTCAATTATGCTCCTTCCTCCAAAGGAATGACATTAATGATGAATTCCAGTCTGGATTTCGAGCATGTCACAGTACAGAGACTGCTTTGATCAGAGTTACAAATTATCTGCTTTTAGCGTCTGACCGTGGCTGTATTTCGTTATTGGTGCTGCTAGACCTCAGTGCTGCATTTGACACCATTGACCACAGCATACTTCTACATAGACTCGAAAATTACGTTGGCATTAACGGAATAGCATTGAAATGGTTAAAGTCTTATTTATCTGACCGTTTTCAATTTGTAGCAATAAACAATGAGGTGTCCCGCAAATCACAAGTCCAGTACGGTGTACCACAGGGCTCAGTTTTGGGGCCGCTGCTCTTTGCATTATACATGCTACCTCTAGGAGATATAATAAAGCGACACGGAATTAGCTTTCACTGTTATGCTGATGATACTCAACTTTATATTTCCACGAAGCCTCATGAAACCCAGCAGTTTCACCGAATAAAGGATTGCATAGTTGACATAAAAATGTGGATGAGTAACAATTTTTTACTACTAAACTCGGACAAAACAGAAGTGTTACTTACTGGACCGAAAACCGCTATACGTAACAACCAAAAATACTGCTTAACGATTGACGGATGCTCCATAAAATCCTTGTCATCAGCTAAGAATCTTGGCGTTGTATTCGATAGTACTCTGTCATTTGAAAGCCATGTCGCCAACACCTGTAAAATTGCATTTTTCCATCTTAAGAATATATCTAAACTACATCATATGCTGTCACTGTCAGATGCAGAGAAATTAATTCATGCATTCATGACATCAAGACTAGATTATTGTAATGCACGTCTAGGTGGATGCCCTGCAGGCCTATTACAAAAACTGCAACTTGTTCAAAACGCGGCAGCTCGAGTTCTTACACGGACAAAAAAGTATGAGCATATAACCCCGGTTCTGTCAACCTTGCACTGGTTACCTATAAAGCATCGCATTAACTTTAAGATCTTGCTTATTACCTATAAAGCCCTACATGGTCTAGCGCCGCAGTATTTGAATGAACTTCTATTGTATTACAGACCTCAACGTACATTACGCTCTAAGGCGTCCTGTCAGTTGGTAATACCTAGAATTTCAAAATCAAGTGCAGGTGGTAGATCCTTTTCTTATCTAGCGCCTAAACTTTGGAATATTCTTCCCTGCACGGTCCGGGAGGCAGACACACTCTGTCAGTTTAAATCTAGACTAAAGACTCATCTTTTTAATCTTGCATACACTACACCTCCATAATATTAATCCTCAGAGGATTTAGGCTGCATTATTTAGATCAACCGGAACCAGGAACACATCCAACAACTAATGATGTACTTGTTGCATCAAAGAGTGCAGAACAGTACTCTACTCTCAGCCAGTCTTGTCTCTTTGTTCCAAGGTTACTGCAGGATGCAGTTCATGCCCAGACCTGATGGCAGAGCTGAGAATGGGAAGCGGTGACCTGACAAGAGCTAGGAGGATAGAGCTGGATAAAGGACGCGACAACTTTGATTTTCCTACAACATTTCAAATGTTATTAGATTGTTAATGATAATCTTAAATCTATCATTTTTTATTTTTATTTAGCCTTGTTGTGCAAACACTGTTGAGCTTGTGCAGAGGCAGCAGCTTTTGCCAGAGGGGAACTGGGATCCCCTGGTTGGGCCTGGGTTCTCCTGAGGTTTTTTTTCTCGATGGGAGTTTTGGGTTCCTCACCACCGTTTGAATATTGTTTTGCACTATCTGCCTGGCCGGGGGGGCTGCTTTAGAATTCAGAAATTAGACATAATTAATATTGCATATAAGAATTTATAGTCCGTTTAATATTTGACCTGTGGTACTTTCTCCTTTATCGCCAATGTGTGCTTTCACTGTGTGTGTGTGCGTCTATGTCAATGTGTGTGTGTATGTATGTTTGCATATTGTGTGTGTGGAGCATTTGTATGTCTGTTTTTGTTGTTTTCACCTTTTTCTTGTTTTTACAGGTATATGCCTTTAGTTTTTTTACTTGTATTCAATGTGTCTCATGTACAGCTGCTTTGTAACAATGAAAATTGTAAAAAGCGCTATATAAATAAAGTTGAGTCGAGTTGAGTATAGCATGGGTTTTGGCAAAAAAATATTCTCAAGAGTGGATCACTACAAGCTCTTCCTGATCAACCTTCATCTACGGAAGTAGTAAGTAGTACACATCATCTTTAAATTGCCTTTCCTAAATAATGTGTTTAGGGCTGTTGTTTACATGTTTGCGGCTAAACCTGAAACTTTACATTGGTCCAAAGACAGGTGTTGTGTTGTAACGTTATTTGTCAAACGAATCGCGTTCAGAAGACTTGTGACCAACATAATTTCTGGAAAACGTATTCATTACCACGAAAGAAAGTTATAGCAGTGTCTTTCTCTGTAAATTCAGCGTTTTCTCATATGTCCTAAGTGCGACAATACGAATTACAAGCATACAAATTACTGTAATTGAGTAGTTTTTTTCAGGAATTGTACTTTTGTAAGTAGTTTAAAAACTGTACTTTTACTTTAGTACATTTTTAGTGCTGTATCAGTACTTTTACTGCGCAACTTTTCCTCACATTGTCTTTGCAAGGTTATAGGTTTAATGTTTATGTGATTGGCTAAAAGGAGAATAATCAGTCCCGTCAAGTGACCCATCCAATCAAATCGTGCATAGAAAGTTGCATCACACATATTTCTAGACATCTGCCACCAATTTAGTTTAATCATGAAGGTTATCATGTGTTCGGCAGACAGGACGCGTATCAAACGGCGGTTTTGCGCAGTTGAAAGTCACTACAGGAAAGGGACACAATACAAAGACTCGTTCGAGATATGGAGAAATATTGAGTTCCTGTATCACCCCATTCACCAAGTTTCATCTAACTGGCTATACCATGAGAAACAATTGTCCATATCCCTTTACAGCCTCTACATCAAGGGTTCTCCCTTATAAGTGAGTAGGGAACATATGCGATTGGAAGCAGTTTCGCATACTGTGCATTAACAGTTATAGTGTTGAAAACAACGTTCAGTTTCTTCCACAGTTCGATCGATTCGCTTAAATAAGACATCATTAATATATCGAAAGAAGCCGCAGGGATTACTTTTAGTTGAGTCTATCTGTATTTTGAACTTTTAAAGACATGAACCATGAAAAACCATGGACCACTCCAGGTAAAAATCTTTATTTTTTTACCTAAGAAATAATCTCACATACATCATGGATGGCTTGAGGTTGAGTTATTGATCAGCCAAGCTCCTCTACAGATATGACTGTTACTGCTAATCTAATACAATTTAGGTTACAAATGTTTTGATTTTTTTGCATTGAGTATTTGGGGCTCTTATTTATTAATTTCTGCAATGTGGGGCCTAGTACACATGATTGAACAGTGTTGGAAATGCGGACATTTGTATAGATGTTGTATCCAGTTATAAGCTTTATCAGTAAGGAAAATATATTGTAGATAAATCTCCAAATTTGATTTATTAATAATTATTCTTAATTCATTAAATAACACTACCTAAAAAGTAACCACTACTCCGAGTAGATTTGAGAAGAGAAATTTTTACTTTTACTTTTTAACACCAGTACTTTTACTTGTAATTGCATTACTTACATAATTTTTAAGCCGGCTGTACAGCTGCACAAGTATAGCAATTGCAAGTTACGTTATATTAAATATACTCACGAACAAACATTTTCAAAAAACGATCTTTTGTTCCCCTCATATCTGCTCAATATAAGCATATAATATGATGCGTTTTTAATTGGAACCCTTTCTCTATATGCTATGATGAGAAATAAGGGTCAGTAAGGAGGTTTGACAGCATGATCCGATTGCTTTCCTCTCACATATCTAATTTACGCCTTTGTTTTATGATTCAAAAATATGATTTCAGGAAATCATGAATCCATTGTGACTTTAGTAAATTAAAACGGGAGCCGCCCGGATACCAGGTCGACGCTTGGGGGAGGGAATGTGGTGAGGCGCAGATCGGCGATCAGCGTCGCCTGGGAAACGGATTTTATAATTATTCATAAAAGCCGCGTGCTCCTAGCACTCTGGGTCCCGTATCTGGCCGCACCCACCGTTGTGCCTTATTGACCCCCAGAGCGCGCGAGTGGAGGAACAGCGAGGGAGACAGAGTGAAGGCACCCCAACACGAGCACGCAAGGCGAGTTTTAAAGAGGAGCACCCCGGCTTTTATTTATGTTTGATGCGTGATAAAGCTGTCTAATAAATTCCCCGCCGGGGTTGTTTGTACCGCCATCTTGTGTGTGTGTGTCGTGTCTCTTACCCCGTCACACAGTATAAAACAGCATTTTAAGTCAATCAACAGCACTATTTCCTCTCTCAATCAGTAAAAAATGTGGTAAAAAATACCGCCATGTACCGGGAAACTGGTATAAATCTGGAAAACACAATTATATAAAATTTTGGTCATACCGCCCAGCCCTACTTTCCACCACTGCTCACAACGTAACACATGGTTGCTGATCTTTACATACCTGTCTGTCATATACTGTCATATACAGTACTCTGAATTAGAGGTGTGAACCTACAGTGGTGTCACGGTTCGGTTCGATTACGATTATCATGTCATCGATTCGGTTCAAGTCGATATCACGATGCATTGACGTCTCAAATTTAAATTTTATTAGTTCACATGTTGTCAATAAATACCAGCAGTCAGATATATGAACTGAAACTTTAATTTTACCTGCTCTTCTTCGAGTATCAAACATCAAACAAAACTCAAGTCTGGGCATTAGCATGAGGAGCAAATACAAAAAATAAATACTTAAAATTCAAAATGCAAGGAGTGTACTTTAGTACTTACAGTAAATAGTGGAATGTACTTGTAACACATTTTAATGTAAAGTAGCTCGCTGTGGTGCTGCGATGGAAGGATGTTGATATTCGTCAGATTCTGCCCAAAAGCCTGGAGAGCGCGGCCACTTTAAGCGCTCGCTGGGACGCCAGATTAACTTTATGTGCGAAGCATTTCACGTGAGGGAATGTTCCGATTTGAGCTGCAGCGATCATATTTGACGCATTATCTGTCACAAGCATTACATCTTTATACGATAGCTGCCATTCCTCGACGGCATGAGACAGTAGCTCTGCAAGATGTGCACCTGTGCGAGACTCATAAACCGCTCTCGTTTGCAGCACGTGACACAATTTTCCAGTCCTCGTTAATGTAATGTGTCGTTATTGTCACATACGACTCTGTTGCGTCCGAAGTCCAGGAATCGCATGTTATTGCAACTCGATGAGGTCGTGGTAGAGATCGGGCACAATGTTTTCTGAAAAGTGGCTGCGTGAGGGAGGCTTATATGGCGGCTCCAGTTTATTCAACAGGTCGTGAAACCAGGGGTTTCGCAAGTTTATTGTATAACCCCCCTGCGTGTTTTATTTGTGCGTGACAAGATTTACACACAGCTTGTGTCCTGTCCAGGTCGTGCTTATAGGGTTTTTTTATAGAAGCCGAAATGTGCCCAGATGTCGGCTTTTAAAGTAGTTGGAGCATTTTTTATTACTCGCGTCTCGCCTTCCTCCGCCATTGTATGCTAAAGCAGTATGCGACAGTGGTACGTATGCGACATGACGTCAGAAAAACGTAAGTATGTAATAACCGGTTATGGTCTGTAACTGAACCGATACCGAATCGTCCTCGTTTGCATCGCGATGCATCGCAAGAAACTATTAATTTCGACACCCCTACTCTGAATGCATGTTTTTGCCACTATCCGTGTTTTGATCTAGTAATATGCATCCACGTGATTATTCATCAATGGCAAACATTTCATACAGCAAATAGTCAGCATGTGTTGTTCTATGTATGTTTTAGTCTTTTCCATTTAGTCATCTAACCACTGAGCTACAGGAAAACATTATTTTCTGTATCCATAAACAACATATAAAGTATAACTTGTATATCCATTCTAATTTAGGGGATGAAAAAAATATTTTTGGGGATGAAGACATGAGATACAGAACTAAGTTATTATATAAATACTTGCATATTTTTTTTAAATGATGACAACCATGATTTTTACTAGTGCTCCTACTGTTTGGCCTGTGCTACCAAACTTTAAACATCTTTAGCTCCAGTGCTATGTAATAAAAAATGTGCGTTAATCTACTGTATTCTGTTGCCTTCTGTTTACTTTATTCCGTAGTATGCTACTAAAGGGCACTGAGGGCCGTCACTCTTGTCCTGTTGGTTCTTTCCAATGCTGGCAAATGCAACCATCCAGTTGACTTGCGAAATCACTTTGTTTTATTAATAAAGGATATTGGAAGTAAAATCAGTCTGGGTAATTACAAATACTTTGATTTTAATAGTCAAACAGCAAAAAGAGAAAATTTGTATGGGAAAAAATGCATCAAGAATTGTTTTATCGTCACACCACAGCACTCTGAATCATAATCGAATCGTGCCTAAGGATTCCCACCCCTACCAATGGCCTTAAATTCAAATCAGAGCTTCTTCCGTGTCTGGAATGGATATATTCTTGAGTCTATAAGGTAACAATAATATAATAAGATAACCTTGTTTGAAATGGGTTTGGCTAAAAGACAATTTTGGTTTCGTCTTTACTCCTAAAACTAGACGAATATAGATGGATTATTCTGACTTAAATAAGATTAAAATGTTCAGACTTTAGTCGACAAAAAACTTGACTAGACAAAAAAAAAAAAAGAGTATGGCTAAAAACTAATTAAAACTAAAATGACAGCTTGACACAAACACTAGACTTAAACTAAAATTAAAACAGGCCTCCAAAAACAACACTACATGCCAAGGTCATGGGTTTGATCCCTGGGGATTGAACATAGTCAGAAAGAAATGTACCAATCAATGCAATGTAAGTCGCTTTGGATAAGCGAATAGTCATCAGAAGTCTACCATAGTGCGTAAGTCTGCCATTTACCCTGTGTCGCAGGGGAGGCGTAGCCTAGCGAAGTCTGGAGAGAGACATGAAATCGACGGGAAATAAGTAGGTCAAAGGCCGATGTAAACACCTGTCTGTTGTTACAGTGATTGGCGAGAAGAGCATAAAAGCCAGCACGAGGGGAGGATCGAGAGAGACAGAGAGAGTTTGGCTGAGGACGAGGAAAAAGCGACATCACCTTACAAGAGAACGAAGCAAGAAAACCTTATGTGCCAGGAGGCCATATTTATATATTATTTACTTTTACTTTATGTTTTATGATTTTGGAATAAAAGAATCTTACCAGCCACTCCGACCCGGTCTTCCATCCATTACAAAGAGCCCCACTACACCCCATTACCTTGTTTTAACTGTTGAACTGGACTGTTACTTGTTGTTGTTAGTTCAGATTATTTGACCCTGTTCATTTAATTACTTGTTGACTGAGTGCTAAGGTGTTAGCGTTATTCTTCCGTTGGGTACGGAGTTACTGAAGTGACATTAAGTTTCTGTTAGCTGCTCGCTACGGCTAGACATAAAAGTTTTGCAATTAAAGGGGGGATTTCATGAAAAAAAGAATTTTTCCATGTTTAAATGGTAAAATCGGGTCTCTTGTGCATCTGGGAACTCCGAAAACAAATCATAAATTTTTTTATGTGAGCCTATCTCTGCAAGCCAATGAGAAACGAGCACTTCAGAAATCGCTTAAAAAAAACTTCTTACTAGAGTTCAACAACCACTGATGACCTGAGCCGCATACCTGACTTGAATGTGTTGCGCAAAGCGCAGGTGAGATGAACGCCGAGAGCAGGCACGAAAGGCAAGCGACGGGGAACTCAACAGTTTATAAACGTCAAACGCATTTTTTGCGTTTGTATTTTCTTATCATTAAACAATTAGACTTATTCACAATGAAACCGTCGTTCGAAAAGTTGTTCTCTGATGGTGTGGATGTGGAGGGTAGAGGTGCTCCGATTGATCGGTCGCCGATCATAATCGGCCGATAATCACTTTGGGAAGTATGGCGGTCTCTAAAAGGCCGATCCAGAAAAGCCGATCAGATGACGCAAATTAGCGAGACATTTATTTTACGCGCTATGAAAATGGCTTCACCGGTCTGGCGATTCTACAAGGTAGGTAAAATAGACAATGCATTATCAATCTGAAACGTGTTTACTATGCGAATTCCACGATACGGGAAGCACCCAAAACATTTTTACACCAGCAACCTCTTTAGACATTTGAGGGTTAGTCACGTTAGGAGTGCGAGTAGTTTTCAAAGTTAGCCTCGCGCAGAGTGAGCGGGTAGTTCAGCAGCTCGAGCGCCACTCAGCTGCAGAGATCGCGTCAAGCGAAAATTCGTTTTTTCTACCAGTGATGGAAAAATCTGAAGGCAATCTGTCATTTTGACGGACTACAATAAAGGCAATTTGTAATTCCCCTATTTATCATTTCGTGTCATTAGAACGTGATCATGAATGGACTGGACGTGATTGTGAGCGGAAGGAGGTAGGCTATCGCGAAGGGACGTGTGTTTCCCATTCATTTAACCTACTTTCAAACGTGCATGTGGTCAAGAGTCTCGAGGTGAATATGGAACCATCACTCCCCGCGTCCCGTGCACGCATACACACAGGCGCGCTGTGGTGCTGTCTTTACAAAATTTTTACCTCATAAAATAGCGTCTTTTTGGATAAATAACAGCTTTCAGTAAGTGGAAAAAATGTCTCTCACTGCGTTTTCTCTGTTCAGTGAAACAGCACATATATGACCAAACCACAGCTTTCTTGTGAGTACAAAACACCTTTTACAGGCACCTGTCATTGTTACTGAATGGACATAAGAACATAAACATTTGCTTGTAATTAGATTATTATTATATTTCCTACAACAAAAACATTTTCTAGCAGAACCTCTCCTCAGCTGACATTAACAGAGACATTTTTAAAAGCATCAACCCTACTGCAAGGACAGTAAGAAGCATAAAGAAATATCAGATTATTAGATAAAATAATGTAATAAATTAGCTTTGATCACAGCTACTTTATATTGTGGACGACAAAGGGTTTCTGGGACTCATGTCACGGGCTGCTATGTTTTATGAAAATATGTGGTCACACTTTCCTTGAAGCATGTATGTTTAATGCATTATAAAAGTAGTTTCAAAGCATCGTGATGCACATTTTAATGCATTGTAATGTCTTGTAGATAATGGTTATTACAGTTAATACATTACAACACTAAGCAATTCATTGTTGCACTACACATTTTAAATTGGTTATAATTCTTTACAACAACATATAATGCATTACAACACACATTTTGAATATTAATAATGTATTTTACCCTTTAATAACTTTTTATAATGCATTATACATACATGCTTCAAGGAAAGTGTTACCAAATATGTTACTTACTAATATTAATTTGTTAATTTATGAAAATTTCTCTTCCGGTACTGAGAAAGCTTCAGATAGCTCCTGTAATCGGTGATCGGTATCGGCCGATACAGCATTCAGTGATCGAGGATCGGTGATCGGCTCCAAAAATCCTGATCGGAGCACCCTAGTGGAGGGGATACAGTGAAGGTGCTAAGCTGCTTTAGCAAGGTTTGGATACAGTTCTTCGTTTTTTTGCCACCATGGCAACGGTCCCGAATCAACCTGTGATTTGTCTGTATAAAACATATTTATTTCATTCTTCTCTTCTGCATGCTCCTCCTCATAAATGGTCATCAGAATGCTGATTTTCCTTTTTTGCAGCTAACACTTGAGATATGGCACTGGTGAAGCAGTGAAGAGCTCAATCTCAGTTGCAAGATTCACTGCTCTTTCGGTCCTTCGCCCCTTACCTGCGAATTACGTCTTTGGGGGCAGGGGCACTGATAGATAAGTGAATGGTTGAAGGAGGGGAGACAAAAATGAGTGACTGAATGCGCAGCTTACGCAATATAACATTTCTTTGCATTCAATTGATAATATGCAAAAATGCTATATTGATTAGTTTGGCAGTCGCACCGGTACGCCATTAAGAAAAACTTGTCACACTTGCAGGAAAAATAGTCGCAAAATGCTACCATTTATTCACAAAGTCTAGAGCCCTGATGACCCCATTGTTATCTGATCTAAACATGAGAATATCCCATCCTACATCAAAACTGACTCTGTAATCCAACATAACTACTAATCCCACATTCACCATAATTTAGGTTAAAGGTAAATCAATTCTGTAAAATCGGTATAAACCTTCAGTAAAAAGCCTTTGCTTGACATGTTGGCAACAGTGAAAGTGTTTTGAAAATGTACTGCTAATTTTCAAAACTGCACACAAACCCAGTATCGCCGGGGTCTCCAACCCTGCTCCTTGTGAGGTACCGTCCTGAAGATTTTAGCTCCAAGCCCAATCAAACACAGCTGAAGCATCTCATCAGGGTGTTGAGGGTTGCTTGTCAATAACAAGCAGGTGTGTTGAAACAGGGTTGGAGCTGCAGTCTGATGGTAACTCTCCAGGAGCAGGGTTGCAGATCCCTGCAGTAACACCATCCTAAATCTCTTTTGTTGTAAAATTCTGATGTCACGATGAAATTAACAATGTTTCCTCCCTAAAACGTATTCCAGATTCCAGAGCAATTCACCAATTGTGATAAATCAACACCAAGTCAATTAACTAAAGCATTTTTTCAGGTGTGTAACTACACACAACCCTCAGACAGCACTCAGAAAGTGGCCTCTGGTGTAAACAAAACAGACTTAAAGACACAGGATTTAAATGCTAAAGCCATGTGGCAGCTGTCACCCGCCACAAGCAGCACGCAAAGCTAGACTGCCAGAGGTCTCCGGAGAGATGGTTGTTTATAATCGACAACAGATGTCAACGGACAGAAGCAAATATAGCTTATAGCCTTCAATTAAATACATTTTAATTACGTTTATTAAATAAACACAGAAATTTGTAAAAAAAAATGATGGCAAACAAATCTGTATTTGTGCAGCATAAGCAAACAAGACAACAACACGGCAAACAATTTGAAAACTGAGGTTAAAAAGACTAACCTCCAGGTCAAAGAATTCCTGAGCATCATCCAGTCCCTGAACGCGGATTTGCAGACCCTTGGTGTGGCTTTTCCCTCCTGCTCCCATAGTCGTTTTGAGGCTTTGCCCGGGCTCCAGAGTGCTAATACTGGTGTTGAAATGCGCTCCAAGTCGTGTGCCAGGGGTCTGAAGGCCACTGTAGGTGCCCTCGATCTCACCCATAGCTACATCAGATTTTATATACAACACCAACAGAATTACCACAGCTGAAATAGGGTGACGCACTATAGCTCAACTCAAAATAAACGTTTATATAAATTTCAAGACACTTTACTCTGACACTTAGAACTAGACAGTACAATTAGAGGGATTAACACAAGTCACAGTAATAAATAATTTGCTACAATTTTGCTAAATTAGCACAACTACCATAAGGTCAAGGTGTGATATAAGGGAAGCCTCGCTGCAGTGCGTGAGTATCCCACACTTAAAATAAAACAACACTAATTAAAACCTAATAATCAATTGCTTCTCTTTAATGCAACATGTTTGAGTAATTTTACTGCAATGTCTTCAAAGATCACACAGGATCATTTAACGTTACACACAGTAGTTAAAAAAAATCTGGAACCATTACTTTACCCAAATATAAAACAGCTTTAATAATTTTCCTATAATGATCGGATTGGTTACTTAGTTAGTTACTTACTTAGCTAAGAATAATTACTTAGTTAATATAATGAATTCCTCTGCAACTGCTAAAAAAATTACAATGAAATTAGACAATATAATTTAACTAGTTAATAACATAAATATAAATTGTGCAATATTAACATAATAAAACAATGCTGCTAAAATGCAGCATCAAAAATCTCTGCAATACCACATCGCATTACAAACATATGTGACTGCTGGTTTGAGGGTAGCCTATATTTCAGTAACGAAACGTTCGCGACATAAAATAAATACACAAATTAAGCTGTGTCATTTACAGAGACGGAACAAACCGCGTGAAAGTTTAATCAGACCACTCAAACATGCGAAGAGCTCGACAAACTCAAAGCTATGTATCAATGAGACTCGTTAAAACCTTTAAAGCAACTGATTTATGCTTAACTTTACTAACTATTTTGTGATAAATCGAGTTCATACCTCAGATTTTACCTAGTACTTCTTCAGCTCTGTGCGTTATAAGTTACACGTCCGACGATCTACGTGGGCATGCTGTGGTCAAGGCAAACTGCGTTCTGATTCGACAAGTTCTGGTAGACGCCATCTCCTATTGGCTCCAACTCATTCTAAAATGGTCCGCAGCTATTGGGTGAATGTGGTACCTGCAGATGCATGTGATTGGATTAGAAACGTGTAAGGCGCAGACCCGTTTAAAACAGAGGCTGCTTTCCATTTGATAGGGTTTCTACGCAATGTTCACTGCTCCCTACTCCCTGAGCATGGTGTCGGTACACGATACGGGTTGCCTACACGATCCATCCGCGCATGGGCATAATGACGTTGTAGAAAACGCGCCTGCGCAAATTATAATTCTGTTCTGCGACGATTTACGACACTGCATGATCTGTTCCACGCCTGCGCACCTTTGTACCGCGAGACTTTCATTCACTCACTATGGAGGACCAAAAGAGTCTTGTGTAAAGCAATAAAGCATTTCATTATTTAATAATTAATTCTACAATAAAAATAGGCATTAATCCATTTGTTTATAACTTCATCTATTTATTCAAATATAAGTATGCGCAATGATTGTCATTTAATATCTATTGTTTTAATGGGCAATAAAATAAAAATTAAGTAAAAATAATTAATAAATGATTTTTTTTCCATCAGTAAATACTTTAAATTAAAAAAGGGACATAAGAAAAAACATAACTCGAGATAAATATATAATTTTAAAGTGCATTAATTAATTCCTTTATCAATAGTGGAATTTCAAAGTTCTATTTGAAAATGCGATTTAAAAAGAGGAATAAATAATTGGATTTACAAATTAAATTAGGAATACGAGTTTTAATCAGTCATTTAAAAGACTATTTCTTTTACCATTTGTCTTTTCCCTTTTTTTTGAGTGTACATACGATCACTCAATCAATCATATTTATCATGATACAACGCGAACTAACCGTCTGATTAGAATCAGAGTGACCGTTAATGCCATGAATGTACTTTTATACACTTGTGTTTGTTCTTGTGTTTGTCCCAGCTAACACAGTACGTTCTGAAAAAGTCGCCAGTTCATCTTAATTTGGTCACCTTGGCAATCATGCCATCAAAAAACTGTTTGAGAACTTTAAGCCCCTCCTCTTCTGGGCCTCCGACTTGCCATAGACCGTACAAACCCAGAAGAGGAGGGGCTATGTATATTAGCTAAAACGTTTGTATTTTGAGTGACGTGTGACGTTAACTTAACGTCGATCGGCGCCCGGGCGTTACTTTAACGCGTGGCGGCGTATAACGTTAATTTAGCACCAGACGGCGTTTATTTAACGCCTGGTGGCGTTAAGAAAACGGCGTTTTAATATTAATACGGCGCTCCAAAGCATGCGATTTGTGATACTGTTGGCTTTCGATACCCTCACTGGTTTTGTTGTGTGTGCATGTACTAGGCATTACGGTAAATATGTGACAGAGGAGCGTCTGAACCTGGTCTGAGCATTGTGATTTCAAAATAAAGGCGTTCGTCCGGCGAAAGCGATTTCTCTTTCAATATCCTATTTGTGTATTTTAGGTGTTTGCTAAATTATTTGCACCTGTTGCTGTGGAGTTATGGGTAATTTGTAAACTATTGCTTACTGTTCTGGTGGTTGCGAAAGTCTTGCTGTCCAGTGGCTGTAAAAAATCTCTTGTATGCTGTGTGTCTGTAAATTCTATTAGACATAGTTAAAAGCAAATCCCTGTTTCCACAGACTCATTCTACTTCAGGGTGATAAAGCACAACCTTATAATGTCCCACATGCAATATGAGGACAATATAAAGTAGAGTTTTTTATTTATAAGCCCATGAAATGTCACTTTATTAGGGTGACCATATTTCAGCTTTCAAAAAAGAGGACAGTCAGTGGGGGCAGGAGGCAGACGGACACCCACAGCGGTTGGAAAGATCGGGATGGGTGTAAATACTTGACAAATGCGTTAACAACCATGAAACTGTTACTAAACTTTAATACATAAAGCAATACATCCTTTCCATTCAACTTTTGGCCTTCAGCAATAGAATAATAACAAACAAATAGCCTAAAAAAGTTTAGCATTTAAATGACCACTTTTTTACAAAAAAATGGTCTTTTCAAGGCCATAAGTTAAATTAAAAATCACTTGCCATTAAAAAAAATGGGCATCGTTAACGCTATTCAGATTTTATGTGCCACCCACTGAAAAGCAGGCTGCTTCTTTGGCTATTGGTTGTTGCCGTGGTGCTTGTCCTACCCGATCCGTCCCGGGAACACGATTTGTTCCGCGCATGCGCGAAAGTGCGTTTAAAAAAAAGTAGTTTGACACAACCGGAACCATACAAACCATCCCAGAAATTATTTTATGTATAAACTCTTGATTGAAAATTGCATTTAACATCAGAAGACATTAAACAAATTACAATTTGTAATGGTTTGGAGAAATGTACTGAACGAGGGATAGGCTACACTGCCCTTCTAAGAGCGGAAAATAGTCTTTTTTAAATTCATTTTGATACTTTTTTATTTTATTTATTAATACCAACGAAACAACAATATAAGAAAAGGATATGCGTCATAAGTGAGAAATATTTTTTATTTAAGAAAATGTATTTGTTTAATGTCGTTTGATGTTAAGTGCCATTTTCTATAAAGAGTTTATAAAAAAATATTTAAGGTCTGGAACAAGTTGTGTCAAACTACTTTTTTTTAAGCGGAAGAAGATGGATGGATATGCAATGAGATATTAGAATAAACCTGGTTATGTCTGTAATCCTTACCAAAAGCTTACCACACTGTTAATGCCAAAGTTTAGCATGTAAGAAATCTTAAATGGTTACCTCACTACATAATTAAAATAAATTATATTTTAAATTCAGATTTCATTGCTGCGTTTAAAAGTTATCTGTATAAGAATATATTTGTCACGAAATGCAGCTTTATTAAAGGAGATCAGGTACAAACAGGCAATGAGTTAAGGGCAGCAAACAATCAGAAACAGGGTCACAGGCCATGGTCGAGGCAGGCAGCAAAGGTTCACAAAAGTCAGCAGTTCAGTCCAAGGTCCAACAACACGAAGTAATCCAAAACAATGAGTGAATGGTCAGAAATGCAGTTGACACAAAAACAAGACTTCGCCATGACAGAGAGAATGAACCAGGCTTATATAGACAGAGGTGACGAGGTAAACTACAAACAGGTGAAGGTGATCAGTGTATTATGAGTCCAGGCAATGGGTTATGGGAAATGTAGTGTGCAATGACAGTCTGTGTGATGAGGGTAAAATATTTATATTGTCACAGTCACCAGGTGGAGTGCCCTCTCAAATCCACTAGAGGGCACTCCACCTGGCGACTGTGACAATATTAATATTTTACTAATAAATAATAATAGAATAGAGTTATTGCAGTATTTGTAGGACCCTCTGAATTGTAATCTTATATTGGTGTAATTTTATACATATTTTATAGTGTTTGATGAGGCCAATAACTGTTCCATGTGTTCTGTATCAAAGCCTCTTGGACCTAGGCCTCATCTAACGAATTGGGTGGGGTTTTAAATATCTATTGCATATTAGTCTCATTTCTACAGGATATCCTGGTCTGTTAAGGCAGAATATAAGAAAGTTGACAATACACATTTTAATCTATAAACCATTTATAAGTGACTTTATGCATTTTCTTGATACAATGTGACTTTGCAAGGTGTCATTAAGTCTGTTTTGTATGTAAAAATTTGTTTTTCATTCTGACTGTTATTAATTTGATGAATTCTAATAATTGATTCTTTGGCATACTCTATGTGTCATGATTCTGCTGCATCATGTCATGTTTCTCTTGGCCTAGTGGTGGGATCATGACACAACCCCTTTATTATATTGTGACGAGTCACCCCTTGCACAATCAGCGTCGCCACGGAGACGGAGGTAATTAGAGCGGCACACCTGCCGCTCATGAGGAGACAAACACAGCAGCCTTTAAAAGGAGGCTGCTGAGAAGAGATGGGTGAGCACCAACTCCACTCTAACCAATCTTTACCCCATGCTAATGGATATGCTTTGTCTCTGTTTCGTTGACCTAGGATCCGAAGAATAGGACAGTCAAGGTATACCATTGTTGGAAGCTACAAGCCCTCTAGACGGACCAATCCGGCTAAATCCCACAGCCTCTGGATTAGCGTGGACACGCTCTGGATTACCTCTGTCCTGCCGGGCACTGGGGTGCTCACTTTTGCTCGTTTTGTTCAATTCTTGTTAATAAACTTACCCTCCGGGGTTGTATCTGCCACTTCCGGGAGTGTGTCGTTGTTCTGCCTGTCACAATATGTTGAGAGAGACAATTTTGGCATTTATGGCTCGCCATACTCTCTCTCCCCGGTCTCGTCTTTGTTCTTGCCCTTTTGTTTCCTCATTAGTGCTCTTTATGATTTCATGCCCCACAGCTGTTCCATCCTGATTTTCCCCCTTACTTAATGTCCCTGTGTCTTCTGTCTTGAGCTGGATCATTGTTAGTATTTGGAGTGTTTGCCTCGTGATGTTGTCCTTGTCAACTGTCTTTGTCCTGTATTGCTCTGTAAGCCTAGTTTAGTTAGTTTTAGTTATGTCTAGTGTTTTATTTGGTCTTGTCTAGTTAAGTGTAGTTAGACTATGTTCCTGTTTAACCCTTCATGTTATACCCTTGCGCTGTTGTTTTACCCCATCGAGGGTTTTTGTTTCATGTTTTTCATTGTTTAGTCCTCCCCTTACTGTCTAGAAATGGGTCCTCTGTTCCTGTGTTCTCTTTTGCCGCCTCCCTTTCATGACACTGGGAGTCCATGTATGGCTTCTAGGTCTGTTTTGTAAGGTGTATTTGGGTGTCTTGAAAGGTGCCAACCAATAAAAAGTATTATTATTATATTTCAGAAGAAGAGAGTAGAATGAGTCTGTGGAAACAGAGAGTTCTTTTAAAATCTGTCTAAACATGTAAAAAATATGTTTAAGAGACATTTCAAGGGCTTATAAATAAAAAACTCTACTTTATATTGTCCTGATATTGCATGTGGGACATTATGAGGTGATGCTGTATCACCCTGAAGTAGAATGAGTCTGTGGATACAGGGATTTGCTTTTAACTATGTCTAATAGAATTTATAGACACACAGCATTACAAGAGATATTTTACAGCAACTGGACAGCAAGACTTTAGCAACCACCAGAACAGTTAGCAACAGTTTACAAATCACACATAACTCCATAGCAACAGGTAATAACAATTTAGCAAACACCTCAAATACACAAACTGGTGATTGAAAGAGAAACACGTTTATTTTGAAATCACAATCCCACGCTTTTACCGTAATACCTGGTATATGCGCACACAACAAAAACGCGTGAGGGCTGACATGGCCGTCGTTTTTCAAAGTGGAGGCTGGCCTGACCGCAGTCACAGCCCTTATTATTATCTACAGTAAATTGATTATCTGCAGTTGTATACCAATATGGTAAGGTTCGAAAAAAAAATTTTTACTAGGCCTACATCATTTACTTTTGGGGTTGCTTTGTGAATTTGAGAATATATTTGTCACGGTTCATGGATCCGTGTGTTCATTCCTGCTTGTTTGTCTGATGTTCTGTTTGCTGATTAGCGTTCCCTTAGCACCCAGGAAGCTGATTAGCAATCAGCTTGGCGGCACCTGTAGTGCATTGCCGGCTGCCTATATCTGCCCTGCTATCCCTAAGCTACTTGTCAGATCGTTGTGACTCTTGCTCAGTGTTCACCTAAGTCTCTTGTCAGATCTGTCCAGGAGTAGCGGGGATTATCATCTTGCTGAGGACTACCAGTAGCCGTTTGGATCTTCGGTATGGTTGGACTTAATCTGTAAACGATCGGAGATCAGCATCTAGACACTACTCACCAGTGTTGCCACAGTTACTTTGAAGAAGTAATCTGATTACTGATTACTGATTATACCTCTAAAAAGTAACTTAGTTACTGTACAGATTACTGGATTTTAAAAGTAACTAAATTAGATTATTCGTTACTTTATCAGTTACATTCAGCAGCTGCTGCCAACACCCCCACTGCCTCAACATAAAAATGACAATCAGTTTTGCCAACACTCACTTTATTGGAAGTGTATTTTTCTAACAGTAATGTCATCAATGTATCTCCTGACATTTTAAGTTGAACTTAAAGACTATTTCCTTAAAAATAATATAAAGATTTTCTTGATTTCACTTAACGGTCAAATCAGTCTTTCTTGACCTGACATATTTAACTGTTAACACTTTAATAATGGCAAAACATACTATTTATAATCTACATTATTTATAAATGTAACTATTAATTTCTTTTTATGTTAACATTGTCTATTAATATGTTTTATAAACATTGAACCTGTTGTTCACAGCATTAGAGCAGCAAGGAGTGGTTTTACACAACAAGTGTAAAATGCACGAAACGAGAGCGAGTCAACCGTGTTTAAGGGAAGCATTTGCATCCGCTGTTTCAAATTAATTATCCACCCGTCACATGCCCGCACGTATAATTTTCTTTAATATAGATATCCGCAACAGACACGGACCTGATCGTCATTTAAATTACTCAGTACATTTTCTAGTACTTTTTTGTCTATAAATACTTAAATCTAATATTTCGATTTTGCACACACATGATGTACCCGTCTAACAGTCGTTGCATATTACCCAGTACTCGATTCATCCTTGTTAACCACTTCTCTAAAACGCTCCCACACGGTACTTTTCTTTTCTACCTTTTTTTTCTTTTTAATTCTCCATTTTTTACATTTCTCTCGGATCTGTTTTGCCTCCATTTCTGCTTTAAGAAATAAACCGTCCTCTACCGCATTTCTTTGAAATTAGCCTACTGCAAATTAGCGCCTGATGAAAAATGCACTTAAAACACATTCGTATTTTTAGAGAACTGTTGTTAATATTGTATATGATATCATCCATCCGCGAGACCGCGACCCACCCGCAATTAATCTGATTGTATTTTTTTATTACCCGACCCGCGGATCATCCGCAGCGCCCGCGGATTTAACCGCCATCCGCGCATCACTACTGCCCGAAGAACTTCTTCAACTCTCCCCCACTTACTGGTTTTGCACCAAAGTCCAGCATTTGTTGTTTGGGTGGTGGGGGACCTGCTGCTCTCTGCTTCGCAACACCTGGCGGGACTTAATCTGTAGATTGGACTGTGCAGTGCTTTGACTCCAATTGTTTCTTCAAATTTGACGTAGTGTTTTTGTAGCTAGATAGCACTTTGTCGACAGCACAGAGAATACAACGAACCTTAATATTGTCATCTAGCGGACACAAACTCGTGACTGTATTTCCAGCTAGAAACGCGCATCTCTCTCCTCCCTCCATTGTTGTTTACATTTGCGTCGCTGCATGGTAGGGGCTATTAAACGTGAATTGTCCTCATGCTGAAAACGTGACTTGTCGCATAATGCTACGTGACTACACTCCCTGAGACGCAAGAAGAAAGCAAAAAATATATATTTTTACTAAGGAAAATGACAAAATAGTAACGCACAGTGACTTGGATAAATAACTTTAATCTGATTACTGGTTTTGGAAAATTAACGCGTTAGATTACTCGTTACTGAAAAATGTGGTCAAATTAGACTAACGCGTTACTAAGTAACGCGTTACCGGCATCACTGCTACTCACTTTGTCTTCCTCCTATTATTGTCCTGTCTTCGCTCTCCTTATAACATTAAATCTGTTTACACTTGCATTTGGATTCTTTGTTCTCACGGGCGTGACAGAATGATCTGACCAGGATGGATACAGCAAGTATGACAGAGATCAGAGACATTTTTACCAACAGCAGGTAAAAAGGTTAGGACGGAGTCTGCTCAACAGCCTGCGGCGCCCCACCCTCTTGCGGCTTCATACCCTGAAATCTCCAGCCGGCACGTCGAGCCCCGTCTACCGCCTCCTAGCTTTTACTCTGGTGAGCCCCGATTATGTCGCTCATTTCTAACTACCTGTTCTCTTCATATTACTCTCCAGCCATCATCGTTTCCTACTGAAGCAGCCAAGGTGGCTCTCGTGATTTTGCTGCTATTGGCACGAGCAGCTCTGTGGGGAACCAGCGTTTGGGAACAGAAACACCAATGCTGTTCCTCATTTCAGTCCTTTTCGGACGAGATCAAGAAGGTGTTTGACCGGGCTGCATCTGGTAGGTAGGCGGCACGGGAATTGGCTGAGCTCCGCCAGGGCAAGAGATCTGTGACGGACTACCCTATCGAATTCCGAACGCTGGCGGCCGAGTGTAAATGGAATGTGGAGGCACAATGGGATATGTTCAGATATGGACTGGCTGATCGCATCCTCGATGAGATTTACACTCTCGAGCTGCCCATCTCCCTCGATGGATTGATTGACCTGGCTATCAAAGTGGACACTAGGCTACGATGTCGCGATCAACAACCTTTTCTGAGGACTGGGGTCGATGCTGAGAATCTACCGTTCATTGGAGCGCATAATACCACCGAACAGGGTTTTGATCCGGAGCCTATGCAGGTGGGCAGAGCTCGTCTCACAAGGGAGGAGAAGGAGAGGCGCAGAGCTCGGGGACTTTGCCTGTATTGGGGAACTGCGGGTCACATCGCAGCAGGGTGCCCAGTAAAATCCGAAGGCCGTCGGTAGGAAGGAGGTTACTGACGGGCGGAGTCGCTTTTGAAAAATCCTCCTCTACCACTACTCATCTCCCAGTGCAGTTACAGGCCAGTCGCATCACTTTTTCATGCAAGGCTTTGATTGACTCAGGAGCAGAGGGTAACGTTTTGGACCGCAAGATTGCGTTGAAGCTAGGGGTTCCGTTGGTTCCTCTCAAACCTTCCATTTCAGTCAGTGCCCTCTGCGGTCAACCCCTCCCACCCGTCACCCATGCCACGGAACTGGTGAGTCTCGTTACATCGGGGAATCACTCTGAAAAAACTATTTTTATTTGATCGACTCTCCTTTGTCCCCGGTGGTTTTGGATAACCCCTGGCTTTCATGCTACAACCCTAGCATTAACTGGTGCCAGAACACTGTCTCCTCCTGGAGCGATTATTGTCATGTTTCTTGTTTATTGTCTGCACGTTATCCGGTTTCTCATTCTATGTTGCAGGATGAGCATGCGGATCTGTTAAACGTGCCCGTTATGTATCGTGACCTGAAGGGAGTGTTCAGTAAGTCTCGGGCAGCTTCTCTTCCTCCTCATCGTCCCTATGACTGTGCTATAGATTTAGTGTCAGGTACGTCTCCGCCTAAGGGCAGGTTATACTCGCTTTCTACTTCAGAAACGGAGGCCATGGAGAAATACATTTCTGATTCTCTGGCAGCCAAGATCATTCGCCCTTCCTCATCTCCGGCAGGTGCAGGTTTTTTCTTTGTGGAAAAGAAGGATGGTTCTTTGTGCCCCTGTATCGATTATCGAGGGCTGAACAGCATAACGATAAAGAATTCTTATCCTTTGCCGTTGATGTCGTCAGCCTTCGAGAATCTGCAGGGTTCTTCTATTTTTACAAAGTTGGACCTTCGCAATGCCTATCATTTTGTTTGCATGAGGGAGGGGGGATGAATGGAAAACTGCATTTATTACCCCCATGGGGCATTTTGAATATTTGGTCATGCCGTTTGGGTTGTCCAATGCCCCCGCGAGTTTCCAGGCCATGGTTAATGATGTGCTGAGGGACATGATGGATCGTTTCATTTATGTCTACCTGGACGACATTTTGATTTTTTCTCAGTCGTTCCAGAAACACACTCAGCACGTCAGACTAGTGCTTCAGAGGCTGTTAGAGAATGGGCTTTTTGTCAAGGCGGAGAAATGCGTTTTTCATGCACAGTCTATTCCTTTCTTGGGGTACATAGTGTCGTCCGAGGGAGTATGCATGGATCCCGACAAGGTTAAGGCTGTGGTTAATTGGCAAACTCCTGATTCCCGCAAGGCCCTGCAGAGGTTTCTTGGGTTTGCCAATTTCTACCGGCGTTTTATTCGAAATTACAGCCAGCTAGTCGCCCCTCTGACTGCTTTAACCTCAACCAAAACAACGTTCAGGTGGTGTAGCGCGGCTGAGACTGCGTTTTCCAAACTCAAGAGTTGCTTCGTTTCAGCTCCTATTCTCATTGCCCCTGATTCCTCTCGTCAGTTTGTGGTTGAGGTCGACACATCAGTGGTGGGGGTGGGTGGAGTTCTGTCCAGCGCTCTTCCGCGGACGGCAAGGTTCACCCTTTTGCGTATTTTTCTCATCGTTTATCCCCTGCCGAGAGTAATTACGACACTGTAATAGAGAGTTGCTGGCAGTCAAGCTTGCCTTGGAAGAATGGCGTCATTGGTTGGAGGGTGCGGGGAAACCTTTTATCATCTGGACCGACCATAAGAATCTTGAATACATGAGTATTGCCAAAAGCTTAAACTCTAGGCAGGCTCGGTGGGCATAATTTTTCGGTCGTTTCCGTTTTCTATTTCCTACCGTCCAGGTTCCAAGAACGTTAAACCTGACTCTTTGTCCCGTATTTTTGACCAATCTGAATGTCCGTTGTCTCCCGAACCTATCGTGCCTCAGAAGATCGTGCTCTCTACGATGACTTGGGAGATCGAATCGAAGGTCCTTGCCGCCTTAAAAGGGGTAATGCCTCCGCCTGGTTGCCCACCGGGTCGGTTGTTTGTGCCAGAGGATTTAAGGTCCGACGTCATTCGTTGGGGTCATTCTTCCAAGATAGCTTGTCATCCTGGGATTAGTCGAACCATTTTTCTCATTAAACAACGGTTCTGGTGGCACTCTATGGCCCGTGACATACGAAGTTTTGTTTTGGCCTGCCGGTTTGTGCCGTTTCTAAGACTTCCAATAGACCTCCTTCTGGACTCCTTCAACCGCTGTCTGTTCCTTCAAGACCCAGGTCCCATATTTCGCTAGATTTCGTTTCGGGACTCCCACCCTCCAAGGGCAACACCGTGGTTTTGACCGTGGTAGACCGGTCCTCGAAGGCAACTAATTTTCTTCCTCTGCCCAAATTGCCTTCTGCCAGAGAGACAGCGGTTGCTGTCATTCACCACGTTTTCCGTATTCATGGCCTCCCGGTGGACGTGGTCTCTGACAGGGGGCCTCAGTTTATCTCCAAATTTTGGAAAGAATTTTGTCACTTGTTGGGGGCTACGGTTAGTCTTTCTTCCGGGTACCACCCCCAGAGTAACGGACAGACGGAGAGGGCTAACCAAGATCTTGAGCGCATGTTGTGGTGTTTGATATCCCAGAACCCATCCTCATGGAGTCAGCAACTGTCGGTTGTGGAGTACCCGCACAATTCGTTACCAGTGTCGTCTATGGGCCTATCCCCATTTGAGGCTAGTTTAGGTTACCAGCCACCTGTTTTCAGAGTTTGGAATCCGAAGTCGCGGTCCCTTCTGCCCACGCCTTTGTCCAGAGGTGCGTCCGCACCTGGAGCATGGCTAGAAAGGCGACCACCACCGGTCTAAGCCTCCCGTCTACGCCGTTGGTCAAAGAGTGTGGCTTTCATCCAAGAACATTCCTCTCCGTACCGTTTCTAATAAACTTGCTCCCAAATTCATTGGCCCGTTTACTGTCACCAAAAAAATGAGTCCGGTGGCAGTCCGCCTCAAACTTCCTCCAGCGTACAGGAGAATTCATCCCGTATTTCATGTTTCCAAATTAAAACCATTTTTTTTGCTACCATTAATCCGCCTACCCCAGTTCCCCAACCGCCGCGACTCGTAGATGGGGAACTAGTATATTCGGTAAAACGTATTCTGGACTCTAGGCGGAGGGGACGCGGATTTCAATACTTGGTGGACTGGGAGGGCTACGGTCCTGAGGAGAGGAGTTGGGTCCCTGCCAGAGACATATTGGATAATTCACTTATTGATGATTACAAGGGGTACTGTCACGGTTCATGGATGGCACTCTTGCTCAGTGTTCACCTAAGTCTCTTGTCAGATCTGTCCAGGAGTAGCGGGTATTATCATCTTGCTGAGGACTACCAGTAGCCGTTTGGATCTTCGGTATGGTTGGACTAAATCTGTAAACGATCGGAGATCCACATCTAGACACTACTCACTTTGTCTTCCTCCTATTATTGTCCTGTCTTCGCTCTCCTTATAACATTAAATCTGTTTACACTTGCAATTGGATTCTTTGTTCTCTCGGCATGACAATGTTGTGTGCACAAGATCATAGTAAAAGGATCGACATCCTTCGTTGTGGCAAAGAGTTTGACAGCAAACAGAACAGATTAATCAAAGCAGAGATCATACAGGAATGAGATAAACAGAGATGACTAATTCAATTACGTTTTATTTTGAATTATTGATGACATAAAAATTCACAGTGCTGATGATTTCCCCCACATTAATTCTGCCATTGTTATACTGGTAGTACACTGGAAGCTATCGGGGAAACAGATTACATTTGATCGAATGCCAAAATCGGAATTTAGCCCTTTAGCAAAACGTGATTGGCTGAAGTTAGAACATGGCCTACTGGAAAACAAAAGCGGAAGTTAACCGATTGGCTTGCATAGATAGTGGGCGGAGTCCAACTATTTGTGGATTGTGCCCACGGATTGACGTTAGAAATGAAAATCCACAAATGTATTGGAATGGAAACGGGACAGGAGACTGGCGAGGAACCCGGCTGAAGCGCCGGCTGGATCACTGGACTTCCAGACTGGACGTCAGCTGCCGCATCGGCTGGGATGCCGGCATCACCGGCCTGGACGCTCCTCTATTACGCTTCTCCCTCCTCCTCCGGTCAATTAAGCCCATGGCCGGACCCGTGGAGGACAGAGGGATTTCTGGGTGTACAGACGTCATCCCCAAACTCCTTGTTACAAATATGGTAGAACGATTACTTCAACTACCAAAGATGCTTTTCTCGTTAATCTGCCTGAATTGTCTAAAAAATCTAGCATGAGTAAAAACGTTTACAATTTTGACTCTACTATTGAAATTTTTAACTCTACCTTCTCGGAAATATTAGACACAGTTGCTCCTCTACGTTTAAAGAAAATTAGAAATAGCAGCCCAACACCGTGGTATAATGAACACACTCAGACTCTAAAGAAAGCGTCCCGGAAAATGGAGCGCAACTTTAAGAAAACTAATTTAGAGGTATTTCGTATAGCATGGAAGGATAGTACTCGAAAATACAGGAATGCCATAAAAACGTCTAGATCCGCCTACTTTTCATCACTAATAGAGGAAAACCATCACAACCCTAGGTTTTTATTTAACACCTTGGCTAAATTAACAAAAAATAAGTCGTCAGCGACGTCAGATTCTGATTATCAGCATAACAGTGATGAATTTATGAACTGCTTCACTAGTAAAATCCAAGATATAAGAGAAAAAATTATAACAATGCAACCGGAAGTTAAACCCGCTGAACAAACTAACTACAGCACCCCTAAGGAGAAATTGCAATTATTTTCTACAGTAGATCACGATGAACTGTCTAAAATCATTAGATCATCTAAATCAACAAAATGCATACTAGACCCCATGCCTACAAAACTACTGAAAGAAATGCTCCCAGAAATTATAGATCCTCTTCTTAGTATTATTAACTCATCTCTGACATTAGGACATGTGCCTAAAGTATTTAAGGTGGCTGTTATAAGGCCCCTTGTAAAAAAACGCAAACTCGACCCTAAAGAACTAGGGAATTACAGGCCTACATTGAATTTACCTTTTATATCTAAAGTTCTGGAAAAAAGTAGTTTCAACTCAATTACGCTCCTTCCTCCAAAGGAATGACATTAATGAAGAATTCCAGTCTGGATTTCGAGCATGTCATAGGACAGAGACTGCTTTGATCAGAGTTACAAATGATCTGCTTTTAGCGTCTGACCGTGGCTGTATTTCGTTATTGGTGCTGCTAGACCTTAGTTATGCATTTGACACCATTGACCACAGCATACTTCTACATAGACTCGAAAATTACGTCGTCATTAACGGAATAGCATTGAAATGGTTTAAGTCTTATTTATCTGACCGTTTTCAATTTGTAGCAATAAACAATGAGGTGTCCCGCAAATCGCAAGTCCAGTACGGTGTACCACAGGGCTCAGTCTTGGGGCCTCTGCTCTTCGCATTATACATGCTACCTCTAGGAGATATAATAAAGCGACACGGAATTAGCTTTCACTGTTATGCTGATGATACTCAACTTTATATTTCCTCGAAGCCTCATGAAACCCAGCAGTTCCATCGAATAAAGGATTGCATAGTTGACTTAAAAAACTGGATGAGTAACAATTTTTTACTACTAATCTCGGACAAAACAGAAGTGTTACTTACTGGACCGAAAACCGCTATACGTTACAACCAAGAATACTGCTTAGCGATTGACGGATGCTCCATAAAATCCTCGTCGTCAGCTAAGAATCTTGGCGTTGTATTCGATAGTACTCTGTCATTTGAAAGCCATGTCGCCAACACCTGTAAAATTGCATTTTTCCATTTTAAGAATATATCTAATCTACGTCATATGCTGTCACTGTCAGATGCAGAGAAATTAATTCATGCATTCATGACATCAAGACTAGATTACTGTAATGCACTTCTTGGTGGTTGCCCTGCAGGCCTATAACAAAAACTGCAACTGATTCAAAAGGGGGCAGCTCGAGTTCTTACACGTACAAAAAAGTATGAGCATATAACCCCGGTTCTGTCAACCTTGCACTGGTTACCTATAAAGCATCGCATTAACTTTAAGATCTTGCTTATTACCTATAAAGCCTACATGGTCTAGCGCCGCAGTATTTGAATGAACTTCTATTGTATTACAGACTTCCACGTTCATTTTGCTCTCAGGCGTCCTGTCAGTTGGTAAGACCTAGAATTTCAAAATCAAGTGCAGGTGGTAGATCCTTTTCTTATCTAGCGCGTAAACTTTGGAATATACTTCCCTGCACTGTCCGGGAGGCAGACACACTCTGTTAGTTTAAATCTAGACTAAAGACGCATCTTTTTAATCTTGCATACACTACACTTCCATTATATGAATCCTCAGAGGATTTAGGCTGCATTATTTAGATCAACCGGAACCAGGAACACATCCAACAACAATTGATGTACTTGATGCATCAAAGAGTGCAGAACAGTACTCTACTCTCAGCCAGTCTCGTCCCTTTGTTCCAAGGTTACCGCAGGATTCAGTTCATGCCCAGACCTGATGGCAGAGCTGAGAATGGGAAGCGGTGACCTGACAAGAACTAAGAGGATAGAGCTGGATAAAGAATGCGGCAACTTTGATTTTCCTACAACATTTCAAATGCTATTAGATTGTTAATGATAATCTTAAATCTATCATTTACCTTATTAAGTTTATTTTTTTATTTTTATTAAGCCTTGTTGTGCAAGCACTGTAGAGCTTGTGCAGAGGCAGCAGCTTTTGCCAGAGGGGAACTGGAATCCCCTGGTTGGGCCTGAGTTCTCCTGAGGTTTTTTTTCTCGATTGGAGTTTTGGGTTCCTCACCACCGTTTCATATTGTTTTGCACTATCTACCTGGCCGGGGGGGGCTGCTTTAGAATTCAGAAATTAGACATAATTAATATTGCATATAAGAATTTATTTATTTATTTTTTATGAATATTTTTTTTTTTTCATCACACAAGTAAAACATAACTTACATGTACAGTGCCTTTTGCTGGTACAAACATAAATAATACTACACTTTAACGCCTGTTCCTGATTAACAAACAATGATATTAACATTTTACCGTATTACATTACATTCCCGCCCCCCAACCACATTCCTACAATTTTGGTAAAAGGTCTATTCAGCTCACGTAATAGAGTACATTAACAAGCAATAAGGTAAGAGTACAGAATAATCACCTTTCCTGGTGAGCGGCCGCAGATTTTAATTGGAATGAAGAAATAAGGAAAAAAAAAAAACAACAAACAAACTCTGCGCATCATTTCAGTCTTCCTGTAAGTGTGCTTTAAATTGTTCCCATATCTTATTGTAGGTTGATATTTTATTGCTTAAAGTAAATCTCAGCTCTTCTAAATGCAACATATTTCCCAAATCTCTGATCCACATCTCAAAAGTGGGAACAGAATCTAATTTCCAAATATGTAGTAGAAGTCTCTTTGCAAGCAAAATACAAAACGATATGGCCTGTGATTGGTGACATTCACTACAGCCGTTCTCTGCTCCTAATATACCAATGTAAGGGTCAGGTTCCATGTTTGTGGAATATACCTTTGAGAGAAATTTGAAAATACGATCCCAGAATGGCTGTATTCTACTGCAAGCCCACAAAGAATGAAACAATGTGCCGTCCGTCACTTTGCATTTGTTACATACAGGAGAAATTGTCGGATAAATTCTGTGAAGTTTTGTCTTGGAGTAGTGAAGCCTGTGTATTATCTTATATTGGATTAAATGATGTCTTGCATTTACAGAACATGTATGAACGCTCTGCAAGCAATCATTCCACACATCGTCAGGAATGTTGCTGCCAAATTCTTTTTCCCATTCACCCTTTATTGCATCCGTATTACTATCTATTTTCCCCAATAATAAATTATAAAACAGAGACACATTTCCCTTCTCCCCTGGTGTAACATTAACAATTACCTCCAAAATGGGGTTTGTACTAAGCGTTTCAAAGTTAGCAATGTTTTTCCTGACATAATCTCTGACCTGTAAGTAGCGAAAGAAATGATGTTAATGGATGACTAGATTAACAAAGTTCGGGAGAAGCCAGAGCAGATAATTAAGACCGGCTGGTTCGCAATCAGCAATCATAGACCCTACCCTATCAGCTCAAGCGAACCAGCACATAAGTAGACAAGATTCTTACCCGAAGCCATCTCTAAAGGATTACACATCACATGAAGGACGTGAGGTATTCAATGGATCATACGGGTTTGAAAAACGAGGCAGTCACGCAGCAGGACCGATCCGTAAGGCAACATTTTCAAATACATCTTCCCGCAGATTCGGGAAGCGATTCCGTATCCCTGCTTGTTTATGTCGCGCTCGTCACCTCGTTCGTTCCCACATGCAATTGCTGCCGGGACACTAGCTCGCTGCTAAACGCCGGCTCATTGCAAACGCTAGCTCGCTGCTAACGTCGGCTCACTGCTAACGGGGAACGAGCGTTAAGACGCCGGCACCATCAAACATGGTCTAGTACGGCTAACAAGATCACGGTAATTCTACCCAATCCAATAAAAACACACCCAATGACAACACGTTAACGTTTCAATGGCTGCATAATAATCTTGGGGGAAACGATTCATTCTGTCGTCCCATGCAGCAACGTTGACTCTCAAATTCAATGACTCATTTCCGATACTTCACAATTTCTGAGAATGTATGATTATAAATTGAGTTTACAAATGCTTGAACAGCCGAACCCGTTGTCAAGCAAGAAGCTGGGTGAGTACAATCTTTTAATACATTTCGATGTATCCACTGTCATTTCACGGCGCCACTGCGCTCAAGATTGGCATATCGCTATCCAGCACGGTTCCGTGCCGTCTAGCGAACGTCAGTCATACTATCCTTAAAACTCCGGAGATTAGTAACATAATCGGCACTTCCGAAAGGGATCACTAGTCAACAAAAAACGTCTGTATCATCCAACGGGATAAGTTTCTACACAGGGTGCCGTTCTCATTTACATCTTGCCCAAGTAACGCACGCACCCGTTACCTTTAAAGGTGCAGTTTGTAACAATTTCGCAGTAAACTATCCCCAAACCACAAGCAAATGTTTCATATATATATTTTCTTCAACGGAGTATTTACTATATCTCAAATAATTCCATCTACTTGTAAATCGTATTTGTTACCGCCTTTCTGACGTAGAAACCGCATCACCACAGTGTCGTGGACAAAGGTGGAAGTAGAGTCCAGTGTCTAGTTAGCCACAAGCTCGTTTCAAGCGGTAACTCATTAATGGACCACAAATATATGCAACATAATCATAAACTTTATTGCTCTACTTAATAGGCTAACATGATTTTGCGTTCCCGTCTGACTGATGGCCGTCAGCGGTGAAGACAACAGATCCCATCATTCCACGCGCCTTCACAGCATCATCCAGCTACGGCCTGTCGTTTGATTGTGCGCCATCTAGGGCGGTTGTTACAAACTGTAGGCTTGAGCTACACAACAGGGGCATGCACCAGTATATTTACCAGTTGCTTAACCGCAAGATCTCTATGGTATCTCGTCTGCCAACCTGAACACAACCGCGTCTTGGAATCGCAACGCAGTCACAATGTTAACTCTGAAATAATTGTTTTTTGACCCACACAGTGCGCACATCAACTTGAAGATACATGAGCATTCCACAAGTCAGCTAGGCTAGGCTGCGCTCCATGTGAGCCATCGTCAATGCCAGCTGTTCTCCAGTTGGGGGGCAGACGGGACATTGCCTGCTTCCTCGCAAGGCAACCGCCAGCACAGCTCGAGCTGGCCTGCAACAGCACTTTCCGGTCACGTTTACCCGCTTAACATCACTCCTCCACCTACCCAAGCACCCGCCTCATGGCCAGCGGATCTGCTACTAACAGCCGTCGCTTGCCAGGATGCCGTCACCGGTCTGAGGAAGCACCAGTTGGCCGCTCCAGCGGAAGCCACAACTACCCTCATCTCTGCGACTCAGGCAAAATCTCAGCATACTTTGGCGACTGCTGTCCCCATGCTGTTGCCTTCAAACGCTGGAACCTCTTCCGGTCTCTAACAGCATCAGGACGCAGATTTTAGCAGAAATTCAGGCTGCTTGCACCATAGGCAGACCAATCACCAACGCCGGTTCCCCCCCCTTTTTGGCCTCACTATTTTGTCAGGGGATTTCGAGGCAAGAACCCAATTGCAAGGCAGACAGGAGGTGAGGAAGGGGTTAACAGGTTTATTAGACTGAAGACAAGAACACTACAAAAAGGTCAAAACAAAACCCACAATGGGGAAAACAGGACAGGATAAATAATAACCTTAACAACTAACACTGACTGACTAAGACTACAAAACAAACACTGGAAACAAACACTAAACTGACACTTACTATAAGGAAACAGGAAACAGGAACAACGACTTAGCATGGAGTCTAACAGGAACGAGTACAAGAACATCTACAGCATACATCAAACAGGCAAGGTATCACATACAGCAACGCTTACAGCAAACATCGAACAATGAACCAGCACTGGACAATGAAACAAGAGGGTGTTTTATAGGGGAAACAGACAAAGGATAATTAATAGGGGCCAGGTGATAAGGGTTAACAATCAAGGAAAGCTAATCAACACAAACTAGGAAACAGGAGGTTGGGAACGATGACGCAGACTAGAGAGAGAGAGAGTATGGCGGCAAATAAGTGCCAAAATAGTCTCCCTCTCACATGAAACAAAGGATTCTGTATGATTCCACCTCTAAACCAAGAAATACCTGACAAAGAGAGGTGAAACCATGACAGAACCCCCGCCTTAAGGAGCAGCAACCTGATGCTCCTCAAAGGCACGAACAAGACAAGGCAGACTGGGACAAAGACAAGATCAAACAAAACATGGAGAACCGGACTAGGGGCAGACAGGCAATGACAATCAGGGGATTAGGGTGACTCAATAAAAATAACAAACAAGGGAGGGGGGGTGGGGGCAAACAAGGAAAAATAGGGAGTCCAGAAAGGGCAGGGCTGGGAGGGGAAGTCCAAACCCTGGGGGACGCGCCAGAGCGCGGAGCCCCAGGGGGCTTGACAGGGCTTGGCGCCGGTCGGAAGGCCGGCTGGACAGGGCTTGACGCCGGTCGGAAGGCCGGCTGGACAGGGCTTGACGCCGGTCGGAAGGCAGGCTGGACAGGGCTTGACGCCGGTCGGAAGGCCGGCTGGACAGGGCTTGACGCCGGTCGGAAGGCCGGCTGGACAGGGCTTGACGCCGGTCGGAAGGCAGGCTGGACAGGGCTTGACGCCGGTCGGAAGGCCGGCTGGACAGGGCTTGACGCCGGTCGGAAGGCCGGCTGGACAGGGCTTGACGCCGGCTGCTGGGCCGGGCTGGGTGCCGGCTGCTGGGCCGGGCTGGGTGCCGGCTGCCGGGCTGGGTGCCGGCTGCTGGGCCGGGCTGGGTGCCGGCTGCTGGGCCGGGCTGGGTGCCGGCTGGTCGGAGGAATCTACGGCCGTAGTGTCCTCTCGGACCGTCCCGCCCTCACGGCGCCCCCCCAAAAAATATTTGGGGCTGGAAAGCTCCGGACTCAGGACCACAGGACTCGGGACCACAGGACTCGGGACCACAGGACTCGGGACCACAGGACTCGGGACCACAGGACTCGGGACCACAGGACTCGGGACCCCCAGGGCTCGAGCCGCCCTCCGGAGTCTCTTTCTCCCCCGCTTGCCAACGGGACTGGTAGGCGGTGGAGTGGCTACAGGTGGCGAGGAGAGACCTATGAATCCGATCCGCAGGACCTGGTCCTCCGGGATGGGAACCAGGGGTGGTGAAGTGACCGGCGAGATAGGGTCCCGGGTTTCCTCACGGTTCATAGCGTACCGGAGTAGGTCAGTAAACCCCAGGGACCGCAGCATCCTTACCTCTGAAGGCTTGAGGGGTTCATCAAGGCAGCTGTTGAAAATGACTTTGAGTTCCGCCTCGGTGAACCCCGAATTGCCCGCAGAGGCAAGGGACTCCCAAGCAAAGTCCCTGATGTCGGACCCCCTCTGTCGGAGTCCGTACAGCACGTGAGCTTGGCGACAACGTAGAGCCGCCAAGGAGGTGGAACTCTCTGCCTGCTGGGTTCGGTCTGGCTGGTTCATTATGTCAGGGGATTTCGAGGCAAGAACCCAATTGCAAGGCAGACAGGAGGTGAGGAAGGGGTTAACAGGTTTATTAGACTGAAGACAAGAACACTACAAAAAGGTCAAAACAAAACCCACAATGGGGAAAACAGGACAGGATAAATAATAACCTTAACAACTTACACTGACTGACTAAGACTACAAAACAAACACTGGAAACAAACACTAAACTGACACTTACTATAAGGAAACAGGAAACAGGAACGACGACTTAGCATGGAGTCTAACAGGAACGAGTACAAGAACATCTACAGCATACATCAAACAGGCAAGGTATCACATACAGCAACGCTTACAGCAAACATCGAACAATGAACCAGCACTGGACAATGTAACAAGAGGGTGTTTTATAGGGGAAACAGACAAAGGATAATTAATAGGGGCCAGGTGATAAGGGTTAACAATCAAGGAAAGCTAATCAACACAAACTAGGAAACAGGAGGTTGGGAACGATGACGCAGACTAGAGAGAGAGAGAGTATGGCGGCAAATAAGTGCCAAAATAGTCTCCCTCTCACATGAAACAAAGGATTCTGTATGATTCCACCTCTAAACCAAGAAATACCTGACAAAGAGAGGTGAAACCATGACATATTTAATCAAATCATCCTCTAAATACCTTGCTAACCGCCTCCAGAAACTCAATCATCCATGCCGTTTCTGACAGGACCCAACAGTCATACCTCACGGCTTGGAGGAATTCCAAAATGTTTCACCTCTCATACAACATCCCCTTCCCGGATTCTTCCCTCCTCTCAATCAGGTCACTCATCTCCTTCCTCAACAACACAAAGCTTCTCCAAGCCAGCTCCATCAAAGGTTACTTGAGCGGGATCCAATTTTTCACAATTGATGTTCAACGCACCTTTCCCAGACCGAGGAATTTCTCAGACATCCATGTTCCTCCAGGCAATCCAGAGAAACCAACCCACTTCCCGAGATGCCAGACAACAACCCATCACCTTAGAAGTCCTAACCAAATGAATCTCTAATCTTCGCAGGGGCTGGAATTCACTACTACATCTCACTTCGACCCTTCAGTTCATCTTACCATTTCTGAATTGTCCATACTCCATTCTGACACAATCTCGTTCTTGATCAAGCAAAGCAAGCAAGACGGACCAGGCCAAACGAGGTCATCTGCTCACCTATCCAGCCGTTCCAAACCCTGGCAGCATACATCCCCTTCAGGACGTCACAAGTTACATCTCCATCCGACCCTCTCTTCATGGACGATTCTGATCGCCCCGCTTCTCGTTTTTGGTTCATCTAAAACATCTAAAAATCGATGCTGTTACGTCTAGGCATCCCAGCGGATCTATTCTCCACCCATTCATTCCGCATTGGCGCGGCAACCACTGCCGCCCAAAAAAGCCCTCATGCAGTCTCAGATCCAAGCGATCGGCCGTTGGTCGTCCGACGCATTCAAGAGCTACATCAGGACCGACCGTGCCCACATCAGGAAAACACACCGGACTCTCCTCACCCACCTCGTCAAGCATCAGCCTGCATCCACCCACCAAGCATCGCCTCCTAGATGAGGCATCATCACTGCGCCTCCCCGCACCAGAGACACCTTCACTCCATGCCACCCACCCCTTCACGTTCTGCCACAGCAGAATGTCTTTCTCTCATTAATTGAATCCCTGCATGTCTCCCTCACCTCTTCCTGGAAGTATTGTGCTTCCTCCCTTACTCTGCAGCAGCAGTCTCAATCACTTTCCTATCACCTCCTCGAAGCCAGTATCGCCGCAGCGACCGCCCCCCCAGGGCCCGTGCTTCTTTCCGTGCCCTGCAGCGCAGTCACAATCACTTTCCATCCCTTCCAATCACCTCCTTGAAGCCAGTATCGCACCACGCGACCGCCCCCGCAAGGGCCCGTGCTTCATCCCTCACTCTGCCGCAGCAGAACGTCTCTCCTCCACTTAAATCGAATCCCTGCATGTTTCCCTCACCTCTTCCCGGAAGTATCGTGCTTCCTCCCTTACTCTGCCGTCACAATCACTTTCCTATCACCTCCTCGAAGCCAGTATCGCCGCAGCGACCGCCCCCGCAGGGGCCCGTGCTTCCTTCCGTGCTCTGCAGCGCAGTCACAATCACTTTCCATCCCTTACAATCACCTCTTCGAAGCCAGTATCGCCGCAGCGACCGCCCCCGCAGGGGCCCGTGCTTCTTTCCGTGCTCCGCAGCGCAGTCACAATCACTTTCCATCCCTTACAATCACCTCTTCGAAGCCAGTATCGCCGCAGTGACCGCCCCCGCAGGGGCCCGTGCTTCTTTCCGTGCTCCGCAGCGCAGTCACAATCACTTTCCATCCCTTACAATCACCTCTTCGAAGCCAGTATCGCCGCAGCGACCGCCCCCGCAGGGGCCCGTGCTTCATACTTCTCTCTGCCGCAGCAGAATGTGTTCCCCCCATACTAGAAGCTAGCGTCACCGCAGTGACCGCCCACAGGCTTTCAATCTTCACTCTGCCGCAGCAGATATCACGCATCTCTAAGCTGACTTTGCCGCAGCGAGTGCCCCCTCAAAGCTACCATCGCCGCAACTACAACCATGCTCTGCCACAGCAGACGCCTTTCATCAGGAAGCTTGCTTCACCGCAGAATTCACTTCCACAGAGGCCTTTTTCCATTCTCGCTCTGCTGCAGCAGAGGCCATGCACGCTCATGCCAGAATCACCGCAGCGACTGCCCCTGCAGGTGCCTGTGGTTCCAACTCGTGCCCTGCTGCAGCAGACGCCACGCATTTCGAAGGTAACTTTGCAGCAGCAAATGCCCAAGCAGGGGCCCATTGCTTCAAACTTCTCTCTGCCGCAGCAGAACGTGTTCCACCCCATCCGCGCAAGAAGCCGGAGTCACCGCAGTGACCACCCCTGGGCTTCCAATCTTTACTCTGCCGCAGCAGATGTCACGCATTTCGAAGCTAACATGACTGCAGCAAATGCCCCGCAGGGGACCACTGCTTCCTACTCACGCTCTGCCTCAGCAAACACCTTTCATCCTCAAAGCCAGCGTCGCCACAGCGACTGCCCAACAGAGGCCCGTGCTTGCAAACCATTCCCTGCCTCAGCAGACGCCTGGCATCAGGAAGCTTGTTTCGCCGCAGAGAACAACTCCACAGAGGCCCGTGCTTCCAACTAATGCTCTGCCACAGCACACAGGCAAAAGTCACCCTGCCGAAGCTAGCCAACCTTCCAGCTCTGTTGCTCCCCAGGAACATGATCCTCATTCACGACCACAGAAGAGCTCCCTCAGAAATCTACATCCAGACGTGATGACAACACCTGCTACATCAGGACCTGCGCGACCACAAACCACCATCCAGGAAGCCTTTCTCTCAGCGGTCTTGTTTTTGGGAGTATGCGCTACCTGGCTGCTGTCCAACTCATATCCTTGCACTTTTTGGGGGGTGAGTTCTGGGTTCGGCCGTTTCCGAGCTCGGCGCACTCGCCCCTATTGGGGGGCGGGAGCGTTCCGGGATCGGATGGAATCGGCGAGCTCGGAACCTGCTCCCCGGACAGCGCGCCAAACACGCATACTTTACTACCCCTGCTATCTTCATTATCTGCTCAGGTGAACTCGTGAAATGATGTTAATGGATGACTATAGATTAACAAAGTTCGGGAGAAGCCAGATCAGATAATTAAGACCGGCTGGTTCGCAATCAGCAATCATAGACCCTACCCTATCAGCTCAAGCGAACCAGCACATAAGTAGACAAGATTCTTACCCGAAGCCATCTCTAAAGGATTACACATCCCACCACCTCCCCGGCTCCTCCACCTGAGCTATTGTCGATAGCAGAACTCCGGGGGGTGAGTTCTGGGTTCGGCCGTTTCCGAGCTCGGCGCACTCGACCCTATTGGGGGGCGGGAGCGTTCCGGGATCGGATGGAATCGGCGAGCTCGGAACCTGCTCCCCGGACAGCACGCCAAACACGCATACTTTACTACCCCTGCTATCTTCATTATCTGCTCAGGTGAACTCGTGAAACTTTTAGGAGTGAGAGAGAACTCTTGTTTAAGCTGTTCGAAGGAGCAGAAGGTACCTTCTTTATAAAGATCGTTGCTAACCCCTTATGCTTCCAATGATTAAAAAGCACATCAGATAATCCAGGGGGGAAAGTATGATTGTTACATATTGGGGTATCTAGATATATATCTGGGATTTTCAGATGTGTCTTAATCTGTTTCCATATCTTAATTGAATTAGAAATTATTATATTTCCATTAAGATTTGTGCTATTTATTTTGTCTTTACTATTGAGCAAGGCTGGGAGGGAAGTCTTATTACAAAAAGCTTCTTCGATTTTCAGCCATTCTGGCTTGTTTTCTGGGTCAATAGACCCAGCTTTCCTCCACCACATCAGAACATTTAAATTAGCTGCCCAATAATACAATTTAAAATTAGATAGACTTAATCCTCCTTCACCTTTTGTTTTATTTAAATGTTTTCTGCTAATCCTAGCAGTTTTGTTGGCCCAAATAAAACTAGATATGATAGATTCAAGTTGCTTAAAAAAGAGAATGGGAATAAAGGAAGGAATGGCCTGGAAGACATATAAAAATCTTGGAAGTGCTACCATTTTAATGGCATTGATTCTGCCAACCATAGACATAGGGAGAGTTTTCCAATAAATAATGTTGTCTTTAAGTTGTTCAATTTTCTTTTTCCAATTTAATTTTAATAGCATGTCAGGGTTCTTAGTTATAATTATACCTAAGTATTTAAAAGAGTGATTTGCAACTTTAAATTTGACATTTTCTAGGAACTTTTTATCTATATCATCAGAGACGGGCATTAATTCACTTTTTTCCCAATTTATTGTAAATCCAGAAACCCTTCCAAATTGGTGGAGAACCTTAAGTAATGGAGGGATAGATAGTTCAGGATTCTTAATGTATAAAAGAACATCATCCGCATGAAGCGAAATATGTTGAGGTCTGCCTTGCACTGTGATTGGAGTTATAGTAGGATGTTGCCTGATAATTGTGGCTAATGGTTCCATAGAAATTGCAAATAAAAAGGGGGATAAGGGGCATCCCTGTCGTGTACCGCGGAAAAGTTTAAATGAGTTTGAGACATCCTGGTTGGTAATTATGGAGGCTGTTGGATATGCATAAATTATTTCAATCCACTTAATAAATCCTGCACCGAATCCAAATTTACTTAATGTAGCCATCATATATTTCCATTCTATTTGGTCAAAAGCTCTCTGAGCGTCCAGTGATATTACACAGGTTTTATAGTTTTTCTTGTTATACAAGATATTAAAAAGCCTTCTTAGATTGAAATATATATGTCTGTTGGGAATGAAACCTGTCTGATCTTTGTGAATAATGGAGCAAATGTGTTTTTTTAATCTATTAGCAAGAATTTTGCTTATAATCTTGGATTCCAACGGAATGAGCGAGATTGGACGATAAGATGACATCTTTAATTTGTCTCTACCCGGTTTTGGGATTAATACTATATTAGCTTTGTACATTGTTGGTGGGAATTTGCCTTCCATTTTAGCATTTTTGATCAAACGGTGTATCATCGGTATCAACAGATTTTTAAATTTCTTGTAGAACTCAGCGCTAAAACCATCAGGATCAGCGGCTTTGTTGTTAGGTAACTTTGATATTACTTCATGTAATTCTTCTAGTGTAACCTCTTTATCCAGAACCTGCTTCGCTTCAGTGCTTATGCTAGGAAGGTTCAACTGGGAAAAGAACTCGTCTATGGCTTGTTGGTCTGCTTCACACCTTGATTTATAGACATCTTTGTAATATCCTGCAAAGCAATGATTGATCTTCTTGGGATCAACAACTATGTTTCCGTTAGTCGCTCGAATTTCATGTATTGCTCGTGTTGCCTGATCCTGTTTCAGCTGGCGGGCAAGCAGTTTTTGGGGTTTTTCACCTATTTCAAATATTTTTTGAAAGAAAGTTTCTTCAATATATTTTTTGAAAGTATTGAGTTATACTCGCTTCGTAGGACTATTATTTTTTTGAGAGTGGCTTCGCTACTTGTTGATCTATAGTCCCTTTCCAATTCGTCTATTCGCTCCTCGATTTCAGTCAGTTTAACTCTTTCTTGCCTGTTTTTTTTGGACTGGTACGCTATGATATCGCCCCTAATTACTACTTTCATTGTCTCCCATAAAACCGAATCAGATACATCCCCTTTATCATTATTTTCTAAGAAATTTATTAATTTACTTGATAAATATTCACAAAATTTGTCGTCGTTTAACAGCGTGTTGTCGAATTTCCAGGTGTAGGTTCCCCTGCACTCTTTTATTTTTAAATTAAGAGACACTGGGGCATGGTCTGATATTAACTTGGTGTGATATTGTGTCGAAACTACATATTGCAATAACCTAGAGTCTATAAGGAAAAAATCAATCCTTGAATATGTTTTGTGAACAGAAGAATAAAATGAAAAATCCTGATCTGCAGGATGCATAGCCCTCCAGCTGTCTATTAAATTGAGCTTTTTCATGTAGTTATTTATTATACTTGAGGATTTACTCATTGTGGTCCGAGGAGGACGAGTATCTGACTTAGCATTTAGAACGCAATTATAATCACCAGCCATAATGACTTGTGAATGCAAAAAATCTGGTACGATTTTGAAGACTTTCTGAAAAAAAGGAGGATCGTCAAAATTAGGACCATATATATTCACCAAGGTGAGAGGTAAGGAGTTTATCTCCCCACATACAATAAGGTATCTGCCATTTATATCTTTAATTGTTTGCTTATGTATAAAAGGAATTGTTTTTTTAATCAAGATCGCCACACCCCTCGCTTTGGTAGAGAAATTCGATTGGTACACGTGTGACATCCACGGAGCCTTAATACTAAATTTTGCGGTTGCCTTAATATGCGTTTCTTGAAGAAACACAATATCCGCTTGCAGTTTCTTGAGATGCGAGTACACTTTCCCTCTTTTCACTGGATTGTTTAGTCCCCTTACATTCCAACTTAAAAGTTTCAATGAGCCGTCACCCTTACTATTTGTATCGTTACTCATTTTTTAATGTAAGGTGTGTTTTTCGTAACCTTTTTAAACACAGACTGTATTTTAAACCTTTTACCTTTAACTCAAATGCACTGCTATACCCATGAACTCGAACTTTGTTAAATAAGAACAAAAACCCATTTGCTTTAGCAACCCCCCCCTCCCATTTTTGTAGCATCCTGTTTTACAAACATAGATGCCCTCCCCCACACTATTAACATTTGCATCTATCAACTCACCCTCGATGCAATCTGGCATTCTGTCTACGAGACAGCTCACCACTGATCTACTGACAGCACTATAGAAACCCTGTAGTCTACCACTAACTCAAATATACAATTTTTGTTAACTCTTATTGTCCACAGTGTCAAAGCAGCAACTCCTCAATTTCACCAGTTTTCCACAGCGCCTCTAAGGTAAACCTCTACCGATTCCGGTGATTCAAAGACCCTCGTTTCCTTGCCACTTACAGTCACCATAAACTTTGATGGAAAACGAAAGCCACATCTCACTTCGTGCTCCCTGCATTTCTTCCGTATGTTGTCAAACTTTTGTCTCTGTTTTAAGACATCCGCTGCTAGGTCCGGGAACACGTGGATTTTACGTCCGTCATATTCCAAGGGTTTCGATCTCGCCAGGCGCAAGATGTGTTCTTTCACTTGATAATGATGGAGTCTGACAATGAACGCCCGTGAACGGCCTTCTCTTGGAGGCTGTGGTGATCTGTGCGCCCTATCCCCTGATAGCACGCATACATCTGGCTTACGTCTATTTGACGTCTGCATTTACATCTTACAGACATCTACAATACATAGTTTGCTCATCTGCAATACGTCTCGGAGATGTCTGCTGTCAGACGTTATATAGACATCTTGAAGACGTCTGTAAGATGTTTATGATTTAGAATGGATGTAAATCTGCTCTTTCTAAGATGTTTAGCAGATGTTTTTACGCAGCAAATCTCAAGATCTTTAGCAGACGTATTACAGACATTCAAACGTCTCCGAGACGTATTGCAGATGAGCAAACTACGTATTGTAGATGTCTGTAAGATGTAAATGCAGACGTCAAATAGACGTAAGCCAGATGGATTGTGCTATCTGGGTCGATTTTGACTGGATTATCCGTGTTCTCCTCGCCCAGTACCCGTGTCAGAAGTTTCGTCACGAACTCTGTAGGTCTACCATTTTCCACACCTTCTTTAATGCCGACTATCCGAATATTTTGCCGTCGAGATCTTGATTCTAAATCGCTGGTCTTTTCCCTGAGCCGTTCACAGTCATTCTCCAGTCGTGCGCACATCCTCTCCAGCGACTCGATGCGAATTTCATGTGCTTTTGTTGCCTCTTCCGTCTGGGCCACCCTGTTTGACATGCTGGCGAGAGACACGTTTACCTCTAACAAAGTTGTAGAAATGGCCTCGAGTTTCTTATCAAAAGAGCCACTCAAGTTCGTTATAGCCTCCATGATGTCCAGGTTTGTCGGCGCCACTGCCTTCACGCTAATTAGGTTAGCATTAGCTGACTGCTCCTCTGAGTTCTTCATTACACTTTCATCTTCCATATCCGCCTTTTCTGGCTTCTTGTGTCTTGTCAGCATTACGAAAAGAGGTTAACCAAAACAAATGTTCAATTTCAATCGACTCCAAGGTTTTTAATTGTATAAATTATTTTGATCAGTGAAGAGCTGTTAAAAACGTGTCTACTCCATTCAACACCTCAACAGCGCCCCCCCCCCATATAAGAATTTATAGTCCGTTTGATATTTGACCTGTGGTTCTCTCTCCTTTATCGCCAATGTGTGCTTTCACTGTGCGTGTGTGCAAGTGTGTTTGTGTGTGTGTGTGAGAGTGTGTTTGTGTGAGTGTGCGTCTATGTCAATGTGTGTAAGTATCATCGGCGGCTGCTGATCTTTTAAAGAGGGGAAGCTCATTTTCGGCCTAAATCATAAAATTGTCCATTTATTTATATGTAAATTCTGCCCTACGTTCCTTTTCAAGAAAATGCTCTGTAACCCTGTCGTACCAACTAGGCGTCTTTTCCAGTGACTTGACCAGTGTCCTCTCAATGGCCAGCAGAGCTAGGCTGCTTAAACGGCCTTGGCCCATTGTGTTACGGGTGTAGGACTTGAGCCGCTTTAAACAGGAGAAGCTCCTTTCTACACCTGCAGATGTAGCTCCAATTGTTGCCACTAATGAGAACAGTTTGTAAAGCTGAGGCATTGATCTGTCCAACTCCATGTCTTTAAGGAACACCAAGTAATCACACAGCTTTCCCCTGTTACTCTGCAAGTCCTGATCTGAATACAGGACTTGAAGTTCAGACCTCAGTCTCCCTGAATCAAAGTGATGGCCATAACTTTTCAGGACAGTTTGGAAGGCCTCCTCTGGAAATGCTTGTATCATGTCATCAAATTTCCCTGGATTGACTAATTCTAAGAAAAGCGTACTTTCCAAATTTGAAAAACGTTGAGGAATCTGCTCCAAGATGTTATCAAGGATGGTCATGTACAGATTTCTGTAGCGCTCTTGGGGATCCTGCAATTGGGTCAGACGGCGCTTTCTCATGGGCTCATCTCTTGGGTCTGATGTGAGATCTGCTGCTTTGGCATAAACAGCTTGGAAAGCCCCCTCTGACCTCTTCTCTTTGACAAATGCAAGAAGAGACTCAATTCTTTTCTTGCAGTAAAGAACATCCATCGCTCTCTGCTGGACAATATCAAAGACCACATCAGTCTCAGAGAAGATTTGTTCATATGTGGGAATTATGTTAAACTGAAACGATGAATGTGGTGTGAAATTGTGTGAAATATATAATGAAGGTTGCAGCAGTTTCGCAGCATTAATCGCAGCATTATCCAATGACCGTCTTGTTTCTAAGCACTGAAAAAAACTGTTTAAAGCAGCCCCATTGAAGTCAATGGACGCTGGGCTTCAACAGAGTAATGCACTGTACGCTACGGGAATGAATGAGAAGGAAATCGAGTCAGCCGACCTAAGTAGCTGATTCTGAACGAAATTGTTTTCGTTCGAGATGAACGTGTTTAACGCATTTTTAGTCAATAAAATGTTAACATAATAGTACATATATTTGAGCATTCATTTTTTGACAATTATAGGGGAAGCTGAGCTTCCCTTGCAGTCTTAAAGAAATCGCGACTGGTAAGTATGTATGCATATTGTTTGTGTGGAGCATTTGTATGTCTGTCTTTTGTAGTTTTCACCTTTTTCTTGTTTTTACAGGTATATGCCTAAGGCATATACCTGTAAAAACAAGAAACTCAATGAATATTGAGTTGAGTTGCTGACGGGGTGGAGGTCTCCTCTTCGACATCTTCTTCTGGGGGGCTGCCTGAGTGGGGGGCGACGGAGCCGGGGGCGAAGAGGACCGGGACTGCTGGGAAGTAGACGGCGCACGGGATCTCGACGGCCGGAGGGCGTCACTCATCGCTTTCTCGGCGTCACTCATCTGTGCAAGGTTCAGGCAGGGGTGTCTATCCTGGACCACAAGTTTGGACATCATCTGATCCAGGCCCCGCACGGTCAACTTGGGCACCCGTAGAGTGAGGTCTTAGGTACTCGTAGGTATCCACCTGCAAGCGTTGGGGATGCACCCGTGAGAACAGGGAGACAATTCACGCTGGAGAAATTAGCTCTTTTAGAGAAAATACTCAAACAGGGTGAATGAATGCAGCACGCCGTCTCCCTTTTATACACGGGTATTCGTGGGGCGGAGTCCGGCATGCAAATTTTATTCTCCAATTTTATTGGCCGTTTTTAAGACTAGTTAGAATATGATAGATTCTAAAGTCAAACCCCATCGGTCGGTTTGACACAACGTCGAGAGGGCCAAAGCCCTAGTTGATTCCGTTTCCGTAACACTCCTCACCTCTCTGGGACTCACTCGACAAAAGAATGAAAGGACTATGTTCATCCAGAACATCCTAGGAAAGCCGCTGGGACGAGGTCGGATTAATAACCACTCGCTATTGTTTTTGCTCCACGTAGATGGGTTCTGAAGGGTTCCACCTCGAACCTCATCCTGGGACAACCTTGGTTCCAACTCCACAAACCTATGCTGAACTGGGCCACTGGACAGACCCTTCTTTGATGAAAGACGTGTAAGAGCTGTGGTGTCACCCAGAGAGAACCAGACTCCTCTTCTGACGAAACCCTGCCTGTTTTTAGTACCTCTGTGGAGAGCCTGGACGTCGTCTGAGTCTAGATACCCGTGGAGCACAGGTCAGTCCAGGACGTCTTCTCGAAGCATCGAGCTACTGAGCTTCCTCATCACTGTTGTTGAAGATTTTATAGATAAAATAATCTCTTATATGTATAACTTTTTCTACCATTATGTATTTGAATTATTCTATGCAATGTAGTTCCTATGGCTGCACGTATGGAGGATGGGAGAAAACAGCTTACAAGAATAGGTTTCCTGTTCCGACATCTGTTTCTGACCAAATTGGGCTGTAAGAGAATAGACCCCTTCTTCTTACTTTCTATGGTCATTAATAATAGTGGCATGTGCCTGACAAGAAGAGTATTTAAGCTAGTCTGAAAGAAGTGAATTCAACTCGACTTTGTTTCAGCTTTGTGACAATAAAGTCTAACTTACTTTTGGTTTCAAAACATTCACTTAAGAGTCGTTCTTCAGAATTAAAGAAAGAAAAACCACAACACTGGCTATGGGACTGCGCCATTTAGCTGCTGCCTAGAGCTGTCATGCCCAAAGGACGAGTCTATCCACTGTCTATCCCGGAACAGAGTACCATGGAGGAATATGTTGAGGATATACTCAAACAGTAGTTAATCGTTCCATCTACCTCCCCTGCCATGTACAGTTTCTTTTTTTTGGAGAGAAGGATGGGGTCTTTGAACCTGTATCAACTACCGGACCTTGAATAGGTATACTAAATGTTTCTCCTACCTGCTTCCACACTCGAACAACTTCGTCACGCCACCCTGTTCACGAAGCTCAATCTTAGAAGCGGATATAACTCTGTAAAGATTTGGCCCGGAGATGAATGGAAGACCGCCTTCGTCACCCCAAATGGACATTATGAATATCGGGTCATGCCCTTTGGCCTAGTCAATGCCCAGGCACTCTTCTAGAATTTTCTGAATGAGATCTTCTGAGAATGATATCCTGATCTACTCACGCACTCAGCCCGAGCACATCCACCATGTCTCCTCTGTGTAAGCTCGACTCCATCAGCATTACCTGTATCTGAAACTTGAAAATGGATCATGGATCCTGAGAAGGAGGATTTGGTCCGTAACTGGCCCCAGCTGAACACTGTAAGAGAGATCCAAAGGTTTTTAGGATTCGCCAACTTTTATCGACGCTTTGTTGCGGGATTTAGTACCATCGCCTCACCATTAACCGTCATAACCAGGAAGAAGTCCAGATTGCTATCCTGGAGTCCCAAAGCACTGAAGGTCTTTCAACAACTGAAAGAGGGCTTTTGCACCGCACCTACTTTCTGCCTACTAAATCCCAATCTGACATTTTTTGTAGAGGTGGATGCATCCTCCACCAGAGTGGGTGAGGTGCTCTCACAACGGCAAGGGACCCCTCCTCGACTACACACGTCAGGCTTCTTCTCCCGTAAATTGTCCCAGGCGGAGTTAAACTACGACACCGGGAAAAGAGAACTCCTATCTACTAAGTTGGCCTTTCAGGAATGGCGACAATGGCTGGAGGGAGCCAAATACCCATTTACCGTCATCACTTACCACCGGAACTTAGAATACCTCAGGGATGCTAAGAGACTAATTTTCCGACAGGCCCGGTGGGCGTTGTTCTTTTCCAGGTTTGACTTCACGGTTACGTACAGCCCTTTCCCGGCAGAACAGCTCTGAACCTTCTGACCCAGAACCCATTCTCCCTCCAGCAGTGTTTGTGAATCCCATCCAATGGACTGTCGACGAGGAGATAGCTACGCTACATCACCCCACTCCGCACTTCCATCATGGACTCAGCCCCCTCTGTTCTGTGTTCCGGACACCCAGGCAGTCAGCCTCACCCTCTCGCTCCCTTTCACCCAGTACTGGTGGCCCGGTATGACTCAGGATGTCGTCAAGGGATGCTCAGTCTGCGCCACTTCCAAAACACCCCATCGTCTGCTGATTCCCCTATCAGTTCCAAACAGTCCCTGTTCACACCTTGTCATTGACTTTATCACGGGTAAGTGATAAGCCTGTAAGCTTGTACCCCTACCCCGGTTACCTACAGCCATGGAGACGGCTGAAGCCCTTTTTACCCATGTCTTTCGGAATTATGGAATCCCAGAGGATATTATGTTGGACAGGGGCCCTCAGTTTATATCCCGAGCTTGGAAGTCATTCTTCAGCGTACTGAACGTCTTACCTCCAGCTGTCACCCCCAGGCAAATGCCCAGGCTGAGCGAAAGATCCAGGATATCGGGAAATACCTGAGGTCATAATGCCCAGGCATACAGCTTCAGGCAGCAGCTCAATGGCAACACAATGACTCATCAGAACCTGGTGTGCAGGAGACCTGCCCCCTCCTTCAACCCCACTAGATGCCTCTCAGCAAATCTTAAGGTTAGAATCTATCCTCAACTCTCGAAGACGAGGCAGCCGACTCGAGTATCTTGTGGATTGGGAGGGGTATGGGCCCGAGGAGCAGTCCTGGATCCCACAAGATGATTTTCTGGACCCCACTCTCCTTCGAGATTTCCACACCTGAATGTCCTGCTGCATCCCTGCATCAGTCCCCCTGCAACACTGTGACCACTACCCCTGCATCAGCACTCCCTCATCGCTTTACCCGTTCACTTTCACAAACTTTTGATCACAAACTGCACTTCCCGCCATGTTTGATTTTCCCGCACCTGCTATATTTTGATTATTTAAGTTAAGAAATTACCTGTTTTTGATGCTCCTTGTTTTCACTTCTGTTGTATCTCTCTAAACGCTCTACCCCAGAATTCGGGGAATTTGTTAGCGGGTCTAAGACATTGAGGCCCATGTGAGAGCCAGCACTTTCAGCATACCTAAGTTGTCGGCCTATATAGTGCTATTCAATATGCTTTTGAGCTATCGACTCTTAGTGCTTTGCTGACCGTGCTCATTATTTGTCGTCGTATCGGAAACAAATAAAAAATTTAATTAAAAAAAGCACATTGTTCTTACAAGGTGCTTAAAGGGCTTGAAGTTTTGACTTTTTTAAATGTACAGTGGAAAACAGCCATACTTATAAAACAATACGTTGCCATTTGGCATAAAGCATTTGTGATCATTTTCACAAAAAATACAGGTAAACCCCCTGAATAATGTTTTCTCTGAATATATTAAAATATATTCTATTTACTGAGAAAAAAATATTTACATATAAACAAACAAAAGTAATGAGACACATTAGCCTACTCTATCTTGTTTTTTTTTATTTGATCTCTTTCCGAATATGAGTAGGTTTCTTCTAGTACAACAGAATGAATAAGCATGGGAAATTGTGCTTTAATTAACAGCAGTCACAACGTTATTTGTATGGTATAATATTAATTGTATTATATGTCATACTTCAACTATTACCCTATTGGCACCTTATATAAATATTTGTATGCTATAGACCAATTTTCCACATTGATTTTTGGGCTAAATTTGGACCAAATGTGGACGAAAAAAAAGATAAACATTTTTTACATCGATTTTTTTGGCTTAAAGATGGCCAGGACGGGCCGACTTGATTAAGCCCAAATAAAGAAGTCCAAATGAAGTCTGGTGCTTGGTGGGAATTACGCGTTAACTTGTAAATTGCTTGTTAAAGGGGTCATATGGTGCGAATACGTGTTTTCTTTGTCTTCGGTGTGTTATAAGTTGCCCATGCATACATTAGACACATACATTTGCAAAAATTAAAGTGTTGAAAGGAAAGATACCCTAAAAGCAAATGCTCACCCAGACCAGTATGAAATGCCTCGTCTAACCACACCCCCACAAATCTACGTCAGTTCGTGGTATGATTCGACAAAATACGCCCAAATGTATACGCAAGTAAGATTGGCATACCTGTCAGTACAATTGCTTTGGAACCTGATGTTCCAAATATAGTAAGAGGTGTTACATTGCCATTACCGGCTTGCAGTATTCGACCAATCACTACCCACTGGTTTACTGGCCAATCATAGCATTCCTCGCTTTTCAGAATGATGAGCATTGTAAAATAATCGGCACGTTTTATAGAGTCGGGGCAAAGAGGAGATACAAACATGCAGGCTATGTGGAAAATACAGCGTTTTTTTACCTTCAATCGTGTACACACATTGCATTTCATTTAAAACAAACGTTAGTTTCACACGTTTTGATCAAATTGGCCTTCCATAACACTTTCCTATCCAAATGTATGACGCTCATAAGGAGAGTGTGACGTTAAGGAACGTGATTGGAGGACGTCTGAGCTATATAATCCACAGGCAGCTCTGCCTAGCTTTCGCCAGTTGAGTTTCAATAAGAGCTTCTGCACCACATAGGGCAGACGGGAACACAAACACAAGTAAGTAACTCTTTATATCATATAGCAGCCTGCATAATTACGTTCATAAAATATTAAGATATATAAATATTTTTGTGTGTTTTGAATGCGTTTACGACGCGAGCTTTGACGTGAAAACGTGCTTTGGCTCGACTCCATGTCAATTTCTCCCCACTGTTTCACCCTTTGCTCCAATGCCTACGTGGACGTTATGTGTGGACCGTCAGAGTAATGCTGATCTAGTCTAAAAGGCAGTTACACTCTGCGTTAGGCAAATGCTTTGCTTCACGGGTTTTTTTTAAATAACGTTAGACTGTGTCATTCACGGAACAGTCGGTTTTTTAATATACGTGTAAGAGTAAAGTTTTCCTGTTGCGGTGTGTGTTAGCGCTCGCGCTAGCTGGTTGGTGTACGTGTCACTTTCGCGCACGCGCAGATCAAAGTTTATTGGAGTTGCGGTCTAGCCTTTACAAGTTTTTGATTCCCTTTAACCAAAGTAACAAACGTGTTTTCCAACCCAAAATAAAGATATTTCGATTGGAAATGTGACATTCAGCCCATCTTGAAAGATTTTCCTGAGAAAGGATTCAACTGTTAGGATGAGATATCCGTCTTTCGAAGTCTTTTAGCCGTTAGCATGGCGTGTCGTGTGTTGACGTAGCACTCATGTAAGTTACGCTATGTTAAGGAATGGCCATACACAATGTTTTTAAACCGAATTTCCATCAGCTATAACGAGTTTAGTGCGTTTTATAAAATTTCCGTAACATTTGGATAATCTGAAAACGAATATATATCCGCCATATTTAAACCCCCACAAATCTCACACGCAGAAACGGCCACGTTAGCAAGACGCCACCGCTGCTGGGCCATCTTGCTAGTTCATTAAAACGAATAAATCATTTGTTTTGTTGAACACCGTACATGTATGAATTTCTTGATGGACAGTAACTGGTGGACTATACCTGTGATTTTATTTTTATGAAATGTATGGTTATAAAATTAACAAGTAGGCTAGGTGACAGAATATACTGGATCAGGATTTTGATTTAAAACTTTTAGTTCGTGAGTGACATTTGCAAGTTAATCCAGCAAAGTAGTATAATGTGACATCTGCCATTCAATGAAATGCAAACCCATTATGCCACGTGTGACTACGTTCTTTCAAAGTTAGGTAATTTGCATGATTGGGTCTAAATTCTTTCCCTTCGATTTGTTTTTATTTTCCTTTTAGGCAAAAGCTGGCAGGCTGACACGAACGAGCAGCTTTACAGGACGGATTATCTGGTAACTGACCATTTAGCTGGTAAGACTATAGACCGCTACGTTTGTTTTAAACATCAGTTGAAATTAATGACGGACTGCGTTTTCTTGCTTGTTGTACGTTTCAGCTGGGAAGCATTTTTGCTTGTGTGTTTGTGGCCACTGGGCACAAGTTGTTTGCCTTTTGTGGATCATTAAGATGAGAACTAATCTTATGAGTGGTCATATGATATAGCTGATTATAGAGCGGTTATCTACAATAGGAATGCTTAAAATACTTGATGTTGGATGTCTGTGTAAACCCTATAGAGTGCTGTCTTTTAATGTGCTCTGAGGAGCTGTGTTTATGTATACATTTTTAGTCTTTAGGAAGCCTTTGGAGGAAGAGACCCGGGTAAGGGCATGCAGAGAGGCCCATTAAATAACATTGTCTCCACTGGATGTGGCGCGATGAGACTAGACAAACACCTTAATCAGTTTATATTCAATTTTTGCATTTCATCGTGCCGCTCGCATGCATTGTAGACAAAGTGTAAGATAATAACTACTCTTAAGTTATGCACATGACTTCATTTTCACAAAGTTATCCAAGTAAAGCCATGCTCTTTAAAAGCCATATGCCCTTCTATGCTGCGATTATGACTCTCCCTGTTAAAAAAACCCTAGAATATGCTGGTTAGGTATGTTTTGAAGCATGGCAGCTGGTCATGTGCTGGCCCTTAGCTGGTTTGAGCTGGTTTAACTGGTCATGTGCTGGTTCTGATCTGGGACCAGCTCAAACCAGCTACCTTGTTTCAAAACATACCTTACCAGCATATTCTGTTTTTTCTTACTACTAATAATACGAAAACAATATTTATTCCGATCTAATACATTTTGATTTTTAATTTTTGAAACATTTTCGATATTTCAAAATACAGTTATCCAACATGGCCATCTGGGACTGAGCCCTGGCAGGCAGGCTGATGGTCTCGCTCAGCTCCCCGATAGCAAGCTTTACTGGTGTTGTGGAGCAGCACGTCGTGCCTCAGTATAAATTTCTAGTTTGTTATACAGTGATAATTGTTGTCAGTGTTTTCATTTACAAAATGGATCTGCTAGTGGTTGACCGATTATCGAACTGGCCGATTATCGGCATCGATATTAAGGATTTAGCCGATACTCGATATCGGTCATTTTCAAAGCCGATTTGCCGATAAAGTCATTTAATTTTGAAATGCGCTATTTGGCTCTGATGCAGCCACGGATTTAGTGAGAGCGTCACTCTAGTTTGTTGCCTAGAGTGATGCCCGTCCACAGCCCCTCTGATTTGTTGGGACTAAGTCACGAGTCCGGCCAATCAACGCGGGAGTTAGTGTTATGCACGTCATTTTAAGTTACGCCATTTAAAAAAATACAAGCCATTTTAAAGCTTGAAGAACTTGAATCGTCGATCTTCAGTCAGATCGCTCTCATGCGCGCGCACACACACACGGACTCCGCATTCTCATGCTGCTCGCGACAAATGTTAGATGGTTATTTTTCGAAAGTTATTTATACACATAAATGTTCAGACACACATGGGTGTGATTAAATGCCCGTCTTGCCGACAATACACTCCGGGAATAAGCTAATGTACAGCTTCATGAAAACATTTGCGGTCTTTTCAACAACATACACAATAAAGCTATGATGCAATTAAATTATTTGCACTTATTATATAAATTCAAATTGTGCTAATTAATCAAATGATGAGCAAAATGATTAATTGAATAGTTCTAGTATTGTATGCAATCTTTAAGTCATCAGAACAGAACCTGGTGTTTGTGAATTGGGACTACTTTATTGTTACACATTCTATAATCATTTAAAACTTTAGGGACCTACTACAATTATTTGTTGCTTGTTGTTGTTTACGGTGTTCCTTGTGGTTTACAAAATGTTCACAAAATTCTGCTGGGTGCTCCCCTATTTCTTTTTTTATTATTAGGGCTGTCAAACGATTAAACTTTTTAATCTAATTAATCACAAGGTTTCTTGAATTAATTTCGATTAATCACAATACTAAATATGATTGAAAAATTCACGTTTTCTGTGTAGCCTACTGTTCTCAGAACAGAAAGATAAATGGCAAGCGGATATTACATTTGTCTCTTCTTTTTATTATTGACAAATCCAAATAACTATTTTAATTCTAAACAATTGCTCTTAGCAAATAAGTGAATGGAACGTTTTTCTTTTCGAGAAATCTATTTTTTTCAATTTTCCACTTGTGTGCCACGATTTGAAACTGTTGAGCACATACCTCTACAAAGTGACGCTCTTCTGTTTTCATTAAGGTTCAAGCAAACGACATTAGTTTCCAGGTTTTAGTTATGTGATGCGCCGTCACACCCAGATAATTGTTGTTACAACGGAGCTCCAGTGGTCTCCTGTCAAAGCAACATATTCCGCTGAAGCCAAATCCTATTCCTTCGTTTTCTTTTTAGCGTCAGTTGATTTTTGTAATCACTGTGCTTCTCGACTGTAGCTTGTAGAATGTGTCTAAAGTTTACAGTTCTTGTCCATCCAGATGGCCAACGGGTTCTTCCGACACTTCCAGCTCGCTTGTGTCACCCATGCTATTTACGCGACGAGGACTGAACGGGGGTTGAATTGGGGGTAAAACATGGCGGGAATGAGTTAATGCGTTAATAAAATTATCGCCGTTAATTCCAGAAATTAATCATCACGCGTTAATTTTGACAGCCCTAGTTATTATTAATACAAGTGTTATGATTAAGATTTCTCAGTCAGAATTAAAAATTTTTCAAATGTTTCAGAGCCTGTGTTCTTAATTTTTATATAAATTTACATTTTTACACCATGTAAAATAAGTTTTTAAACCAACTGCATGTAAACCAATTCCGTACAGTAAACCAATTCCACATTGAACAAGGTGCAAACAACCTTAGTCTTGTCGAGGTTTCCATTGGGAATCTTTTTAAAAATAAATTTTCCCTGAAGCAAACCCGGCGGCTTCATAGCTGCATCCATGTTAGCACGTCACGTTAACGCCGATAACGGCCCACCACTAATATATATATATATATATATATATATACATACACACACACGGCCCACCACTTATATATATATTTATTGGTCTAATTCACATGGAAATAATCGGTATCGGCCCTGAAAAACTCATATCGGTCGACCTCTAGTGTCCACTGCCGTTCTGAAGTCTCCATTTACAATATTGTTTGTAAGGAAAGCCTTGACTTAAAATTTGCTTTTTTTATGCTGTGTGCGGCAGCAAAGATTGCACCAGCTAGGGGCATGTTCGTTATTTTTAAATGTAGACACACTGCAGGCGTGCTCAAATAGGGATTGATCCTGTCGCGTTGTGCATACGGCGCATCCAGCTGGAAATATTTTAACTTTTAGAGTGCTGCGCGTGCACCATTGATCATGTGAAAAGAGGAAGCAGTGCGGCTGGCGTTTGCCGTGCAGATTTATACGCAAAATATGAATGGCTCTTAGGATCATAATTTTTTTTTTTAAATACACATTTTGTCAAAAAATAAACCCTAAGGAATAGTGTTGTCAAAAATATTGATATTTCGATAAGTATCGATACTGAAATATCTGAACGGTACCAATACTAATTTCCCAAAGTATCGATACTCCGATCCTAGCCGAGCTGTCACTTTCACTTATCTCCGAAGGCGAGTTGACAAACACCACACGTGACCGCAGTGCCTGTCACGTGTCTCGTCTGATTCGCTCTGGTTAAATGGCAAACGTGAAGTGAATATAAATATGGCGTGTGCGGCGCCTCCGCAACCGGCTTTGGTTGATAAAGAACACAGCAGGAGTGCTATCTGGAAATATTTTGGATATGAGGCAAATGAACATGGAAAGCCGAAGGACACAAACAAGCCAATATGCAAGAGTTGCTACAGAGCAGTGCTAACAAAAGGCGCTAACACCTCTAATATAGCGATATGAGTGTTGTCTCGTTTTTTCAGCGTAGTTCTTAAAGTTAATATAATCCGACTGAGGAATCTTTAACTGTGAATCTTTAAAGACTTTAACTGTGGTCAAATGTAAATTAACTTGTGCTTAATTAACTTAATTCAAAAAATGATTACGTGTGTGGATCGGTGATATTTGAATCCGGCATTAAAATATGTTCATCAAATAATGTTATGTATTGACCAGCATTTATGAACGATAAGCAATGCATTTGCTACAGTATATTTTAATCTTTGATGACAGTATGTAATAAAATACAACGGATCATGTTTGCTCTGGTCCAATGAAAAAAAATATTAACATATAGAACTTTGGATTTTAATTAGTACATGTATTAGTAAATGTTAGTTTAAATTAACTTTTAACTAAGATTAATACATGTTTTGGAAGTATTTTTCATTGTTTATTTATGTTAACAAATATCTATTAACAATCACTTAAGTTCTGAGATTAGTTACAAAGTTCAGTTCATTTTAAAAGTGCGGTCAAAAAAATATATATGTTTATTAAAGTTTGGCATTCTCTTGTAGCACCAGGAAGAAGATGAGACTCGAACTGCAACAGTACATAATGCGTTACAACACACATTATGAAGAATTATAATGCGTTTTACCCTTTAATAACTCTTTATAATACATTATATATGTTATATTTATCTTTAAATAATAATTAAAAAAAAATTAACCCCTTAATGTTGTGGCAGTTTTTTCTCTGTGGTATCGAAAATGGTATAGAGTATGGATATTTTAAGGTATCGTATCGAAGTTAGAAATTCCAGTATCGTGACAACACTACTAAGGAATTGTGCTGCACGATTTTCAATAAATAAGGGATTAGAGGTCGACCGATATGGGGTTTTCTCTGGGGGATTTAGAAATCAGGCCAGCTGATGGCCGATATGTGGTCTGTTATCTTTTTTCCGCAATCACAGAAAATCAAATTTATGAAGTGATGCAGAATGCCAGCCATTAAAAAAAGTTGCCTACCTTCGCCAGCATTTTTAGCATTTTCACCAAACTTAAATGGCTCGCAGAACATTTTCTGTAGAGAATATATGGACAAACAATATGTCCAATGAAAGAACAGTCTCTCTGATTTTAAACGAAAGAAACCGCATTCTATGTTCATTTGTTCTTTTTATCACTCCTTGGATGTGGGTAGGTTTCTTAAAAAATGCATCACTTTGACAAAAACGTTAATTGTCTCAGCTGTATAATCAAAGATTCCACCCAGATTACACTTGGAACAAACATTAAAAACCGATAAGAAATAAAGGTTCTAGGATCTGGGATTCTGTACTTTTTCCTAAAGGTGTTTAACAACGCCACCTGCTGTACAACAGTACTAACTCTGATTGCCGTAATAACTCGTCTTTGGCAGGGAACCTTTTTTTAGATGACGAGAACTTGTCAATGGCGTTATGAGTTAAATTAAACACTTATTGAAGACATGTCCCTGCAAATCAGTGCACTTTGAGGTGCGAAATGTGCAGAGGAACAGCCGCTTGTGAAGTGCTCATGCTACTGACATTACAAGGCATTAGCAACAGAGCTTGCTCAATAATAACTATTTAATACCAAATCCTCAAAAGTGTACGGTTCAATCAGGTCTGACACTCTGATAGACACAGCTGGTAAGGTCCGATTTCTTCCTTCATACAGAGTTCTACCGTAGCTTTACAACACACCTAATTACACAGATACATGCAGATTCTGATTTTCCATGAATTTTTACTTGGAAATAAAAAGATGTATATGAATACCACAGAGTGAACTTGTAGTATTGTGTTAAGTGTTATAGTTTTGACGCAGTGTCAAATGAAGCTCTGTTATTATGAGGACAAACTTCTGCCTAGCTGCAATAAAAGCATTTAAACTTGTTTGATAAAGAGGGCCATTTTAATACGTAATCTTGCAATTTAAATTAGTTGAAAGTAGGGATGCAATGATCTGATTCTCTGGATCGGAATTGGGGGTGATGCGGGTCTTTTTAGTTGGATCAGGTATCGGACTGAGGGGTTCCCTTTAATCCGATCCGTAGCGATACCCGTGGATGTTACTCTAAAGCTTAAAAAAGGACCAACTATCAGGAAATTACCATAAAAGTTGTCATGCACTGTATTCGATGTCATGTATTTCGATAGCTTTATGCGAGGAATAAACCAATATAGAATAATTAAAAAACTCTGACCCACGCTGGTGCTGTCATCTGTCAATCTTAATCCACCATGTGTGTTCGGGAACAGTCAGGATGTTACTTGTTCCAAAGTTTTCAATGTTTCATAATCACTAGATAATAGACTAGTGATTATGAAATGATTATGAATGTTTTGTTTAAAATGCATTTTGCCGGAGACGGAACTCGCTGAGTGTAACGTTAATAGATTCAAGCACTGGAAGCGGTCTATGTTATGCGTCATTCATGCACAATAACTCTTTTTTTTTTTTAACCTTTTTTTACTATGATTTAAACGCATAACATATCTCTTCTCTTTGTGTTATAACAGTTTTGAACTTGGGAAGCAAAGATCCCCGCGACATCAGGATCCTCACTATCCGGGATGCTCGTGAAGCGGGTGCATTAAGCGCATCATTATGCGTCCAATATACACGACTTTAAATAACGTAGAAGCAAATGTATTAAGCGCATCATTTTGTGTCCAGGATGTGAATGAGCGAGTTTGGAGACTTTAATACTGTGATAGTTTTGTGTAATAAACAGAGATTTATTTGTTAAACATTTTGTAAGTATCTGCGCTTCATGAGACCACATTTTTGTTTTGAATGTTTTTTAAGTTTAATACAGTACTTAATTACATTTAAAAAATCATACTTTTCTACTTTTAAAAGTAAAAATACTTAAGTAAAGGAAAGTGGTAGATTTAAATGTACTCATGGATTAAAAGTTTAAAAACATTTATTTATGGACTGTAGTGGAGTAAGTATGATGTGCTTCATAATGTAGGGTAGTGTTTTTTGCCCAAAGTACTCTGATCAAGTAGAGATATTTTAAAATATCTCTACTTGATCAAAGTAAACATGATTAAGAAATATCCACCTCTGGCAATATAAGATAAAATATGCAAATCTACTTTGATCAAGAAAAACTGTGCTAGTACCGGATCAGGATCGGTATCGACCGATACGCACAATTCAGGTATCGGATCGGAAAGGAAAAAGTAGTATCTGTGCATCCCTAGTTGAAAAGACTACAATGTTAGGCTATCATTTATGGTATGCTAAACTTTTTAAGTTATATTTTGATAACCTTAATATACCTGGAGTGTGCACCTAGCACTAGGAAAATACATGTATTGGATTGGGTTGTGGATTGCCAGATACTCAAAATAAAATGACTCCGATCGGAGCCCTACAAAATACCGCGTTAATCAAGCTCGTCTAGTGACTATGGGATCAGAACTGTTTTGATTTATGCCTTTATGAGCAGCTTGTCTGGGAAGGACAGCTCTTTGATCAGTAGGAAATGCAGCCTGATCCGAAATCTGAGTAAGTGTGTGGTGCATTTGAAATGGCCACACACTTCAGGGGCCCGTTTCAGAAAGCAGGGTAAATGCAAACACAGATTAAGTTAACCCCAGAAAACGGAATACTCAGGGTTTTTGGTTTCAGAACTCTAGGTATGTCAAACCAGCGACCGCGGGGTAAGTCAAGCCCATTTCAGAAATCGAGGTATCTTATACTCGGAGTGAGTAAACAGAGTAACCTACTCCTTGAACCTAACCTGGTCGGGAGCAGGATTTATTCCACTAACCCAGGGTTTGTTACAATCAAACCTTTTTCGAACTGGGAGCGGTGTTGAAATTGCATACGCCATTTGTTTGTTCGTTCATTCGTGTTCCTAATCTTGCTCAATTTAGTCACACAGACCTTAAAATGGCATGTCCGTTTATTCAGGAACCCGTAGATGAGGAAGCTACATACATGTATATATGAAGAGCTCTTTTCCAAAACGCTAAAATCCATTTTAATAGTTTTCAAGAAAATTACTTTTTTTTACCAATACCCATAGATTTTGTTAATATTCAATTTATCCTGTTAAAATGGTCTGTTGGCTCAGTCTGAACACGTTAAACAATGGTTGTTAAATGAAACGACAATATTGTCGATTGTAAATTCAAATTTTATTTTCATTATTTTCAATTCCTTTTGTGCAAAAAATTTGTTTTATCTTTTTTAAAAACAGACAAACAAGAATACTTGAAACGCTTGACATCATTGACTCCTACTATAAATTAATATAAATCAAATAAATGCAAATGCATGAAATAAATAACAGCCAAATCAAATAAATAGTAACAAATTAAATGGTAAAATCTAATAAATATTTCAATATTTTCCACCGCAAACAATAAATAATTTATAAATAACATATACAAATACCCCTAACGATCGAATTCTGATTGGTCGAGAGGACATGTCGCATTTAGGCTAAAAACAGGTTCGGGACTTGTAGCGTTTTGGAAGGAAACTGCATCTTGCAGTACATTTTAAATAAGGAAATATACGCTTGTAACGGTACCTCCAATTCGATGGCGAGAAATAAACGGCGCTTTGTCACGTGCCGTTGCCATGGTGAATCGTGCTATCTTCACTCAATTGATGGCTTTTTATAGCCATGGTGCACGCGTGTAATCTAGGGTGAAATTACTTGGGGTTGATTGAACTAACTCAAATCGGTTGGTCTGAAACTGAAAACTCAGAGTAGCGATTCTCAGTTAAAATCTGAACTCTGAGTTGATTTACTCGGTGTTGGTTGAACTTCCTTATTGAAACGGCCCGAGACATCATCATTTTATATATATACTCTTTATTGTCAATAAAATATAAGCATTTCATAAGCAATAAGCCCATAAGCATTTCCTGGAACTATGCTGGTGGTGCATTTCTACTGTGGTGCTTATTTGGAGTTTCTGCGCAAGAGCGCCCTCTGGCTATAGAAAGGCTGCTGCATTTGACCTTACTTGACAAGATAACTGTGCCAAAAATCATAGAAAATTGCCTAAGTGTGCTTTTTTTTTTTACGATTTGCAGACCTACTATTGGACATCAGTCTGTAAATCAAGCAGAATCCATTTTTTTAATCACTTCTTGCGCTATTGCCAGTTTTTTAGCAAAACCTACAAATAATAATAAATAAAAAATATAAATAAATCAAGACCTAGAATAAGCCACTGAAAAAGTCTAAACGGTTCTGAATGTCAATGTCAAGATTTGTCTGCAGCGTTCTTGTGCTTTCTTGAATAATTTTTCACCCTGACCAGAACATATATAATTCCTCATTACTATAGTGTAGTGTGCCACCTACAGGCATTATACAGAATTCCTTAAATCCATGTAATTTAAAAACATGTTCAGTCTAATATTTCAAATATTTCTGTAATGAGAAAGAAAAAATTGCAGGGGTACCCATTTATACACAAAATGTAGTGGACGTTAATAAATGAAGATTATTAATTTTAACCGGTATGTCAAATGCAGGATTTCAAGAAAGTGTCAAGTAATGGGTGTCTTGTGCTTCAAAGCATAATTTCATAACTTCAAAATGTGCTTTTAAGCTCTACTGGGGCACACTTGTACAAGTTATTTTCTCTTTTAATGGTGACATGATTCTAATATTTAATACCGGTACAAGTTGAGTTCTTCGTGCCCAGGCCCAATTATCACGATTTCACATTACTTGTTTTGTTATGTTTCAAGTTTTCCGAAGATAACCGTATTGATCTTTCCATGATTGATCCTTTCATGATTACATGTTACAAGTTATATTTCAGAATTAAACACTGCACAAATGTAACCGTAGCCTTTGCGTTTCTTGATTTTTCCCTTTGCTTAACCAACGCTCGCTGTGTGTAGAGTATAAGACTGACAGCATGTCAAGTAGATGTTGCGCAGAGGTGTGGTGTACATGTTTTCAATTAAATGCAAGCGTTCATTGTTGGACTTGATTTGCAAAGTTTATATGCTGATCTACATTCACTTGGTACAGCACACAAGGGTTAGTGAAAAAATCCTCTTAGCTTGGTTTAGAATTAGACTCAGATGGGGCTAACACGCAGGCAGCTTATACCTTGCACAAAAGGGATCCTAAAGATATGTAGTGGCAATGTGAACTGATAAAAAAACATTTTCATCTATAAACTATTGTGTATAAATCTACTATCAAATAAGCTCTGACAGTGTTGATAAACTGATTTTACTGCTTGGGAGAATTACTTTTCATGTCTGTGATAATTTCACTGATAAACTCAAACTTGGAATTCCTACCCTGATCTGTGTTCACATGAGCTCTTCTTTTTTTAGTGGCACTCTCGGACTCCGTGTAAACGTGGGATTTCGACCATGAGTTCAGTCGCTGTACTTACGCAAGAAAGCTTTAATGAGCATCGCAGTGGCCTTCTGCCAGACCAGGTCAAATGTGAGTAATGCTCCAGGACCCTTATGACTCGTCGTTGTACTGGTAAAGTAACGAAGGCATATCATGGCTTGTATGATGTAAATGTCTTTTGCCTCTTTCTGTCAGCTTCTCTGGCAGGCCCTAGCAGTGCAGAAGATGAGGACAGCCTTCCCACCTACAAGGATGCCTTTCCCCCTTTGCCTGAGAAGGCTTCGTCACCAGATGGGGTACAGGAGGCTGGAAACGCCTGGGCATCTAAGCTCAGACCCCTTAAGTCCTCAATAATCACCCAGGTATGCTTAATTAATGCTTGCTTGTATCTACAGGTACATCTCAAAAAATTTGAATATCATGAAAAAGGTAAATATTTTTGGTCACTCATTTAAGGAAGTGAAACGCATATATTATATAGATTCACTACACATAGAGTGAACTATTTCAAGCCTTTTTCTTCACATTTGATGATAATGGCTTACAGATAATGAAAACCTGAAATTCAGGGTCACCGAATATCTGAGCTGAGCAGTGTCACAAGCTGACTGCCTCCATGTCACCCAATATTGATGCAGTAATTCATGCAGAAGGAGGCCCAACAAAGTATTGAGTGCATAGAAATTAACATACTTTTCAGAAGCCTGACATTTCTGTTAAAAATATCCTTTTTTTCCTAATGTAATATTACAGTTTTCTGAGACACAAAATTTGGGGTTTTCATTATCTGTAGGCCATAATCCTCAAAATTTCAAGATATAAAGGCTTGAAATATTTCACTCTATGTAATGAATCTATAATATATTGGTTTCACTTTGTGAAATTAATGTCAGAAATATTAACCTTTTTCACGATATTCAAATTTTTGGAGATGTCCCTTTATAATATCTTTGTTTGCCTAAATATTTGTACTTTGGCCTTCAGGTTTTCCATGTTCCTCTGGAAGAGCGCAAGTACAAGGACATGAATCAGTTTGGAGAAGGAGACCAGGCTAAAGTGTGTCTTGACATCATGCACAAGACTGGAGCCCACCTGGAACTCTCCATGGCTAAGGATCAAGGCCTCTCCATAATGGTGTCTGGGAAACTTGACGCAGTCATGAAGGCCCGCAAAGAGATTGTGTCCCGACTGCAGACTCAGGTAGTGTCCTTGATTTATATGGTTTTAAGCTTGAAAAGTGGTTTGCTGTCAAAGGTAGATGGTGTTTTTGTATGATTAATCGACAGGCTTCAGCTACTGTGGGAATCCCAAAAGAACATCATCGCTATGTCATTGGCAAGAGTGGGGAGAAGCTGCAGGAGCTGGAGCTGAAGACTGCCACAAAGATCCAGATCCCTAGACCAGAAGACCCCAGTAACCACATCAAGATCTCGGGAACCAAGGAAGGTTTGGAGAAGGCCAAGCATGAGATCCTGCTTATCTCTGCTGAGCAGGTCAGATACTTTTTAGTCTAATCTTTTAGCTTTACTCCCTTTTTTTGGTTTCGTAGCTATTTGAATCTAGTAAATGGCTATTTACTCTGTAACCAGGTACAATTAAGTGGTGTCTTTGGTCAAATTTAGGGATGTAATGATTCACGATACCGTTCTCACAATTTACTTTTTTTTCCCAAAATGTATTGAAATGAACAAGTGCACTTATTTTTCATACTGCACATTTCTTTGTAAAATATAAATATCCTAAATGTCAAAACAAATGAATTGCAATTTTAAAACAAATTCAAATAAAAAATACAAAAGGCTTTTTATTAAAGGCTTTTTATATTTTTGTAAAGAAATATCAGCAATCGCATTAAACACAGTGGTCCCTGGTTTTCCAAACATGTATTGCAATTCATTTAACATCTCAACAGACATGAGTCACCCTACATTATAAACGATTTTCAACTGGATCACGGTGAAACGATACATCCCAAGTGAAATTGTTTGGGTATTAATTGATGGGGAAGTTTTATTGCTTTTACAAAGTATGTTATTTTTAAACTGATTTCAATAATTCAATGCAGGATAAGCGGGCAGTGGAGAGGGTAAACATTGAAAAGGTGTACCACCCCTTCATCACTGGAGCTTACAACAAGCTTGTGGGGGAGTTGATGCAGGAAACAGGAGCCCGCATTAATGTTCCTCCACCCAGTGTGAACAAAACTGAGATTGTCATAACTGGGGAGAAAGAGCAGGTGGCCCTGGCCATGGTCAAGATCAGGAAAATTTATGAAGAGAAGGTGAGCAGTGCTATAAATTAAATGAACCCTAAAAAAATAAAACCCATTGTTCCTTTAAAGGGGCCAATCTTTTGCGGTTTTCGAAGCTTTAATCGTTTTTTGGGTGTATAAATGTATGTTCATGTTTCTAGTTAAAAAAAGCGCTTTATATTTCACATTTCATTTCTTCACCGCTGTCCCTCTTTTCACAAAACTATCTGATATCTTATGGTTTCTATAGTCCCTTCCAAAACGTTCTGATTGTTAAAGCTGACCCAGTCTGTTGTGAGCTTTCGCTTCTCAGGATATTGTAATTCCGACGTCAATCTGGCATAGTTTTGCTCATTGGGTTATTGTTGAATCCACATCAGTCATGCCATTCAAAACTAGCCGAAAATCAAAGCAAATGGTTCACTTTTAACATGGATTCGATGTAGATTTCAGCTTGGGAAAACGACATTAGAGATCAACACATATTCAACATGAAATCGACGCAATTGGTTTGCTTGGAATACCATTGAATTGATGTTTATTTCAGCTCGGTAAAATTGCTTGACAATTAACATAATAAACATTAAAAATGTACATTTATTATCTCAAAATACTTTAAACTAATAGATGTATAGGCTTGTGTATGTAATAATTTATTAAAAATCACATTGTTGCATTGTAAATGTATATTTTGTGTAAATGAGCAAAAACATATTTGGAAAAGTGCTCTTTGAGGGACCAGCACCAGTTCAAGTCAAACACCTGTCAGAGCTGGAGATTAATTTAAAATTCCAAAACTTGTAACAGTCTTAAGAATTTATCTTCCAGAATCTGACCAAGTAGAAGTGGTGCTGGTCCCTCTGGAGTCACTGTCAAGCTATCTGTCTTCATGCCCATTTCACACAGAGATCCTGGAAATTCACAGAAAATTTGTTCCGTAATTTGTCCCGGGATCGTTAGATTTAGTTAATTCACACTGCCTGTGATTTTCTGGAATCTGTGCGTGCTTTCACACGCATCCCGTAAAGATCCTGGAAAGACACTTGACACGATGTTGACGTGACGTATAAAATGGGCATCAGAAAAGCAGTAGTGATGCGCCACAGCAGAGGAAGTGTTTACATTGTGTTAAAATAACATGGCAGCGGATCGGACGTTAGATGTTGATATGCAAACTTTTCCATATAGAAGTGCTTTCTTATTTTTAAACCCCCGCTCAAACAGTCGCATAATAGCTACGTTATTGTAATAACGCGTGCGTCAGCACTACGACACACCCCTTACGGCATTGCTCCTGCTTTTTGTTCACACATGGGGCTTTCCGGGAAGGATTCGTTTGCATTCAAACAGAAAGCAAGGCTGTGTGAATGGGGTTTTAGAGACCACCTGTTCAATAATAATGCACACCTGAATAAAGGGCATCACTTTATACCCCGTTACAAATACAAACTCCACAAACCGTCATAGGTGCTTAGTTTTACTCCATAACATGGTAGTTGTCAGTCATTTAGGGGACCACAGTAAAGTCACTGTGGTGAACTGTAGGCCAACATCTGGGCCTGTATTTATCAAGTTTTTCAAAGTGCCATTTTTGTTTTAAAGGCGGAGTAGATAATTTGGAAAATGCTAATGTTTGCCTGCTAGCAGTGCAATCATACAATCCCTCCCTGTTGCAAATCACCATCCAAAGCCACACCTCCTCCAAAACACATCAGCGCGCACAGACCAGAAGCTTTTGGATCGGTTCCAGTGAAGTCATGTCACATTCACCAGTGAGAAACAATGGTGATCGTGCCTCCTTCAGGGTAAGCAGCAATTCAAAATGTGTTCAGCGCTTCTCGTGAAGCGCCAAAATACGTGCCTGCAGCAAACGCACTGAAAGGGTTTATGTTAAGAGACACTTTTTTTCAGAAGACACTGCGTCTACACTTAACTCTGATTACACATGAGACCAAGCGATTATTTAGCTAACGTGAGCGTCTCTTTTATTAAAAACCCTTTCGATGCGTCTGCAGCAGGCACGTATTTTGACATGACTGGCTAAATAAGTTGATTTGTCGAGTTTCGCATTACTGCTTACCCTAGAGTCACGGATCGCCACTGGTGAGAAAACATTACAGTACAAAGTGAATTTCATTACTACAATACTGAAACATCTCTGGATACCTGCTCTATTCGCTGCACATCGTATGTGAGTGCGCTGACGACATATGTCTGCGAGAACAGGGTGTGCAGTAGGATGCAAAATACGCTGACTGATTATGTACACACAACGTATCATTCCCCTCGGAGCGAGGTAATTGGTCCAACGTGTTTTGACCCTATGCCTTTCACAGATGTATAATTATAAAAATACCAATGGTTTGCTTTACTTGATGATGGCTATCAGGGTCTTAAGAGACGTCCAACCAGCATGGCAAAAAACGTTTCTGGACAGGATTGCCTACTCGGCCTGTAAGTGCGGAGTATTCATGAAATGTACTCCTACTTCCACACTTAAATATAAAAGCAATTGGGCTGTGCCGAATACAATTTCTCTGAATACAAGATCAATGAATAGTGACCCGGGATGTACCAGAGGTTGTGGTAACCAAAAATTATCCGTCATTGACAGATTTTTAAAACCAGAAACAAAAGAAAATTCACCTTCCCTTTTTTTTTGAAGGTGCCATGCTTCGTCTCGTGGTGCTGTCTAATATTACGTTCTTTGCAAACAGTGACAACTTCGTTGCAGATAAGACACACAGGCTTTGCATTCACAAAACTAGCTAGGCTGAATGCATAGTTGTCTTTACATTCCTTTTGTAGGCCCTATTTTTGTCAACTTTCCTCTTTAGACTCTTTGATGGTGCCATTTTCGCTCACCATCTAGCTAGCTTAAATGTTAACATCACACTGCACACAACTTAATTTGGCCCAATGCCATACTTACTTGCCGACCCCTGGTACAGGCTCTCTGTTTTGCAATAATTCAATTCATTTTCAATTTTATTTATAGTGCTTTTCACAACTTTCATTGTTGCAAAGCAGCTTCACATGCCTAATATATTTTTTTATAAAAAATAATACTAGAGAAAATGGAGAATGGACCATCTAATCAAGGTATTCAGAGTTGCTTGATAAAGACAGGTGTGCTGAAACTGTGTTGGAGCTGCAGTTTGCATGACGGTAGCTCACCAGGGGCCCGTTTCAGAAAGCAGGGTAAGTGCAAACTCCGAGCAAGTTAACCCCAGAAAACGGAATACTCGGGGTTTTTGGTTTCAGAACGCAAGGTATGTCAAACCCGCGGGGTAAGTCAAGCCCATTTCAGAAATCGAGGTATCTTATACTCGGAGTGAGTAACCAGAGTAACATACTCCGTGAACCTAACCTGGTCGGGAGCAGGTTTTATTCCACAAACCCAGGGTTTGTTACAATCTCCGCCCCCTTTTTGAAGCGTGAGCGGTGTTGAAACTGCATACGCCAGTTGTTTATTGATCCGTGTTCCTAATCGCGCTCAATTTAGTCAGACCTTAAAATGTCATGTCCGTTTATTCAGGAACCCGTAGATGAGGAAGCTGCTTTAATTCGCAGAGAGTCACATTTATGTCGGGAGACAATTCCAACGTTTGGACGTTTTATCTTAACTTTTAAGGCAAGTTTAAGTTTTATATTTTACATTTCCCAATCAGAGAGAGAGAGAGAGAGAGAGAGAGAGAGAGAGAGAGAGAGAGAGAGAGAGAGAGAGAGAGAGAGAGAGAGAGAGAGAGAGAGAGAGAGAGAGAGAGAGAGAGAGAGAGAGAGAGAGAGAGAGAGAGAGAGAGAGAGAGAGAGAGAGAGAGAGAGAGAGAGAGAGAGAGAGAGAGAGAGAGAGAGAGAGAGAGAGAGAGAGAGAGAGAGAGAGAGAGAGAGAGAGAGAGAGAGAGAGAGAGAGAGAGAGAGAGAGAGAGAGAGAGAGAGAGAGAGAGAGAGAGAGAGAGAGAGAGAGAGAGAGAGAGAGAGAGAGAGAGAGAGAGAGAGAGAGAGAGAGAGAGAGAGAGAGAGAGAGAGAGAGAGAGAGGTAGCTCCATTGATGATGGCTTTTCATCGCCATGCTGCACGCGCTTAACCTAGAGTGGACTTACTCAGAGTGGACTGAACTAACTCAAATCAGCTGTTCTGAAACCGAAAACACAGAGTAGCGATTCTCTGAGTAAATCAACTCAGAGTTCAGATTTTAACTCTGTGTTGGTTGAACTTCCTTATTGAAACGGGCCCCAGGAGCAGGGTTGGAGATACCGGGTTTTAGAGTAAAAGATGACGGAATCTTCTCTGTTACTAGGTCTGGGTTTTGGCAGTATGATTCTAATAAATAGTTTCGATTTGGTTTCGATTCAATATTGGTTCCAATTCAATATTAAGTTATCAGTATTTCTCTCAATGTGTAAACCAGCTTTCCAAAGTTTCATTAACGTAGAATAATGTTGTTGTCTTCTATTGCAAGTTAGGAAAATAATAGACTAGAAGCTTTTCTATGATTGATAGCATTTTAATGGTTGTTTCAATTCATTCCTGATCAAACTCGTTTTACACGTGTTTGCTGGCTGTATTATGCACATCTAAAAGCCTAGACCTCAAATATATAATGACCCCATTTTTTTGTTGTTGAAGAAAATAAATTGGTCTTGTATTCAGAACAATGGTCGTTTCAAGCCAAAAAAAATATGAGAATGAACTGTCAAAGCCCTGAAACACACAATTAATCGTCATAATCACAATGATTTGTTTAGACAATTAATCGTCAGCTAAATTTTGTAATCGTGAACGCCTTATTGTGATTGTGAACTGCACGGGTCACTTGCTTCACGGACGTGCACAATCCAGGTCCACATACACACAGACAACGTGAACGCATCATTACGAGTCACTGACAGATTTTTTAGCCTGAGGACGAACAATTTAATGAGACGCTTAAAATGAAACTAACTGTGGAGGAGCTCTGCAAACTTCATTTATCTGTAGATTGCTTGAGACGGCGCTAGATCATTTTATATCCGTTCACAGCAAGAACGCTCTTGTTCAGTTTTAATTTTATTATATTTACATGTGTATTAAGAACATTTTTCCTCATGTTCACAACACAATAAATCATCGTAAGAATGGTATAACACTAGGCTTTTCATTTTGCTTTGATGTGTAACACTAAACAATTACATGTATACTTTTTCACAAGTAAAATATCTGATGGTTCAAATGAATTCAGATTAGTTTCTCTATTCAGCACAAATCGATAACAAAGCTTCTCTATAGGCTCTGCCTCTAAGCAGAATAGCTTTCTTTGTCAGTATCAGTAATGGTTATTTTGAGTGAAATGTGAGTAATTGCATTTCAGGCCAATTTAAGGTTAGCCCCTTAATTGTTACCTTGTGCCCCTTAACATTTCTGTCAGAGGCTACAGTGCTCCTACTGGAGCCCTGTATTTAAACTTGAGAATTTTGTTTTAAGTGTGCCGTTTTGCTGTGTTCTAGAGGAAGAATGCAACCACAATTGCAGTTGAGGTAAAGAAATCCCAGCACAAATATGTCATTGGGCCTAGGGGTAACACCCTGCAAGAGATCCTGGAAAGGACTGGAGTCTCGGTCGAGATCCCACCCCTCGACAGCAGCTCAGAGACAGTAATTCTGCGTGGGGAGCCAGACCGGCTAGGCCAGGCACTCACTGAAGTGTATGCCAAGGTAAACAACCTTGTGTTTCCTTAGTTTTATTATAGAATAATTTATTATACTTATTTTCTCCTGAAACTCTGCTTTTGTGGGAGATTCCATTTAAAATTACTGCAAAAATAACTTCGACATAATTTTTTGTTTCAATGTATTTTTCCACTTTTTTGCTAAACAGGCGAATAGCTACAATGTTTCCTCAGTCTCTGCGCCTTCTTGGCTTCATCGCTTCATTATTGGCAAGAAAGGACAGAATCTGGCTAAGATCACACAGCAAATGCCCAAGGTGAGTCTGCTTTGCACTATCCGTCAAATATTGTGTGGCCGAGACTGATTTAAAATCAAAACAAGTTATTCATAATAATATATTTATAATATAACAAAAATATAGGTGGAGAAAGAGCAAAATGCTGGACATATTAAAGTAATCATAACAGCAAATGTGGTGCATGATCACAGGTGCTTATATAAAGATGGTACTCAAATAGCAGAATCTTTCCACTGTTTCCGCGGCAGTACTTTAATGCGTTTACTCTTGATTGCCACTGAGTGGCGGTGTATTCACAGGTCTTCACTCAGCGCCGTTGGTACATCAAGCTTGTCTTACGCAAAAAATCTCACGCTTGCTCTCTCTCACGACTTTATTGGCATGATTGCCTGTTCTTGCAATAGCAATATGGCAACAAGCCATTGAACATATAACAAAAGACATACAATAAATACAAACATTTGTCAAATTAAACTAAGGTGCCGAGTAAGGCATAAGTATAGAATAAAGTATATCCAAGTGAACAAATGAAATATGGAAATAAAATATCAGTATCTAAAGTAGAATTCAGGCAGAAACATGAATGTAATAGTCAAGAGTGTATATGTGCATTGATTGTAGCAGATGAAGGCAGTAGTTTGTTTCTGAGGGTGTGCAGCTGATAGACAAATGAAGCCGCAGCTGATGTGTCTCTTCTTCCCCAGTAACATCTGCATTTGCTCTGTTTCTGAACACCTATCAAACTCTGGCACGAGCTTTGACATTTTGTAAAATTGTTTCTCTCTAAAACCTTTAAATTGATCACAATGAAGGAGAAAGTGTGTCTCTTTTTCCACCTCACCAGAGTCACCGTCTGCACAGACTCGTTCTTCCTTTGGAAGCCATATTTGTCTGTGTCTGCCTTTCTCTACGGTCAGACTGTGATCACAGAGTCTGTATTTGGTCAGGATCCGTCTCTGTTTTACATCTCCAACAGTGTAGAGATTATCTGCCAGATTGTATTTTCCGTTAGGCTCCGATAGAATTCTACTTCACTTTCCTTTTACCAATGATCTTTATGACTTTACTCTCTTTGATCATTCGGATTTGGTTTTGTTCGGTTGTGCCGGTCTGAAGTTTCAGAGCCAGCTGGCAGATGGGACTGGCTTGAAGTCTCGGCCCTTGGGTTTTAAATGCTTCATATTGAATTGTGTTTGGAGGACTTTAATTAAGGGGGTCCAGAATTTAAGTGGAATGATTTTGGACATGTATTATCAGGGAATATCTGCTCAATTCGGCTCTGCATGCATTATTTGGGGTCTTCTCTGAACTCTTAAAGAGTATGTAGCATAAGATTGTGAAAATGACGTTTCATGCAGTCTTTTATGTTGCCGTGTTTGAAAGTAAGCTGTCTGCCAGGTTGTAAGTCCGAAAGTGAATAAATAACAAAGTTATTTGCTTGTAAAAAGAGGAGTCGACTCTGAATCACACAAACGAGTTGTGGATGCATATCTACGGCACTATACATAGTCCCCGTCTACGTTTTGCTGAGACTGACGCGAACTTATTTCTCCTCCCCCAAACACTGTCGCTCGTTCGTGATGCGTGTGTATAATTTCTAGAGTCTGTGTTCTAGGGTGTGACACTAAGTCGGTCTTATTTCAACTAGAAAAGGAAGAACGTCTGAGGGAAAAATGGTTACAATTAATTTTTCAGACGATACCAAAGGAGTATACCCCAGGGTTTTACTGTCCGCGCGTCATTTCGATTTGTTTAATAATCTTGGCGCGTTCACTGCAGGGTATGTGAAACGACTATCATTGAAAGGGGGACAATACCAACTCTATTTGGACCCGTTAGCTCCACCGAATCACAACCTGTGTGACTTGTTTTTTGTCTTAACTTCAAGAAATATTTTCGCACCTTATATATGTGTTTAGCTAATGCATATAACGCTAACATTAGCATGTACCGTTATTTCTGGGGTGTTACAGTTTGTTTATATTGCGATTTACTTTGCATTTTGACTAGTGGTGGGCCGTTATCGGCGTTAACGTGCTGCGTTAATGTGACTTAACGCGCGATAAAAAAAATTTCGCCGTTAATCTATTCTCAAAGTTGGGTTGGGAGCTGGGTAGGTATGGGCGATATGGCCTAAAATCCATATTGCGATATACATTGCAGCCTCTTGCGATAACGTAATAAATTATAATAGAACCATTTCAGAACAGGTTACACAGACCCTTAGGAAAGCCAAACTGCTAAATGTATTTTTTTTTTAAAGAAATAAAGATGCACAGATACTTTAAATAAAAACAGCCGAGGTAACGCATTTGGTTTTAAACATTTTGTTCTCCTAATGACATTAAAACTGGTGTCTCGTTAAAGGAACGGACACTGTGAATTAGGGATATACTTCCAGTATTAGGCATGGCTATTTTAAATAAAGAAAATTCTTGCAAGTGTAGTGCACATATACTTCAAATGAAAACATTATAAAGTGCTAAATGAAAGCACAAAATAAATAAATAAAATAAATAAAAACATAATAAAAAAAAATCCGCGTCTCTGTACCGTTTGAAAAGGGACCATGTCCTTACACAAGTAAACAGTTATGGCCCTGGTAAATTCAATCCATCGCGGGCTCTTCCTAATATAAGGAGTACCTTTTGAAAATGACTGTTGGATTGGGGTTTGGATCAGTTCCTGTTTTTTCTGTCCTGCGTTCTTCGTACTGGATCTTGCGGTTGGCTGCATTGCCTGGCAATGCTGGTATTCAACGACATGTTTAGTTTTGAGGTGGTAGAACAGATTAGGCGTGTTACCGCTCTTAGATGGAATTTTTGCCCCACACACTCTACAGAGTATATTTTTCTGCTGCTCGTCTGACGGCTTAAATCCAAACCAAGTCCAAATAATAGATGTTGCACCGGTCTTTTTCACGAGCTCCTCTGTTTCGCTGACGCTTTCAACCATGTTTATTCAAGATGACGAATATGATGATTCGTTGCAGCCGGCTGAAGCTTGTGGCTCTAAATTTCGCGGGTAGATTGCGTCATCAACATGCATTATCGCAATAGAATTAAAATCTCTATCGTAGGCCAATTTTGTATCGTTTATATCGCATATCGTTTATATCGCCCATTACTAGAGCTGGGTCTATACTTGGCAAGCTATGATGACTTTCACCTTGATATTTTAGCGCGGATGTAAACATGGCTTAATTGCACTGTAGGGGGCGAGAACGAGATTTTTCAACTCGCGTCATTTGCGCCGCCTCATCATCTCATAACCAGGGCTTCATTCACGCGATTCGCGCAGCAAGTAGGTCTATCGCCCCTTTGCATTGACTTGACATGTAAATCACTCGCGCTTGGCGCGCCATTCGCGTTTGGTCTGAACACAACATAACGTTACTGTGAAATTACCACATCAAACGTGATGTGCTAACACGGATGCAGCTATGAAGCCGCCGGGTTTGCTTCAGGGAAAATTTATTTTTAAGAAGCTTCCCAATGGAAACCTCGACAAGACTAAGGTTGTTTGCACCTTGTTCAATGTGGAATTGGTTTACTGTACGGAATTGGTTTACATACATTTGGTTTAAAAAACAAAATCTCTCAACAGGTAGTGGTCTAGCCTTAGTTGAAACCAGTAACTTTGTATTGGCACCTAATGTATTATGGCTCCTGTATGACATATCGCTAAGTCGCTTTGGATAAAAGCGTCTGCTAAATGACTAAATGTAAATGTACTGTAGGAGCTCTTCCAGTCTCAAGTACCACCTGAACGCAAAACATCCCTTATATTATGCGGAAGTAAACACAAGTACATCTTATTGAACATAATTTAATTTATCACAAATTATCATAGTAGAACAGCTTTCTCAAGCAGTTTGTGATGCATTTTGGAAACAGGAGATGAGCCCCTGGTCTAATGCGCCACCTGGCTTGAGAAACCCGTTCTCCAAGACTTACTTAGTCATTATTTGGGTAGCACATATATTCCGAATGCCTTCGGCAGAATTCAAATGAGCCATTTTAATCTAGATTAATTCCAAGATTAATCTAGATTAAAAAAAATAATCTATGCCCACCACTAATTTTGACACATTTGCCGCACGTGCACCTATATAGATATATTTGGGTTATATATATATATATATCATTTTTCATTACGTCGACTTCCTGAAATGCTCTATGTACCATGACAACGCGAAATCGAAATAATAGTACGGCTAAGGTGAGACCTTATCTCACGGAGCATGCGGCACAACTCCTAATCCAAGCCCTGGTAATCTCAAAGTTGGACTACTGCAATGCTCTCATTGCTGGTCTTCCTGCAAAGGCTATCAAACCGCTACAGCTGGTTCAGAACGCAGCAGCACGCCTCGTCTTCCAACAGCCCACAAGGGCTCATGTGACACCCCTTTTCATCTCACTCCACTGGCAACCTGTCGAAGCCCGTATCAGATTCAAGTCACTAACGCTGGACTACAGGACCATCACAGGATCTGCACCGGCTTACTTTCACACCCTCCTGCACTCCTACACCCCATCAAGATCCTTGCGTTCAGCAAACCAGCGGCGTCTTGTATTTTCTTGTCATAAGGACAGTAAATCGCGTTCCCGCTCATTCTGCTTCACAACTTCTTCCTGGTGGAACATTCTTCCACACTCTTGTCTGGTCAACCACATCTCTAACAACATAAAAAAAACTTCTTAAGACCCAACTCTTCTGTGAATACCTGACAGACAAATGAGAAAAAAAAAAAATTGCTTACCCTTTCTCTCAACAGGTAGTCGTCTAGCTTTAGTTGAAACCAGTAACTGTGTATTGGCACCTAATGTATTATGGCTCCTGTAGCGTCTTCTGATGCTTCCTCGTCAGACTCGGGCTCAAATTGTTAAAATCGCCGGCATCTCTAGCTACACGTATAATATACATACCGTAATCCTGTAATGGTAGTGGGGTTCCATTTGCGACAAATGATGAACGCGTTTGACCAATAACAGACTAGACCATCTGACCAATCTCTCATGACACAAAGTTAGCGGGTAGGCGGGGCCTAGATGGATGAATCGTGGAACGAATCATTTGAGTCACACAAGAAGTAACTGCCTATTATTACGACATTATAGTGTTTAAACACATTGTATGTACATAAACTTGTTGTTGGACACTCCTCAAACCAAAGTAGGGCCTAAAAAACCATATGCTAGGTACTCTAACACATTGTGTAAGCTTGAATTTGAGTATTCAGGATACTACAGAAAGTTTTCACCTGGTTACTGTTCACACAAATGCCTCTGTGGTTATTGGGGTAAAATTGATGTCCGCTTTTGTGTAGTGGCTGCATTAAGCCTGTATTCCAGGATTCAGAAAAGTGTCCAGATTGTATTATCAGATTAAATCGTTTTAGGAGAGCTTCCTGCATCACTGTAGGACTGTGCTTTAACGTTTCTGTTCTGACGTCGTCTAAACCGCATGCCTTCCTAGGTTTTATTTTGTTTAGTGCTTCATTTAATTATATCAAATTAATCAGATAGTCTAGAGGAGCTTGGTTGTTTTTGATTGTCGATTCTAACTAGTTTAGTTTATTTTGTAGGGCTTTCTGATCAGGTTTAAGGCTATCGAGGAGATTTCTCTGAACATGTTTTTAATGAAGTCTTTCCATTGTTTTCCATTTTGTATGGCTATATCCTGGTTTTGTTGTTTATTTATACTATAAATAAAAATAAATTCTGGGAAAAATGGAATGGGGTCTTGGATTTCATTGGGCGTTTGGTTAAGGTAATGTTGTTTTTGTAATGGATTGTATTTTTGTAGTCCCTAAGTGCTTCACAATAGTTTTGTTTGATTTCTGCGGCTCTCTGTGTTTTTAGGTTGGAGAGCTGTCAGAGTTTTTTTAATTTTGCATTCTTTGTAAACCCAGATTTTAGTTTAGTTATTTAGTTTTTATATATTAGGTTAGCTTTGATTATACACATCATAAATAAGATTTATTTGATGTACTGCAGTGATTGTCAATCTAATTATTTGAAATCTATTAATTTGATTTGTGATCTCTGTTGAGCTAACTGCACTAATAAATTCAGATTCACATTTTGGTGACCATTTAGGTGTTTGGTTCAGTTTGCTCAGATTTCTGTGCTTTTGGTTGGCTCTGAGGTTGTTAACCATGCTTTCCTATAGCTCGTTGTCAAGAGTGTTGTGTTAACAACGCAATGTTGTGGGTTCAATCCCAGGGGATTGCACATACCGAATTATAAATGTATCGGTTAATGCAATGTAAGTCACTTCGTATAAAAGTGTCTGCCAAATGCATAAATGTAAATGTTGTTGAATTTTTTTTAGGAACAAGTTTATTTGACAGTGATCTGATAAAGCAGAATGCGGTCTCCCTGTGAATGCAAGTAAATAGGATGGATTTTAATTAGGGCTGTCAATCGATTAAAATATTTAATTGCGATTAATCGCACAATTTTATCCATACTTCATTAACCTTAAATTATTACTTAAGATTTTAATACTCTATTCAACATGGGCATGGGCAATAGTGATGCTTTATGCAAATGTATGTTGTTTCTTATTAGTCAAACCATGCTGGACATAAGTATGAAGACATGTTTCAAAGGTCGTAGAAGATAGAAAAACCACAGGTTTCCATTACTTATTTCTTTGCAGCTATTTAGTTACACAAGCCTGTTTACATTTTCGCACAACAGGGCACTGGGCTATGCTTGAAATGGCCCACAACTTTCCTACATTTTGCCAAGGCGCTGTCAAACCGGATATTCTGGAGCGAAACTGTGATAGCTCGGTGGAAGGCATATGCTCGAACGTGAGCTGCCTGGCCGCTGCAATATGTTGCGTGCAATATCAGTAGTCAGCGTGCTAATTTAGAGTTCAATATTCCACTGTCTGGCTACCTGCAGATAGCGCTCAGCGCAAACGTTAGCATATTACCTCTCGTCTGTCTTCATCACGGTCAAAGCGTGCGACCAAAGTTTCCAGTGTGTGTCAAAATAATGAGCCGTGACCCCCCAGGTAGCTATGGTTACTGAGGGAAATCCAGTAATCTCCGGTGAACGCAACTGTGTTTGTCCGTCTTTATGCCTCTTTGACTTAAGCTATCGATGAGGTGAGTCTATTGCTTGTGGAGTTGCTCGTCTCCGCTGAAAACAATCGAGTGTTGTCTGACTTTGGTGCGGGGGCGGAGAGCTCTCTGCATCAGTTGCATGCTTCGCCATCAAGTGATATTTTAAACTCTACGTGCTGCGGTGATAACCCTAATTCACATCGACAATGAATGCAGATAACTTTTATCTTTTCGACAGAACCACCAGACATCTTTTTATATATTAATTTTTCTTTCTCCATTTCTTTTTGCTGCTGCATGTCCATTTGCCAGAAAATGCGCCCTGCCTTAATCGCACGTGAAAAAAATAGTGCCGTTTAGGTTAAAATTAATTTCCGTTAACGCGGTAATTTTGACAGCCCTAATTTTAATCTGTGATGCGGGAATCAACAACACTAGCACCAAGCGCTGAGCAGTATGTGTATCGACCTAAAGAGTCCCCTCGGTTCCTACCATTAAGCATATACATACCAGACTGACCATTCTGATGGGGGAATGTAAGCTGCACAAATGTAGAAGTCTTTATCACAGTCTATGGTGTCTCTTTTGAGCTTTAGCCAGATATGTGTTGAGTCCTTCTTCTGTATGGATAAGTTGTTTTTTTTAAGTCTCTTTATACCACATAACCCCTCCGGAGTCTCTTCTGCGTTTCACATTGTAGTCCTTTAGGGATAGCAGTATAATTTCCATGTATCCTGTAGGACAGTAAGTGTCGATGTCTGACCTGCACCATGTTTCTTGCAGGTTAAAGATGTCCTGATTATTAATGTTTTTTAGAAACTCTATTTATAGAGTCTTGGCCCCTAAGGTTGTAGAGTTAAAGGCTTTGTATATTCCAAGAGCTTATAGTAAATGATGCTATGGTAAGTGGAATGAAGTGTTTTTGGTTGTCCAGATGGCTTAACCTAGTATTTTGCACTTAAGATTTAAGAGATACTTCATCTCTGTAATGTCTGTTGAGCCAGTGTGTTTGCCTTTCACCACATCAGCATAGGTGGACTGTTGTGATGGTGGACTGTTGATGATAGGTGTATAGGTTCCCAGCTTTCCTGTAGCTCAGTGGTTGGAGTGTGGTTAGAAACGCCAAGGTCATGGGTTCTATCCCAGGGATTGCACATACTCTGAACAATGGGCTTGGTGTTTCTCTTTCGATTTCACCATATATCAAACAAAATAAGTAACTTTACAAGTTACCCAAGATGGCGGGGCCAGTGCAACATGCAACATAGAGAATGTGAAGCTGACATCACACCTGATCACTCTGCTTCAATGTCACCCTGTACATGGTTTTACACACAAATAGCACATTTAAGTGTAATATGATCATTTTAATGGTAATCTGGTAATCTTTGTAAAAAAAGAAAGATTTTAAAAGCAGGCGATGCCCATATTGGCTTTAAACGTGTTGTTGTGCTTGTTCAAATGTGAACTTTTGTTTTAATTGGTCATGTTAAATTAAGATTGGTTCATCTAAAATTGAATATAAAACTTCATTGAGTATGTGCTGTAGTTGGAAGGAGATTCTCCTCCGTATACAGGGATGTTTCTGTGTTTAAAGCGCGTCTGTGGCTAACAAAAGCCTTAAATAAAGATATATTTTTTTACAGAAGCTCTTACCCTTGACTACGGGACGTATTAAAGTGTGGTTTTCACTGCAAATAAAGTTCCGTATACGAGCAAACCGTTAAACCGCTTGATTGGTTAAAGTCAGAAAAGACTTATCTTTTAAAAGAGCAAACTCTTATAATAACCAATAGCATATCAGCCATATGCAGTCGCTTTAGACGTGCTGAAAAAAATGCTTTTGAACCCCCTTGATCATAAACAAAACCTTCACTCTTAATTATTAAATGATTATTTTAATGCCTTGCATTTGGCTCATTCTCTGCCTGTAACGCTTTTTTCTGTTATAAACATAACTCTTGTTTTGATATTTAATGTGTTGCCTCCTGTCATGTAATAAGGAATTTATCAATTTATCAACGCCTACCATAAAAATGACCATTCATTTCTTTGTAAGCAGGCAAACTTATAAATTCAGTGCGAGAAACAAATTCATCAGGGGTCAAATAATTATATTTGGCTACGGTCTAATGATATAGTTATACAAACTCAAACCGGATGTTAACTGGGGTCAGCCGCGTGTGCATCTGATGAAATGTTCCATAGGTCTAGGAATTTTACTGCAGTTTACTATAGTAAATACTTTGCAGAATCAGCAGAAGTATTGTGCAGCTGTATTTTTACGATGACTTTAATGCCTCGTTTCCACTGAGCGGTACGGTACAGTACGGTATGGTACACTTTGTTACGGGTAACCATTATCAGGCTTGCGTTTCCACTGACAACAGGTAGGCTTGAAAGTAGCGATCAACATCATTCTCAAGCAAATATGTAAAAATACTTGATATATGACAAGGTTTCTAGTGAACCAAGGCTTTTGTCGTCATGTATTGTCATCATTGAGGTTGAATTTCAGCATGGTTTTATATTTTAAACCAAGCAGCTGATATTGCCATCGCCAGAGCAGCCCAAAATGGCGGAAACGTAGGGCCTAGGTGTTGCAATGGGAAAGATCTATTGAGTTTTGCCTCTCGGTATCTATACTCTTTGGTTCCTCTTGTAGTTCACGAAAGTGAGGATTCTCTGAAAACCAATCAGCGTTCTGCTGTGAGACTAGCTCCACCCATTAGGTTCCGGTACTTTTGGGACTACTGTGCTAGGTACCCTTAGGAAAGGGTCCCAAAAAAGTGCAACGATACGGTTTGCTATTTGGGTACCATTCACAGTGGAAACGGAAAAAATTGCGTAACGTACTGAACTGTACCACTCAGAGGAAACAAGGCATAAAACATGAAAGAATATACACAACAGCAGTAAACTTTGTCACTTTGACATCACTTATTGACTGAAAGACAGTGTCATTATTACTATTAATAAACAAGGACAGGAGAACGTAAACTGCACGAGACAAGAACTTGACTATTAATGAGCAAGGACACCCTGTCTTGGCAGTTGTATTTATTCTTTATGGGGAATGGACGCTGCCAACAATATTATAGAGCACATTCGGTTTCAAAGAAAAAGCTCAATCATGTGTTAAGTTGTTCGCGCTGAGTGAATATCTATAAATAAACAACTTGGTTGTTTAGTCTGGAAGATCATATACTGTTTCCGGGTCCAAACACTCATTAAGTTGCTATAGACGAACAACAAAAAATGCTAATATTCGCTCATGGTGAGCTGTAAAACCATCTGAAAACCTTGATCCTAACCTTTTCTTTGTAACGAAATCTGACATGGCCGGTCAGTGATTCATTTTCATAATTTATTCAAATATTGATGTCTGAGATTCCTTAAGCCTGGAGACTGTAGTGTATACTGAGTAAACAAATGCTCCGCTTAAATATGTGATGAAAGTACACTGTGCTTATTAACAGATGTTTAAGCTTGGACCCGGAAACAACACGCATTTAAGAAATACCACCGTGGCGATGGTGATTGCCGAAGGATTATTCTGGTTTAGTACCTACTGTATGCTCTTTTGTAGAAAAGCTATGATGCTGTTATTGAATTAAAGGTCAGTGAGGTGACTGTTTACAATGAAAACAGGTGCACATTGAGTTCACTGAGGGAGAGGACAAGATCACGCTGGAAGGACCCACCAAAGATGTACAGATTGTACAGGGCCAGATTGAAGCCGTTGTCACAGATCTGGTAAGAGTATTGAGTCTTCTATCTATATTGTGTGGCTGTTTGTCAAACTTTCACTTTTTCACATCTATGGTTGATGTTTATGTTTGCTTTCTCATAGGTTAGCCGAATGGACTTCACAGAAATTATTGTGGACCCAAAGTTCCATCGACACTTGATTGGCAAAGGTGGTGCAAACAGTTAAGTATAGATTTACATTCTGTAAGTTGTGAGGTTCATTAAAGCAGTTTTTATGGTACCTAACCTACAAGTGCTCAATGTGACTCATGTTTGGTCACTCCAATGTCTAGTTAACCGCATTAAGGAGCAACACAAGGTGTCCGTCCGCATTCCACCCGATAATGAGAAAAGTAACCTGATCCGTATTGAAGGAGACCCCCTGGGAGTGCAGGATGCCAAGAAGGAGCTGCTGGAGCTAGCATCACGCATGGCAAGTTAGCTAAATTTGTACATGAATAAAAAGTACTTGGTAACGTTGATGCTACTTAAGATTTACTAGCATAAACGCATAACAAGTATCTTTAAATATTTAAACATCTTTTAACACCCAATACAGGACACATTCAGCAAAAAAAAATGTATGATCATTCAACAGAATTCAACATCCTTTAGTTTGTATTACTTTACTGCAGAAAACTATATTAAATATAAAAATAGTTAAATTACTAAATTAAATTTGATACTAGCCAAACACAAACCTTAAGTTAACTGGGTGTTACACACACGGACACATGTCTGGTTTACTATCTCCGTGCAGACAGTCCATAGGCATAATGATTTTTTATTTTGTACAAACTTGATTTAAAAATAAACTGTTCCCTGCAAAAGAATAGTTATGGCAATCTGTGTTTGTACTGTTGTACAGCAGGTGGCGCTTTTACACAATCTCTGAACCAAGTACGTAAATATTTGATCTGTTTTTGATTATTGTTCAGAGTGTAGCATTTTTGGATGAAGACTCCTCCCAGATTAATCACCTCAGCTGTTTAATCAAAGTGATACATTTTTGAAGTAACCTACCCACATCTAAGAGGTGATAAAAAAGAACAAATTAACTTTTGTATAGAAGCGGAGACTGTTCTTCCATTTGATATTATTCATTACAGAACATGTACTGGTAGCCATTAAAGTTTAGAGAAAATGTTAAACACTGGTGCTTTTTAAAGGCTGGCGGGGAAAGAGTTAAGGGTTCAGCGCAAAGTTCAGCGCAACATTGATGAACTAAAAAACAAATTTACAGGATTTGTTTAGAACAGCCCATTTCGTTTTTTATTTATTTAGTATAAATGTTTATCCCAAGCCAGATTCAAGTCAAAATGTGCAAATAAAAGCTTTTAGGCAAAATGTTTTGAATGTTCCCCTGCATTTCAGACAAGTCACGTATGGTAAAATTAATGGATTTAAAAATCATGTAACGATGCTATGCCACTTACTAGACTAGATCTCTCAAAACTATTTTTTTAACTACTCTGTAATGAATACTTTTTTTTAAACTGGAATTCTCGTTCCTTACCAATTCAGATTCACTTAATAGGACTAGGTGTTATAATGCCACTGTCAGCACAGTTGAATTGCACATAAGCACATTCCCCATTCCTTATGCAGGAAGCAGTCAAGGATATGAATAGAGGAAAGGAGGTCTGAGGTTTCCCTGGTTCGTCGGGTTGGCATCCTGAGTTTGGGTATAAAGGATTATAGAAAAATGCAGCATACTTGGCTTTCCTTGAAATTGGGACACAATTTATGAGATGTCTCTCTGATAATGACATCACATTATACTGAGTGAAAGATGCCTTTTGGTGAGGTCCTCCTGATAATCCCATTTGTATGGTTCCCATCAAATTCGACACTGTGTCAGTTGTGCACCTTCTGTGCATCTGTATCGTTATCTACATGGATGTTAAAGTCACCAACAACAATGATCCAATCTGCGGCCAGTACAAGTTCTGATAAGAACCCACCAAATTCTTAAATAAAATCTGTGTTGTGCCCTGGAGGCCTATATACAATGGCTAGAGTAAATTAAAAAAAATATTTTCCTTAGTAATAGGTGTTGATGCATGAAGTACCATGACTTCTAAAGAATTGTATTTAAAATTAGACTTCTGGGAGATGCTAAAGTAATTATTGTAAAGTGCAGCGTCACCTCCCCCTCTGCCTTTTAGACGAGGCTCGTGTATATAATAATAATCTTGGGGCACACATTTATTCAAAGTAATATAATCATCTGGTTTTAGCCATGTTTGTGTCAAACAGAGCATGTCTATTTCATGATCTGTTATTATATCGTTAACAAAAAGTGCTTTATTAGAGAGAGGTCTAATATTTAGCAATCGGAGTCGTTTGGTGGATTATCAGGTGATTATCTGTATGTTGTTGTGTATTTGGTTAAACCATTTGTCTGTTCCCTGACCTGGGCCCTAGAGTTTTAGCATTAAAACTGCTCCATGCTATTCTCTAAATGGCCACACGATGGCGGAGCCTCTCTGTGAATCCGATATTAGAAAACCCATACACGATGATGGCAAATTGATAAAATATCGGGAAAATTATCGGGAAACGATGAATCGGTCAATCTCTAATAAAAGGAACAAAATGCAATACGTAACGGAAATATATAATGAAACAAGAAATTATGATGTGGGGAAAAAAACATTATTATATACTTTTGCTATCTGGCCCTCAAAGAAAAGTTGAAGACCCCTGCCTTAAAGAGTGGAGATTTTGGCTATATTCTGTCACACGGCGCATACACAGCCTCCATCTTTGTAATCATGTGCTTATTCTCAAGCCGGCCTTAGGGTGCTTCTCTGCTTGCTCACGGACGTGAGACCTGAGATAGGCGTATCATGCACTGGGAAAACGAGACCTTGCGCTAGCGGGGCACTACTGATGACAGTTTTTCACTGAATTAAAGTAACCGTTAATCCAAAAAAACACTAGGTTTATCATATGCATCTTCTGAACAAGTTGTTAAATCTAGTGAAAGAGTTGCAAACTTGGCAACAATGGCCATACAAATTAGAAATGAACGGAAAACACTGCGTCACTAATCGTGGTGTTGAGGATTTTGGACGTGTTGGCCCGCCACGGCAAAATTAATGTGACGGAAACACTGTTATTTGTAAACATTGTTTGGGAACTCTATTTGAAAGTCTGAAAACTTATGATTTCTAACAGGAGAATGAGCGTACAAAGGACATGATTATTGAACAGCGTTTTCATCGAGCCATCATTGGACAGAAAGGGGAGAAAGTTAAAGAAATTCGGGACAAGTTTCCTGAGGTAAAAGCTGGTAATTTTTTCAGTTAGGTTTAGTTTCATGCTTTTAGATCAAGAATTAAACTTGTTCTTTCTTACAGGTAATCATCAACTTCCCTGACCCAGCGCAGAAAAGTGACATTGTACAACTGCGTGGACCTCGTACTGAAGTGGAGAAATGCACAAAGTTCATGCAGAAAATTGTGGCTGAAATGGTACGAAGGTTCTTTACATTTTTATTTAAATACAAGATTGTAGTGATGGGTTGTAAATTTACATTTTCATTGCTATCTGAACAGTGACTGACTGTTATCTTTCCAGGTTGAGAACAGCTTTTCAGTCTCAGTCCCAATTTTCAAGCAATTCCACAAAAACATAATTGGCAAAGGTGGAGCAAATATAAAGAAGGTATGTAGCTTATTTTAGGGCTTAGACATGGATAATATCAGTAAAAATGGTGAGTGACAGATAAACATTTAGTTTCTTCTCAGATCCGTGAAGAAACTAACACTAAAATTGACCTGCCTGCGGAAAACAGCAACTCTGAAATGATTGTCATCACTGGAAAGAAGGCAAACTGTGAGGCAGCAAAAATCAGAATCCTGGCCATTCAGAAAGAACTGGTGAGATTTCTGTTACATTTAATAGTCTAGTATATTTAGGGGTACATTTCATCTCAGCCAAAAAGTCAGGAAATCAATATAATCAATATAATTAAATTGACACCGGATTGTCAACCGCTGATAGCTAACACAGTTGACATTTTGGACATTTAAGTGCCTTGTGCAAATGGATGACCTTGGACAAGTGCATGCATCACCTCGATTAACTTGTTTTTATACTCTTTCTCTACATATTTATAAAGTTCAAAAGAATATGTTGATCTAGACAATAATTTGGATAAAATATTGAAGAGGCCGTCTTCAAATTTCTCTCCAAAAAAGGAAATTACATCACGTGATGCTGGATACGTGAAATGGTCACTTTGTTACTCCCTATAAAACCCCCTATAAATCAGCATAGTTTTTTTCTAGTTGACACTTATTTCTCTGACATACACAAAATGAATGATTTCATGTAGATGCATGACCAAAATATTTTTAAAAACGTCCCCTGATATAAAAGTGATCATTGCTTGAAGTGGAAAGTTAATGAAAAATTTGTCAGATTGATCCATGGACATGACATGTACCCCTAATTATAGAATGACTTAAGTTAATGTGTCTTGAGATTGATTTCTTACCGTTTGAGAAGCATGTGGATTGAATGAGACGTGTACATTTTTCCAAAATGTTTGTGCAGGCAAATATTACAGAGGTGGAGGTTTCCATTCCCTCAAAATTGCACAACTCCTTAATTGGCTCCAAGGGGCGTTTTGTGCGTTCCATCATGGAGGAGTGTGGTGGCGTGCACATTCATTTCCCCACAGAGGGCTCTGGCATTGATGCAGTGACAATCAGAGGCCCAGCAGAGGACGTTGAAAAAGCCAAGAAGCAGCTACTGTTTCTGGCGGAAGAGAAGGTCTGTTTAAAAATGGGTTTTTAAGAAAGTGGCTAAGGTTTGAAACGGAACTCGATCAAGCATTAAGCTGTACTAGTGTTGGACCGATAAACCGCCGTGGCCGAAATCTCTAACAGTATTTGGAATTTTTTCCTTTATATGGGCATTAGCAGATTTATTTTAACAAATTGACTTTTTTCTGTTCGCTATAGCACATTAGCATTTTATTCATAACAATGTCACAAAGATGTAAAGCAGGCATTTGCCACTTAGTAATGTAATATGACTTGTATGAGATTTTTGAAAATTGTATAGCAAGTATCTGTTTCAATTGCTTCAGTCAATTTGATTCATTTTAAGCCATGTTTAGCTGCCCACAATTAATGTTATGTCAGGTGTGAACCTTTTCATGCGTTCAAGACTGTTTCTAAATAGGCACATAATACACAATTGTTCATTTACTTACAAATCCAATTAAATGAGTAAATGAGATTGTGTTATATCTGCCTCTTATCGGCCACAGTGCTTAATATCGGCATCGGGCATTAACAAAAAAAATGTCTTTAAATTCAGCTTAGTGGTCGACCAATTTAGGTTTTTAAAGATGAATATTGGTTTATTAATATTAAAATTCCTTTCAATTCAGTACAAGACTATTGATCTGATTACTCTTTATTCCACATTTGGTTGAAGTTTCAGTACAAATAATCTACCTGTCATTGTTTTGTAATAGCAAACTAAAAGCCACACAGTTGAGCTCTGTGCCAAACCTGAATACCACAAGTTCATTATTGGAAAAGGAGGCGGAAATATCCGGAAGGTGCGGGACAGCACGGGTGCCAGAATCATCTTTCCTACACCACAGGACAAGGATCAGGAGCTGATCACAGTCATTGGTACAGAGGAAGCTGTGGTAGAAGCACAGAAGGTGTTGGAGGCACTCATTAAAAGCTTGGTAGGTTCCCTTTTTAGCTGGAGCAATATCCCCAAAATAACTGATGTTTGCACTAAGTTTCCCTTTAAATGTTTTAGGATAACGTGGTAGAGGATGGTATGACCGTTGATCCAAAGCATCATAGGTTCTTTGTGGCACGTCGAGGTCAAGTCTTAAGGGAGATTGCTGAAGAGTATGGTGGAGTTATCGTCAGTTTCCCCCGGACTGCCTCGCAGAGCGATAAGGTTTCTCTGAAAGGCGCCAAAGATTGTGTGGAGGCTGCTAAAAAACGAATGCTGGAGTTAATTGAGGATTTGGTGAGTAGTTTACTTATAATCTGCAATTGCTACTTACATGAAGTATGTCTTGGACAGCAGTTGTTGTTTTAAGGTGGTAATGTTCCTCATTATCTACAGGATGCACAAGTGACCATGGAGTGTGTGATTCCTCAGAAGTTCCACCGCTCAATAATGGGGCCAAAGGGCTCACGCATACAACAGATTACTAAAGACCACAATGTTCAAATCAAGTTTCCAGACAGGGAAGACCTGCAAGGTAAATCAATTTATTGGCTGTTTATAATAAAGCAAATCACATTTTAGTAAGTTGGCAGATGCCTTTATTCAATGCGATTTAAGAGTAGGAGAGGTTATACAATTTTGTCAACTCTCTAAACAGTACAGAGAGTTTACAAGGGCATGTTACTAGCAGGATTAAAGCTGAACACATAGATTGTTATTGGTTAGTCAAATTGATGTGGAACAGGTATGTTTTAAGTTATTTTTAATAGGATGTGTGACCCTTATCGACAGTTGTTTAAACTGTAAGCTCCTACTTGTCGACATTGAAAACAACAGTCAATTACATGTAAATTATAACATTTTGTGTCCTTGTTAAATGACTTATTGTTGTAGTATGTAATTTAAAAGGTTTTTAAACAAAACATTACAATATTTGAAAATATATATATAAATAGTCTTTAAATTAAAACATTTCACTCCCGATACACTTTTAAAGTCGGCTGTAGCATACATTTCCTTAGTGCCAATTGCAGAAGCTCAGAAATTACCAATTGAAAAACGAGTTGTGGTGTTGTTTTGGATGAAAACGGGAAGGTCTTATCAAAGTGGCATAATAATTCCATTGTGTTTTCAATATTGAATTGGGTTCTTATTGTTGCGATGCCGAACATAAGGACGGAAACACGGAATGCTGGCATAAGGCGAAAAAGTAGGCGATGATCTGAAGCTACACAGTTATGTTAACAATTACATAAGAAATATCGCTAGCAGTTAAGTATACAGATCAATTCTCACTATTAACTAGTTGCTTATAAACAGCCAGTATGCTAAAAAGAGGCATCTAATTATTACTTATAAAGCACATATTCAACATGACCATATTACACTTCCCTAATCCCTAAACCTAACTTCTACCTTACTTGCTATTAATAAGCAACAAATTAAGTTTACCGAGGCAAAAGTCATAATTAGTGGTTTATTAATACTGATAATTAGACCATAAAATGGTGTCACCGAGATATTAATATTTTAACATTTTAAATGCATGAAAGACTGATTGATGTTATTTGATGGCAGAATGAGCATTGCATGCATATTGAGCACGCATTAAAACTGATGTTGAGTGTCTGAGCTTCTAGATTCACAGAACTTTAAAAAAAATTTGATTATCATTTTTATCAGAAAAAAGTGCTTAAATAAACAGGAATTACTTGGCACTGTTATCTTTGTGCCCTTGCAGATTCCTCAGTTATTGTTTACAAACATTGAGCCGATTTTTATTTGTTAGCTGAACTTTTTGTCCATTGCTTTCTATTCACTTTTTTAACAAACATTGCTTTGCTTTAACATGATATAATGTAGGCCATCTTGTTGTTGATCAGCTATAGGCCTACCCTAATTATAACTTGTAGCCTACTTAAATTGCAACATAATTAAAAAAATATATATATTTTCATTTAACATCATTTAACTCTTTCGCTGCCAGCCTCTTTAAAAAAAGTTGCCAACTTTTTTTAACATTTTCACCAAACTTTAATGGCTCACAGTTAGGGGTGGGCGATATGGACAAAAAATAATATCTAGATATTTTTGGCGATTTTAACGATAACGATAATGAGACGATATCCATTAAAAATGTGATTTTAAAAGTCTGAGTTACTTGTAATGGGCACAATGTTGAATGAAAACAGTGCTTATTTATTTTCTTTAACATGTAAGTATTCATGTAAAAACAATTCAAAGACATACAAAATACTAATTGAACTAGTGTAAGAACATCGAACTCTGAGTAAACATTCAGTTGTGCACCTCTGCTGTAATGTAAAATGTGCAGCATACAAGCAAGATGAAATAATAATAATAATAATGAACAAATAGCATCTGTAAACAAAGTACTCTGATCTGTAACATATTGCACACAACCATGTGTCCTTACGGCCTTATTGCCTTACAACCTATGGCCTTATTAAACAAATACCTAACTTCAAGTACTGCCCAGTACACAGATTCCACAAAAATAAAAAGGAAAATCTGCCTAAGAGGTGCACTTCCAAATCAGAGTATCTCAAATAATATAATATACATTTATTACAAATGACATCAAAGGAAACAAGGTCCACAATTTACAGACAAATAAAATATAGTCACTATTATTAAAGCACACACTGGCATGGACAGATGCTGTAACTTTATAGAACATTATAGGCCAACTGGTCACTGTTCACATGTAGATTTACTTCAAATTTACTTCAAATTATGAGCCAAGACAAAAAGCGTCATGATAATACAGAATGTATTCGGGTCTTGTCTTTTAAATGAAAGAGCTTGTTGTGCAGTATTCAGTCGACGCTTCTGTTTCTCCAGAAGTCTTCTTCACGCATAAGCTACACAAATACAAGAGCGCGCTTCAACATTACGTCATCGTGGAGTGGGCGGTCAGGTAAATAGTTAAGAAACTCCCCTTCCGCGCTCGCGATAGCGTTCACGTGCGGCAGGCACGTTCTCGCGTGAATAATTACTCTAGTCGCAGATTTCGATAGGTCACAGATTTCGGCACAGCTCCTGCGTTGAACTTGCGGGCGGCCATGCGCTAACCATGCCTGTTAGAGAGATGACGACGTGTGTGCGCAGATCAGCAATCACCTGACGCCCTGCTGCAGCCTCTGAATGTGTGGAGTTTTAATGCGTGTTTTTTCGGAGTAATTTAAATACTCGATAATGAGAATTTGCACATCGTTAACACCACAGTCACGATATTATCGCAGACGATATATATCGCCCACCCCTACTCGCAGTACATTTTCTGTAAAGAGTATATGTACAAACAATATGTCCAATGAGTCTCTGCTTTTAAACAAAAGAAATCTTATTATTCTATCTTCATGTGTTCTTTTTTTATCACTCCTTAGACGTGGGTAGGTTTCTTCAAAAAGGCATCACAAAAAACGTTAATTATCTCAGCTGTTTAATCAAAGATTCCGCCCAGATTACACTCGGAACAATCATTAAAAACCAATAAGTATACGTTCTGGTATTCTGTACGTTCTACTAATTCTGTGTGTTAGATACCTAACTATACCGATTTCAACAATATCGTGTCTCGTATCTCTATTGGTAATGTACAAATTACAGACGGAAGCGTTCGAGAGAATTACAGACTGATGTACTGTAATTCTTTTCTGTACTGAAGTAATGTTTAAAAGTTTACTTGTGTTTTCACAAAGGAGGATCACTGCCGACCAAAACTCTGCCCGAAGTTACTCGCTCTGATAAGTTACTCGCTCTGATATTTGTAATGACAATTTTACAGAGAAAATAAAAACACAATACACCACATTAAGGTTAGCTAAAACGTTTTCAATTTGTGTGACAGTAGTTGCCAGCTGCATCGCACAGGTTTAAAATTAATGTAACGTTTTTGTCTGCTTCTGTGGATGCAAATATTCAGTGTCCTCCCCTAATATTGGCACCCTTGGCAAATATGTCCAAGGGCGGCTGTAAAAATAAATCTGCATTTTCTCCTTTTGATCTTTTATTTTTAAAAATCCACAATATTCCAACATTTCAATAAAGCAAAATAATTTGAAGTGGGTGGACTATAACATTATGAAAAAAAGTTTATCTCTAAAACACCCTGGTCACCCTTGGGCCCAATAAGGAGGTTCGACTATCAGTTAAAATGTGAGCTCAGTTCAAAGTTTCCCATCTTAGTGTAAATCAACTAACTCAAATTAGCTGTTCTCAAACCAAAAACTCGACTCAAAGACGAAGCAAAGCCACGATAAATGAAGCTCCGATATTACGATTGACCATGGCAACTTCACCAAAAGAGCAACATTAACAAGCTTCACTGCAAAAAAAATTCCAGAACATTCAGTGTGGACTGGATGTCACTGTTATCCATCCTGTGCTGCAGGAAGCGTAAAATAGAGGGCACTGGACAGGACACCTGGTTGATACTGTTATCACTGCACCTGCATACCTTACCAGAATAAATGCAGTGCACATTCTCCGTTGCGAGCAGACATTAGTCACCCACGTGAACCCTCACAAATGAGCTCGTACAGAGACTTAGTCAAGAGTTAGTGTGACCATATGTTTAAATTCTTGAGAACAAAACGCATAATGCTCCCCATAGCAAGAAGCTGCACTTGCGGTTCTTCGGCACATCTCCCCAATGGGCCAATTGACAGCACGGTACAAGATCTCAAAATCTAGAAAAAGGTGATCGACCAGTGCTAAAATGGCACACATGTTAAGAGCAGCAAACCGTGCACTCAATACATTACCTTACTAATGCTTGTTTGATTGTTGTCCCTGTATTTTTTAAGTTAGACGGCTTATTCAAAGGCGAAAGCTCATATGTGGGAACTGTTGAAGCAGAGCAAGCCAGCGGTGTTTAGCTGCGGCACTAAAGAGCAGAGTCCGGCATGGCCAGCTCTGTATCTAGTGGTCCCACAAGCACAGAGCAACGGCAAATATGCGTTACCAACTGTGTAGCAAATGCAGGCTTGAGCGGCTGCTGATAGGGCTACACTGCTGCAAAATCCAGCCACATGTCAAAATAACAAGGATGCGACTACATTCGTTATCTGAAACGAACCACATTCAGAATGGTCACATGAATCGCAGAAAACGCCTATGACGTGGGGTTGTCTGGATTTAAATAAATATTTCTCCGATAGGGGTACAATAAACCCGTACAAGTCAAGTCAAGTTGAGCTTTATTGTCATTCCACTACATGTGTGGACATATAGCGGGACGAGATGTCGTGCCTCACAGGACCACGGTGCTACATGAATACAGATATACAACACGAAGTAAAACAGTATAAACCTATACACAACTAGCCTACTGTCAGCTTTGACTATACATATGCTATATATAAAAGTGGTTACCTATACATAAACTAAAAAAATAGAAAATAAATAAAATATAAAATACAAACTGTACAACTGTGCAAATGACTTCAAATACTGTACATGTGCAAAAAGAGAGAGACATTCAAGCAGCTGGCTGGGGAACAGTGTAAGGTGATTTGTGGTGCATGAGCCAGTAAACATAGATACATTTCAGTCATATAATACAATCAGTCTTATGTGGGATTTTGGAAACACATTGGTGTGTGAAAGTGTCTAGTGCATGCAGAGGAGAGTGTGTTGCTACAGGTGGCTTGTGCAGGCCCGCTCACCTGAATTGCACAGAAATAAAAGTTAACAGTTTTTTCTGAGATGTGGTAAGGTGTATGTGGGGGGGGGTGTTAGGAGTTTCAGAGAGGGGCGGTGTGATGTGAGTTCAGGGCTCTCACAACGATCTCTGGACTTGCAAAAGCACCTGATATAAGGGGCGGCCTGGATATGACATGGATATGATAGAACGCAATAAAGCTAGGATCTATTCTGATAGAACGCAATAAAGCATGGATCTATTGAGTAATGATAGGAAGCGATGAGGAGTCTGGTCAGGGAGAGGACCGTGACGCTCATTTGACTTGGTTCCATAGTCCAGAGTTTACAATGTTTTCTTGTCCCATGTCAGACTCTCGTGAATGTCCTCTCCCAGAACTTGCACTTTACGGCAACTGTAACTAAGATCACACCGCTGAAGCAAGGTGATCTGTCAAAAAACTGGATTGCATAACATTGCGTATAGTGCCCGGTAGTTGATCACATTTCATAGTAGTTTAAATCTATCCGGGCATTCAAACAGAAGTATGATAGGAAGCAGCACCGAGTGACCGAGGCATTGCAAACTTGTGATAACACGTCTCTACCAGTTGTCATACATGCGGGGAAGCTTAAAGCTACACAAATCCACTGTTGAAACAGGGGGCTTAGTATGTGTATCAAACATGCAACAGGAGACTGCCTCCAGCTCCCAGCACGGCAAAGAACACTTGGTAGTGAGGCTGCGCATAAAACGAAGCACAAATTGAACCTCCGTAGGTTAGTTAAGAATTTCTGGAGAAATGAAATGCTGATTCCAGACAAAAAGGTCTGCAATATGCATTTGAGGGATACATTCAGGATTTGAGCTTCAAAAAGTAAACTGCTGAAACTAAACGCAGCACAACAAACTTTTAAAGATGGTGGTTTGTTTTTACTGGAACACGATGCTGCATGAAATGAAATCTTGAACTCAACCAGTCTGCATATTCAACCACCAAGGCCCACCCCTGAATCTTCCGGAAACTCTCGAAAAGCACTACATCACAAGCAAGTGTATTGAGAATGAAAAATTACATATATATTTCAAAAACATAACTTCTAAACTTTCCTTTTAGGGTGTACATTATGAAAGCTATATTTTATGTATAGGGATATTTTAGTTTGTTTCTACCCCTGACTAGGCGTAAGATTTACTCTTGAGATGTGCCCCATGCCTTGGTGGTGCAACAGCTAAAATGTTACGTAGGACTCGCATTTTTCGTCCAGACTAGTCGTACCACCAGCTTGTCAAAAACCTGGTCCAACATGACTACAACTGCTTAAATCTGCCTCCGTGAGTCAAGGCACAGCTCACCTTAAGAACGGTGCAGGAAGTTCAATAGCTCTTACTAACAAACAGCTACTAGTCCTGTTCAAGCAAACACTGGTATTTAAAAGCTGCCTTTTTGTGTGCCTAGCTAGCTTTCAGAGTCGTGAGCCCACCTACTCTATTAAAAGCAACTAATTATAGTTAATGTTTCAAAACCGTGATAACTATAATCAACAAGTACAGTTTAAGAAAACAGTTACTCATCTTTGTCAATTTTGGAAGCATTTTCTCTACAACTGAAAACAGATGAACATCATATGCCTGGCATGTGTCCTGTCTTTAGCATGCAAAGCACACGGATTCAGTGATGCAGCTACATTCCTAAAGGAAAAATATAAATAACTGAGCTTATATATGCACAGTATTAATTTATAATATAAATATGCATGGGCAATATTAGTATTAATGTTTAACAAAAACACGTTTTGTTATTTCGTAATATCAAAGTAACCTCATTGTTCTCACCAAAGCACCGCCCAAAAATCAGTTGCACATCTACTACTGTAAAACGAGTCCTGAAGTCTGATCAGGCACCTCTAAAATCAGATCCGGCACTTCATTTGGCAGATCCCCCTCAAGTGCTAATGGAAAACGTTTGTGCTGACCTTCTGCATGTATAAAATAAAATGGTTACAGGTATCATAATTATCAAAGATTTTTAATAATGAGCAGGCTGTCAAGTTTGAGATTTGAACGCGTGTGCATGAGACGCCGGCACAATTGTTTGAGCTTTTACTTAATGACAGAAACAACTTAAACTCCGTGATGATTCGTGGTCAAACAGATATGACCACAAATCATCACAATGAGTTTCATTCGATACTGCATAGTTAGCTACTTTTAGCAAGTCATGTACGCACTAAAAACAGAACATTGTGCTTTTGCAAAATTAAAGAAAACTTGCAGGATGCTCTGTCATCTATTTTCCTTTAATTAATTTGTGGAGCGATGCTCCTCACAATCTGAAGCAAACTCAAAAGCCTGTCACTGTTGTTTCCCTTCGTTTTGTTAATCGAATAAATATATGCGGAAAATTAATAATTATCAATGTCGCAGGTTTTGCATTACATATTGAAGGGAACTTGTCGCCATGGACACTTCAGAGTGAGAGATTTGTGTCGTTAGACAAATGCTTCTTCGGAGAAGAACTGATGAAATGCATATTAATCATCCGTTAACCGCATTACGTCATGGTTCTTAAACTACTTTTCCTCGAGGGCCAGATTCCAAAAGTATAAATAGGATGTGGGCCAGTTTTAACCTGGTCATAACTTCTTGATATTTAGTATTTACGTTATTTATTGCATTGCTTATACTGGTTTTGTTGCGGTTACTTCCAAGTCATATATTAAAGCATGCACACAAATATTGCAAATATAGCTTTCCTGTAGCTCGGTGGTAAGAGCATTGCGCTAACAACGCAAGGTTGTGGGTTCGATCCCAGGGGATTGCAAATACCTATGTAACATGTATAGGATAAAGCAATGTAAGTCGCTTTGGATAAAAGCGTCTGCCAAATGCGTAAATGTAAATGTATTGCATGCAGTATACCTTTTCTTGACATTTAAATAAAAGGGGATTTTTATTGTATTTTATAGTCCCTACGCTGAATGAAATTTCTTTTAATTTACTCGCCCCCAGTCCCCAAGCAAAGATGTGTTTTTTATTATTTTTTTCCAAGGAGATATTTATGGAGATATTGAATTAATGAAGTCAAATTTTAAAAGTAAAAAAAGTAATAAATTCATCACAAAATCAATGCCTGATCCTTGATGTTAAACTGGCGTCTTATGAAGTGAATCAATTGGTCTCTGCAAGAAACTGGAATTCACTCGATGGTTCGATAATAGTGTTCAATTGCATTCATGTGACGCATGTAGAAGGGCAGATCCTTTGAAGTGCAAGTTCTGGAGGGAGATGAACAGCGGTTTTCATAAATATAGCGGTTTAAATCCTACATAATGAATGCAGTAATAAAAACTAGGGCTGCAACAACGAATCGATTAAAATCGATTACTTAAAGAGTTGGCAACGAATTTCGTAATCGATTCGTTGTCGTGCGACGCGGAGACGTTTGATTCTTAAAAAAAAAAAACTTTATTTGAGTGCGGAGCGGAGTGAACACACTCTGTCTCTCTCGCGCACTGATGCTAGCAGAGTTCGGCGCCTCATAGACCGGGCGGAGCAAAATAAAAAAAAACTAGCGGAGGAAAGATACATGGCGGAGGCAGAGAAATCCGCGCGACCCAAGTCATCCAAGGTGTGGGAGCATTTCACACTAAATAAACAGAAAAAGTGTGTTAACTGCAAAATATGCAAAAGCGACATGGCATTGCACGGGAGCAACACGGCAATGATCCAGCACCTGAAACGCCAACATGTTGGAGTCTTTGATGAGGAGGAAGGGAGTTGAACAGCAGGTTAAGTCACTACAGAATCCTACTTTAGTTCCGATATGAAGTGAGGAGCGTAATGTCCCTGGTGCTGGTGTTTGTCAAGCTTGACAAGCATGACAAGTTAGCGTTAGCTCGTTAATAACCGTATTAAAGCAGGGGTGGTATAGTTACTTTTCACTTTATGCAGTGTATATTCTGTGCTTTGTCCCATATAGGTTATTATTGACAAATATATTTGTGTGTGTTGTACTTTTTAATTAAATTTTAAAGTTCTTTTATAGCACTTGGTCATCTTAAGCGGTGTTTAAATGTACCTTACACTTACTACAATGATGGTAATAATTTAATGAATAAACTTGGAGAGAGAGAGAGATGTTTGTGCACTTTCTGAAGATTTTAATTCTGTTTTTGAATAAAGGGTTGAAAATGAATGCTTTTCTTGTTTTTGGCTTTTATCCGATTCATTGATTAATCGAAAAAATAATCAACAGATTAATCGATTATTAAAATAATCGTTAGTTGCAGCCCTAATAAAAACTAAAAAATATTCTCAACAGTTCAAGTGGTGTAGTACTCTTCCTGCAGTTACTTTCAAGGAGACAAGCGTTTTGAAACACGACCTATCGTGACCTAGTTTTCCTGTAGCTCAGTGGTTTAGAGCACTGCGTTAACAACGCAAGGTTGTGGGTTCGATCCCAGGGGATTGCAAATACTGATGTGAAATGTATAGGATAAAGCAATGCAAGGCGCTTTGGATAAAAGCGTCTGCCAAATGCCTAAATGTAAATGTGTCTGCAAAGCCGCAAGCCGACTGTCGTTGGCCATTTTTTGGACGGACCGATCAAATCGCTTTAGAAGACGTCAATAGTTATGAGCCGCGGGAAGTACTTTTGTATTGAATGTAGCAGCATTTTGGACTTTCAAAGGCGTGGCGTCTAAGGAGGCTTTACTTAAAGCACACCCTTCTCAAAGTCTCTCCACTTATTTTAAATGTTAACGTGCTGACTAGCCCTGCCATAGACTATGATTGTACTCCCCAAACAAAGACTGTATAAGGGATAGGGAAAACAAAACTGTTAAAGAAATCTGTCAAAACTTGTTTATGACAGGTGCTCTAATAAATTAAGCACTTTATATATTGGCGGATAATCATGGTCAATGTAGAGCTTTAAACGTTTTTAAAAAGGCATTAGAAGAGGCATTAAATTAGATTGATATTTGCATCAAATCTTTGACTTCTGTTTATTCAGCTTCAACTGATGCTTCAGTTCAGGAGAATGGAGAGGCCAACGGAGAGGTTAAAGAGCCTGTCGATCCTTCTACCCCAAGGAAATGTGACATCATTGTGCTCTCTGGGCGTAAAGAGAGGTGTGAAGCTGCTGTTGAGGCTCTAAAGGTCTGGGTTGTTTGCCTCAATCAAAAATACATGTGGCTTTTCTGTATACTGGGTGCATTTTGTCAATTGCTATGTGTTGAATGTGTCTATAGGCTTTGGTTCCTGTGACCATTGAGGTAGAAGTGCCTTTTGAGCTTCATCGCTACATCATTGGCCAGAAAGGAAGTGGAATCCGCAAGATGATGGATGAATTTGAGGTTGGTCATTTAGTCTGATGGCTTAGCATAGTGTACACAAACTTAGGTCATTTGTTTAGTGCTTAACTTGAGAAAGTTACTTCTGTGTCCTAATTTTGGGGCTGCGTTCTTCGAAGGCTTCATTTTAAGACTGAATGTCACAGAAGTCTGGTAAGGCTTTCCCAAGTCAAAGGTTGCTTCTAATGCAGCCTCAAAATGCGTCCATATTTCAGCAGGTTTTTAAGGACAAAATGAATGTATCCTTCATAGCTTAGGGTGTCCTGAGATTTATTGCGCGCCTTTAACGGCTGAATTTTTTAAAAATAATATAATTCAAAACTTTAGTTAAAAAAGTATCCAATTCGCAAAAATGGTCCCTGTCAGTGTTTTATTATTATACATAATGCTGTTTAATAAAGCAACACTTTTTTGTTTTTTACGTTAAAATAATATCTCTAAAATTATTTCAGTGGTAGAACAACTCTTAACTGGACGAATTCTACTGACGCTGCTATCTGAGCAAGCATCATAGCAGCTACAACCACACTCTGTAAGTTCTGTGTTTGGGTCAGTACACAGTCCCGCCCATCCCCTGCGAATGCTTTCCAAACAACGTTTCTGCATTTGCAGGTTTATTCAACAAATTCACATGTATTGCGCTACCCATGGGAAAGCTTATTCATTAACATTATTTACGACACTAGTAACATACAATTGCGCTTATCAGCCTCATGGGGAGCCTTGAACAAAAGTTCATTACCATTATAGGTGCATTATTGCTTCACATTTATAAGATTGGTTATTTAATATACTGTTGGACTGTTGTAATCCACATAAAATGAAGTATCTCAACAAAAAAAATTAAAATTAATTTCAAAAAGTAATAAACGTCTCTTTGTCCTGCTGCTGTCACCAGGCAACAGGAGTAGCAGGTGACGCAATTGTATAATTTAAAATGCCTAAAATTTCCTAAAGTCATACTTTTCAAACGCCTCAAACGTTTGTCAGATTTGAAAAAATATTAATATACAGCATCTACAGACACTGTACACACTGTTATTAAAAGCTTTTTGATGGATCGAACAGTTCTCATATAGATCGATGAATCTGAAGGTGAGCATGCCAAAGGATCATAGGACTGTATCTTTACGATACTTTATAATATTGACACAGAATTTTGTATACAACATCAGTAGAACATCTTGTTCATTCACACATTCATTTTCTCACAGCGATACCTAGTGGTCAAGTTATAAGCAATTTCCTTGTTTTCAGTGCTTTCATCAGTCTGATTTTCAAAAATTCATGATCTCACAAGATCGCATGTATATCCCTTGGTGCCCTTGTAGGGCTTGACCCGTAATTGCTGTTTGCAATTATATTTCGTTTTTTATTACCATGTTTTTAGCAAAAAGCAGATTTTATTTGTTATCAATTTTCATTGAATTATAAATTTACAATGCATTGGGGACTAGTTCATTAATTATCTTGTTCAATGTCTCTCACTGCCGTTCTGTTAACTGAATACCTTTTTCCTCAGGTTAATATTCAAGTGCCTGCTCCTGAGTTACAGTCTGACATTATCTCCGTTGCTGGCCTGGCCTCTCTCCTTGACCGTGCGAAAGAGGGTCTTCTTGAGCGTGTCAAAGAGCTACAGGCTGAGCAGGAGGATCGGGTGAGTTTAAACCCAGGATAATGCAGGTTTAATACTAGCAATTGAGACTTTGTTTAAAGGCTCGAATCTGGTCCTTTTGCCTCTCGCCATCTCTGGTTTAAGAAATTGCTTTTATTTTCTATATGTGGGTTTTTTTTTTTACACTGCTCCTGTGCAGATAAATCAATTTATTGCTTGTGTGTGATCACCACATGTTACATAAACATGACACTTAAAAAGTATGTCCTACAAGGCAGTGCCTACAGTTTGTAGTCAACCAGAATGCTCTACCACAGCGTTGAGTGCCGCCGTTGGGGAAGTGCCGGAGTTAAAATACATTTACATGTGAATAGTGCTGCAACAGTCCATTATTTTGATATTCAATTAATCTAACAATTATTAGACTGAAATAATAGACGATTGGTCGATTTATCGATGACTAATCGGTACGTTTTTACTGATTATTCGGCTTTTGCAACTAGTTAAAACATTGTGTTATATTCCTTATTTTACATAATGAATAAAATAAATTCAGCTTTTTAAATTTGTTTTAATGAACTTGTACCAACTGGTGTTTTGATCACAGAGGTTCATATAACTATCAGGCATATGCAGTTGCTTTAGACTGTCAGAAAAAAAAGGTCCTTAAAAGAACACACTATTATAATAAAAAATAACCATAAACTGTCTTTTCTGTCCTTATACGAGCAAACTGTTGAACAGTTTAATTGTTTTTAAAAAGTTCCATGACCACCATTTAATACGTCCCTATTTGCAGGTAAGCTTTTATAATAAATTTATCTTTAAGGATAATCTCATTTCCACCACAGCACAAACGCAATGATGTTTAATATTACATTTTATAATTAATTTATAATTAATTTATTTAACATATCACCAAGTAAAACAAAACGGTAAACATTTTGAACGCGCAACATCGCGTTTAAAGCCAATGCAGGCAGAACCTTTGATGTAATATTAGTTTTCAAAGTGTACCCTTTTTTTGTAATGACCTCTAGTTTAAATGACAAACATTTAATCTTTTCATATCTTGATCAATATAGCACTTCATAAAGTAATTAAGGTAAAAATCCCTGTTTAGATTTCGATCTATTTTTAAATATGCTACTTCTCAATAGACTCAACTTTATTTATATAGCGCTTTTTACAATTTTCATTGTTGCAAAGCAGCTGTACTTGAGACACATTGAATATAAGTAAAACAACTAAAGGCATATACCTGTAAAAACAAGAAAAAGGTGAAAACAACAAAAGACAGACATACAAACACAATATGCAAACATACTTGCACACATTGACATAGACGCACACAAACACACTCACACACACACACACACACACACACACACACACACACACACACACACACACAGTGAAAGCACACATTGGCAATAAAGGAGAGAGAACCACAGGTCAAATATTAAACGGACTATAAATTCTTATATGCAATATTAATTATGTCTAATTTCTAATTCTAAAGCAGCCCCCCCGGCCAGGCAGATAGTGCAAAACAATATGCAAACGGTGGCGAGGAACCCAAAACTCCAATCGAGAAAAAAACCTCAGGAAACCTTGAGTTTCGGGTATAGGGGTGATGTAGAGTGATGTAACCCTGCAGTAGGATGTGGGGGTTGATGGAGGTTGTGTGAGCAGTAACAAAAAGCTGAATATTAAAAGGCATTTAAAGTGCAGGGTTCATTACAACTAGAAAGTATAGCCTGGCATCATTCATTTGTAAAAACTAATGTTGCTTGGTTCATTAAATATTATGATCAGTTTTAACTTTCAAATAGTAAAAAGGTGGTTTCTGAAACAAACGATAAGCAGCATGATGCGTCAAAGAAAGGAACCATGTTTCTTCAATGTTTATATAACCTGCTGTTCTGGTTGCTATCCAAAGATCTCATCACGTCCTGTTTAATGCATGTATTTCACATGCTTTCATTTGGTAAACTGGATCAACAGTTTCTTTTTTATGTTTTGACTGACGAATTGTGTTGTCCCAACAGCGTGGTCTAAGGGATAAATTCAACATTCAAAATTACTTTACATAATGTCAAGCTTTTTAAAGCCTACTGAAGAGACATTTCTTGATTTATGACAAAGTATTCCCAATGTATGTGAATCTAGTCTACCAACATGTACACGTGAATGTATATAACTTAATCCAGGGCGAACATCAAAGAAACCCAGCTGTGTGTGCGCAGGTAGTGGTATTTATTTCGTTTGGTGATGTGCTTATAATCCAACGACATTATAGAGCACATTTGGTTTTAATGGAAATAAAAAGTAATCATGTTAGAGTTGGTTTTGCCATTAATGAATGACGCGCATCGCAATAAACACGAGCAAACACGCGTAGAGTTTTGCACGGGCGCACTGATCTCACTCGCTGTATTTCTCAATTTGCAGGAAAGGCAGAGCGAATACAAACATTAAAGCTCTGCATACAACCCAGCATTAAATGAAAAAACTCCTTAAATATTAGAAGATTAATTTCGAATTAAGCATTGATTAAATGCATAAGCAAATTTATAAGGTATACCCTTGTTAAATGAAATGTATTTATGACTAGTATTAAATATAATTATTAGTGACTGTAGATTTAAGTTCTTGTAGCTTTAATAATGAAGAGAGCGCTTGTTTGTTACGCCTAAACGTCTTATACAGTAGCTACTCAATCAGAATATGTTGTCTAAAAGAATTGCATATATAGAGTAGCTACTGTATGTCTAAAATAATTGCATATAGAGTAGTAATATCTGCTGCTTTGTTCTTACATTTTATTTCAATACATTCCTATTTGGTGTTACTGATATCTTGTATGTTCAGCGGAAAAGCCATCATTACATTAGTCTTTAAGGGGACATTTCATGAAAATCTGACATTTTCAATGTTTAAGTGCTATAATCAGGTCTCTGGTGCATCTACCAACTCAGAAAACGTAAACGAAGTTACTGGGTTGTCATTTTTCACGTGAGCATATCTCTGCAAGCCTGTGAGTTAACGAGCCGTTCAGATTGCGCTCGCTTTCTGACATAGGTAGCTGTTCTTATTATAATATTACCGCACCTTTTTCTGAACGTGTCCACCCATGGCGCTCCCGACATTGGCAAAACGGAGCAAAGTTTGCCAATTTTTCTCTTTTTGGCTGTACAGAGCAGCACAGAATAATGTTCCCAGCCTGACAGGAGAAGAGAGCAATGGATTTATTTTGTTTTCAATGGAAATCCTCTGTCTTTTTTTGCAGCTTTGCCTCGTTCAGTCCATTGTTTTCTAGAAGCATGAGGTCTTAAGTAACGGTATTTAGAATGTGTTTAGTATTCAAAGACAAGAGACAGTGTTTCTCATTTGCTTTGTGAACCTTCTTTCATAGGTACGTTCACTTATAGAAGGCTGTGTTATGGTTTGTAAATACGCTACTGTTTTCTATATGCAGAATTACACATGACAAACCGAAGGCATAATGTTTATATTAGCGAACAGACTCCTGAAAATGTGTATGGTGTTTAAAGATGAGGCAGCGATTTTCATTAACTTTGTGACCCTTCTTTTGTCAATATAAGCAAATTGGCTGAGTCTTGGCTGAGTTTTCTACTGAAAAGGGTGCGGAGACTAGCAGCTCATTTGCACTGAAAGAGACACACACCAAAACGACGCTTCATCACATGCAAAGCTGGGCAATTAGGGCACGGTATAATAAAAGATCTGCAGGGTATTTACATTTACATTTAGTCATTTGGCAGAGGCTTTTATCCAAAGCGACTTACAGTGCACTTATTACAGGGACAATCCCCCTGGAGCAACATGGAGTAAAGTGTCTTGCTCAAGGACACACTGGTGGTGGTTGCTGGGATCGAACCAGCAACCTTTTGATTTACCAGTTCAGTGGTTTAACCCACTAGACCACCATCTCCATGACTATTTTGAGCTGAAACTTCAGACACTTTCTGTGGACCCCTAATATTTTTATTACGTTTGTGTAAAAGTAGAAAAAAAATCTCCCCTTTAAAGCTTCCAGATCTTGGATTCAACTCTCAAAAGCTGTGTCAATATTAACTCAGACTTGCTGTCATTTTCCCTTTTGACTCCAGCTTCTTCACACCTTAAGGTTCCTTAGTTCATCTCACCTGTTGTTAAAACAGGGATTCTAACATGACATTCCCCAGATGACTGCTGTGCACGATGAATTGTGATTACCACTAAATCATGCTTAAATCAGGGCCTGACATTCACTTGTCCGAGAGTGGACAAGCGTTAGAGAGAATTTTACTTGCCCGACTGGACAAGTTGCTTGTAAAAAAACAGCGCAACATATATGTAGAATAATAAGAATATGTGCGTTAAACAGAGCTGCGCGTTTGTCGTAGATGTAGTTATTTAAATGTCATCTGCGTGTCTGAGTGAATTATGTGCAGTTTAACATGCAACACTAGTGATTGACAAGGATTTAACTCTGGAGATGAAGTTCATGTGTTCATATCCTAATACAGGGCAGACAGAGTTACTCTTAAACAATAAAACGATCGTAAAGTCTCAGTGAAGCTATTTGCAAACAAGGTCTTCCAAAAGAAGTCCCGTTAACTTGAACACTGACAAAAATATTATAAGGGCACTTCAATTTTCAATAGCAAATACTATAGAAAAGTTAAAAAACAATATAGTAAGAATTTTACTGCCGTTTACTTTAGTAAATATAAATATACCACTATTGTTTAGTAAAAAAGGAAAAACACAGAACTTTATTATTATAACTTTATTATTATAACTTAATTATTAAAACAAATTTAGGTTATCTAAAAATGATATGACCCTAATTTATCCATCTGTATTTAACATTAATGTCTTTTTTCAATTATCTGCCTATTCATAATGAACTACATTTGCACATTTCTGCCTGTGATACCAAACTTTAAACCTGTCTAGCACCAATGCGATGTACAAAAAAGTTAACTTGCAGTCTTAACACTTATAATACTTTTTAAATTACTACTTCCCTTTGGTTATAGGCCTACTGTCTGTGACTGCTATAAAACAAAGTCAGGAAGCTAAAGCGGACACTCAAGGTTGCTTCGAAGTATTTTACCTAATCTAAATCCTAAAAAAAATATTCATTTAAAATAAATATATATATATTTTTTAATCTTTGGACAAGTAATTTTTGTACACTGACAAGTGAATGTCAAATTCACTTTGCTTAATTGCAACAATTTAATAAAATTGTACTAGCCAGCTTAATTTAAGCAGGGCTTAACATTAAGCATTGTCATGTGGTTGTCCTTCAGACGAGGCTGTGATTATTTTTAGTGTGCAGTTTGTTCGTGAAGCACGCCTCTGTGACAAGTAGGAATGCTTCTCAATCTAAAAGCTGTGAGAGTCTCCTATAATCTGTGAAAAAGTACCACCTGTCAAACATCATCATTTTAAAACAATGTACTTTGTTCAAGGCTCCTCGGGTACTTTATTGATGATAGAAAGGCATTTCCTATAACTATGTGCGTTATGGTGCTTCTGCAGGGCATATTTGGAGTCTGCGTGAGAGCACCCTCTGACTTTCAGATGCAATAGCATTTAACTGATTTCACTGACAAGCTGCGCATAATAATTTCCAGACAACCACCAAATGATGTGCAGTTTATTTTCGATTTATTGTGCATCACTAGTTAACTTCTAATGTAGCCATCTAGATGTCAATTTATAGGACCAGTGTGTAGTTTTTTTGGAGGGTCTAGTGACGGAACACAGTTATGTATATAAGATTATTATGTAGGGTCTTTTTATACCTCCGAAATGCAAAGCATGCAACTAATCGTTCTTCTGTTTTCCATTTTCTAAGTTTCTGCATTCAAGCATCCTCTGTCTTTCGGATGTGGTGGCATTTGACGTAATTAATTGAGAAACGGAGCATAATAATCGCATGATATATCGACCAGCCCTAGTCTAAATCCTCTTTCAGCCTCCGTAGTGCTGTGAAAGGGTGGAGTGAGCAGTCGATTGCAATTCGCAATCTAGTCGTTAGATGGCACTAAAAAAAACACCTAAGTGACTCTTGTAAGAACAGACAATGCACCACCAGCAGCAGCAATGACACACGTGATACAGTAGCTGGGCCCTCTGCTTTCAAACAAAAACATATATCAGTGTTCAGAACTATTGCCTTTGTCTTTGCTCAGTTAACTTCGGTTTCTTTTTAATCTGTAAAAGTTGTGGATTGCAGCCTTTTAACAGTTTGTACTTGTGATCAACAGGCTCTCAGGAGCTTCAAGCTGACAATCACTGTGGATCCCAAGTATCATCCCAAAATCATTGGACGTAAGGGTGCCATAATTACCCAAATCCGCAATGAGCATGAGGTCAACATTCAGTTTCCAGAAAAAAATGATGAAAACCAGGTAATGACCTGAAGAAATGAAAGGGGCAAAAAATCAAACTTTTATTGCCATGACCTTATTTTTAAATGTGTTCAATAGGATCAGATTACTATTACTGGTTATGAGCAAAACGCAGTGGCAGCACGTGATGCTATTCAGGCTATTGTGAATGAACTGGATGAAATGATCTTGGAGGACATCACCCTGGACAGTAGGGTCCATGCTCGCATAATAGGGGCACGTGGCAAGGGCATTCGAAAGATAATGGATGAATTTAAGGTGAGTAGGTAAAGGTGTTCCGGGAACACCAAATAAGCACCAAATTATTTGAGTTTGAGATAAAATCTCTAGTCAATGGTTTGTTAATAGCGGGAATAGGACCTTAAAATAGTGTGAACATTGTTTGTAAATATAGTTGGCTTACCTGACAATGCTAGTCCCACCATTTATCCACACTTATGCATTTTTTTTTGTTAATTTGCTGTTATAACATATTAAAAGATATAATCATTTCGAACTAAAGCTAACTTTTTTTGGGCAGGGACCTAAACCCTGTCATTTTGGAATGCAATGCTGGTAGCAAACCCACCATCTAATGGCGCGTTTCCACTCAAATTCCCTGGAACTATTTCCACAGGAACTTTTCTCCCCCTAGACCATTTGTCTGCATTTCCATTGTGGTCCTAAGTACCGTGATCAGTCGGATGACGTGTGGAAAGCCTGCAACCTTCAGCGTTTGCTGTTAAGTTTTGACTAATGATGCAGCTTCAACGTAACGCTGGAAAGACCAGCTGCTGTTTTTAATGGATGTCAATGGAAGACAAGCTTAACTACACTTATTAAACCGATAGGCAGATTATACTTTAAAATAGTGATTGACTAATATTGTTTTTTTAAAACAGATACAGATTATTTGCATGTTTATGTGCCTGATACCCTTTATGCAGAACGGAAATGTATTTACTGTTATACTTCTGTTATTGACACACTGATTACAACACAACTGAACAAACTATTTTATTTAGAACCATCACTCCCTCTTTGCATAATTAGCAATACACCAATATATAAAAGAGTCTGAAAGTGTGAAAATAAAGTGCACTGTTACTAAATTCGCTTTGATCCAAAAATAAATAATTCTAACCAATTAAGAGTGGTCTGAAACGCAAACACTGTACCAAACTCATTGGTAGGGACAGAGGACTTGCGCGCGCACACACGGAGCTCATTGAGAAAGACTGTGCATGCGGTCGCTCTTCAACTCTCATCAAACGGGTCAGGAAAGAGAGAAGACGTGGAAGTGCTGTTTTTCTTCTAGTTATTCAATCACACATACACTCCGAATAAGTAATGTTTTTATCCATCCATAATATTGAGTCACATTTTGTAAAGTTGTATGGGAAACTGTCATGGAATAAACACATTGTCATGAAAGTAACAAACAAAATGGCATATAAATCATTGCATATCTCAACTGGTATGTTACGTTAATAATATTTTTGTCTTTTTAAATTTAAATTATTAAATACCTGCGGACAAAGCACTGTTTATATATGCAATTACTAACGTTACATTAAAACTATGTTCGCTTGTGGAGATATTTAAATAAATACAGCCCTGTGAAATTATGTGTTTAAAACACCCCAAGTTATACTTTGACTATATAATCATTATTTCATTAATAAACAAGTTCATCTTGTTAAAAAGTTATCTACATGCGGAGGCTATGCTATACCTTCCTGAGCATCAACCCGGTGAGTGAACAGCAATATTAATGATGAGCATAGACAACAAAGTTAATTTAATTGATGCTGAGAATAAAAGAGCTGAATTTAATGTAACAGCCATGAAATAATTAGTGTAAATTTATGTCTTTATTGGGGGAGGAATCAATAACTTTGGCTGCGACTCTGTGAGTTTGTCTCTATTTGCGAAGCTGCATAATCTAAATATCAGGCATTAAATGTAACATATAATTTATGCATTAATTGCCCTCATGTTAAATATAAGTGTATTAATAAAGCAAGTGAGTATACATAACATGTGCACGCTGTCGTTTCTGTCGCGTCTCCCCTCATAAGCTGTGCAGCAGTGACAGTCCCGCACGCAATTCTCTAAACGTCCACAAGATGGCGGAATTTATTAGTGAACCCGATATTAGAAAACAAATATCCGATGACGGGAAATTGATTTCATATCACGAAAAGTATCTGGAAAACGATGTATTGGTCGATCTCTACTTTAAAATGTTATTTTTAAAGCAACACTATGGAACTTAGTTCCCAGTAAGATTGATAGATGCAGTTATCTGCTACTAAGGTTGCAGGATTTTCATCTAGATGCTTTTCTTGACTCCGCAATCTAAATGCTGCATCAACTCAGACACTGAACATGCTGATTGGTTAAGTCCCACCCCCGAATGTTCCTGAACTTTGAAAAAGAATGAGGGGACATTCTGGGGGCAACGTTTTACCTAGAACTTTTTGATCCTGGTTCCTGCGATGGAAACGCACAGAGTACTGCCCTGAGTTACAGGGAAAGTTCCTGCGGTGGAAACGTGCCATAAATGAGTGACTGGAAGAATCAATCTTTTTCTGTTTTCCAGGTTGATGTTCGGTTCCCTCAGAATGGAGCTTCAGATCCCAATTTAGTGACCGTGACGGGTCGCCCAGAGCGGGTGGATGAAGCCATTGATCATCTTCTAAACCTGGAGGAGGAATATGTGAGATTTTGCTGCCATTTAGCGAAAGATGGAGAACATTTATTTTTATTTTATTTTTGTAAAATCTTTGTTTTCAGATTTCCGATGCGGTTGAAAATGAAGCCAAAATGGCTTATATGAAGCCTTCTGGTAGTTCTGCTTCCAGTGTGGAAGAACCTCGTGGCCCATCCAAAGGCTTTGTTGTGAGGGAGGCTCCTTGGACCACTGGTAATGAAAAGGTAAACAATTTATTGCCATATTCTTATAGCCAGTTTGAGAGAGGTTTATATTTTAGAAGTAAAAAATCCAATAGAGCTTGCTTATTGCCTGTTAAATAGATGCAAAGGTTTTCATTTCAAATGTAACTCTGGATTGATGGATTTGACATATTTTTACTTTTTGACTGCAGGCCCCAGATATGAGCAGCTCTGAGGAATTTCCCAGTTTTGGCACACCCGTGGCAGCTGCAAAATCATCTCCATGGGGACCCAAACGTTTCTGAAATGTTTCTGTCAATGGTTGTTTCAACTTCCTGGAACCCCTTAATATTGTCTCTCATTTGAATCATTTGGATGTGAATTCTGACCCCTGATATATCATGTTTCCTTCCTTTAAAATTGTTCTACAAATTGGAAAGGTTTTGGAGATTGTTTTTGTAACCCATGTGAACACAAACATGTGGTAAACACCTATCTGTTTATAGTGGTGGTCTCTTTCTGGTCTGCTGCAGTTTTGCTGAATTTGTAGGAAATTATTCAACCTTTTGAATTTTAAGAGAATGACAAATTGGAAGGAAAACTAAATTACTCTGCAATGCTTCTGGTCTGTAACAATTCAGGTTTAAGTGATTGTTTTTGTACTTCATTACACAAACATTGTTTCATTACAAATGTCAATTCTTGGGTTTATCAAGCTGCTCTTTTTCATATTTGCCTTTGCTATGGGTTGGGGAAAATATACTGTATACCTCTAAAATATGATGCTTCTGAATTCTAGTTATATTCATTCATAGGAAAGTGGTAACAAGCTGTACTTTGCCTCATTCCCTAAGGTAGCCATTTTGTTGCAGCCATTTCAATGGGCTACCCCACTTTTCCTCAACATTTCCTAGCCAGATCTAAAGAGTTAATTGTAATTCCATTCAGCCTATAAAACCTTTAGACTGAAAGCTAAAATGCTTATTTTCTTTTTAATATTCAAACCATGTTTATTAAAAATGAAAATACAACATTTTGAAGGAAAAAAAGAGACAACATTTAGATGGGGAACACAGACAATTTTGTGCCAACAAATGAAGTAATATCATGTATTGCTTATTCTTGCTAATGGATCAGTGTCCAGCCCCTTTTGTCTTCCAATTGCTATGCAGGTTGGCCTGAAACCATAGCAACAACCCTCTTAATTAGCCTTATAAGAGTTATGCAAAAATTACGAAGTAAACGATTATGGTTAACACTGGAAAAACAAACTATCCAAAAAGCTTAATAAAAATGTAAACTTTATCTTGGCTTGTAGCGAGACTAGTTTCTTACACAGTACAATGACCTATAAGAAAGTAAAGTATAAGCAAATATCCATGTGCTGGCTGGAGCAAGTTGCATCTGTAGTGTGTTCCCACGATTTTGAGAGCTGTGAGTGGTTGTAAGTTCCTAAAGAAATTATGCTTGTTCAGATTGTAACAACTAGTGATGGGCCGTTCGTGGACGATTCGTTCATTTTGAACGATTTTTAAATGTGACTCTGCAAGAACAAGTTGTCTTGGGAAGTGATTTGTTTAGTCGCGCATTGCGCAACATGCTCCGGAGGCTTAACAAATGCAAGCAGAGCCGGAAAGAGAATTGATTGGTTCACCTTGTAAATCTTTGGGTTAGAGTCTTTCATTCATCACGTGACATCCCTGCACGCTAAACAAATGCAGTCAGAGCCGGAAAGATAAATGATTTGTTCACCACCCGAGTCTTCGGGATCGAGTCGTTTAAAAAAAGTGTTTATTTTAATTTTGATGATTATAACTGACAACTAATGAAAACCAAAAAATTAAGCATCTCAGAGAATTTGAATATCACTTAGCAATACAAAGAAAGGATTTTTAGAAATAATGGCCAACTGAAAAGTATGAACATGAAAAGTATGCGCATGTACAGCACTCAACACTTAGTTGGGGCTCCTTTATCCTGAATTACTGCAGCAATGCAGCGTGGAATGTAGTCTATCACTCTGTGGCACTGCTCAGGTGTTATGAGAGCCCAGGTTGCTCTGACAGTGGCCTTCAGCGCTTCTGCATTTTTGGGTCTGGCATATCACATCTTCCTCTTCGAAATACCCCATAGATTTTCTATGGGGTTAAGGTCAGGCGAGTTTGCTGGGCAATTTAGAATGGGGATACCAAGGTCCTTAAACCAGGTACTGGTATTGCAGGTGCCAAGTCCTGTTGGAAAATAAATGATCTCCATCTCCATAAAGTTGATCAGCAGCAGGATGCATGAAGTGCTCTAAAACTTCCTGGTATACGGCTGTGTTGACCTTGGACCTCAGAAAACACAGTGGACCATCACCAGCAGATGACATGGCACCCCAAACCATCACGTACTGTGGATACTTTACACTGGACCTCAAGCAACATGGATTCTGTTCCTCTCCTCTCTTCCTCTAGACTCTGGGACCCTGATTTCCAAAGGAAATGCAAAATTTACTTTCATCCGAGAACATAACCTTGGACCACTCAGCAGTAGTCCAGTCCTTTTTGTCTTAAGCCCAGGCGAGACCCTTCTGACGCTGTCTGTTGTTCAAGAGTGTCTTGACTCAAGGAATGCGACAGCTGAAACCCATGTCTTGCATACGTCTGTGCCACGGTTCTTGAAGCACTTACTCCAGCTGCAGTCCACTCTTATTGAATCTCCCCCACATTTTTGAATGGGTTTTGTTTCACAATCCTGTCCAAGGTGCGGTTATCCCTATTGCTTGTACACTTTTTTTATACCACATATTTTCTACACATATATGGATCTTGCCCTCCTTGTGAAAGGTGTCAATGGTCGTCTTTTGGACAACTGTCAAGTAGGCAATCTTCCCCAAGATTGTGTAGCCAACAGAACTAGACTGAGAGACCATTTAAAGGCCTTTGCAGGTGTTGAGTTAATTAGCTGAATGGAGTGTGGCACCAGGTGTCTTCAATATTGAGCCTTTTCACAATATTCTAATTTTCTGAGATGCTGAATTTGGGTTTTTCCTTAGATTTTAGTTATAATTATCAAAATTTAAAGAAATAAACACTTGTAATGTATCAGTCTGAGTGGAACGAATGTATACATTATACAAGTTTTACATTTTGAATGGTATTACTGAAATACATTAACTTTTTGATGATATTCTAATTATATGACCAGCACCTGTGTGTGTGTGTGTATATATACTCGATTCAACTCAACTTTATTTATGTAGTGCTTTTTACAATTTTCATTGTTACAAAGCATCTGTACATGAGATACATTGATTAGAAGTAAAACGATTAAAGGCATATACCTGTAAAAACAAGAAAAAGGTGAAAACAACAAAAGACAGTCATCCAAGTACTCCACACAGACAATATGCAAACATACTTACACACATTGACATAGAGGAATAAATACACGCACAGTGTAAGCACACATTTGAGATAAAGGAGAGCGAACCACAGGTCAAATATTAAACGCACTATAAATTCTAATATGCAATATTAATTATGTCCAAGTTCTAAAGCAGCCCCCCCCCGTCCAGGCAAATAGTGCAAAACAATATGCAAACTGTGGAGAGAAACCCAAAACTACAATTGAGAAAAAAAAACTCTGGAGAACCCAGGCCCAACCAGGGGATTCCAGTTACCCTCTGGGCAAAGCTGCTGCCTCTGCACAAGCTCAACAGTGCTTGCACAACAAGGTTAAATAAAAGATAAATAAACTTAATAAGTTAAATATTAGATATATATATATAGTTAGCGTGAAATTGTTTTTTAAACAAAACTAACATCCATACAAAAAATGTCCAGAAGACAGTCTCCCCTCTAAATAACACGAACGCTGTCTCTATGATCTCTTAGGTGCACTCAGCGACCTGCCCGCACTGTCTGGGGGCTGACGCATCTAAATTAAACTTAAAACACAGTAACAACTGGTCCACCTGCACAAGACAATCCTCAGATCAGGCTCTACATGTTGTCAGCCAGAAGGATGTCTGGAGTGGGCACCCGTCCAAGGACCTGCTCCCGCTCATAGTACCCCAGGTAGCACAGGTACATCTGAAGTATTTCTTTCAAAGATCAGTAGATCTGGAAAACATCTGCTGTATAAAAACATCTGCTAAACATCTTAGAAAGAGCTGTTGTACATCCCTTCTAAATCATACACATCTTACAGACGTCTTCGAGAGGCCTATATCTGTCTGCAGATCTCTCAGAGATGTAGGGCAGCTGAGCAATCATATTTCAGATGAATATGGATCAAATAGATGCATTCTAGATGTGCGTGTGTTATCAGGGACCAGAGAATCATACCGCCACTGTCTTTTATCCAAAAAGTTTAATCACCTGCCGCAAGAATCCGTATCGGATCCCGGGAGTCAATGCAGACCTCAGCTTAAATATAAACCTGATTATTTTCAAACAAGGTTTACAGCAATCATTTGATCCAGGTTTTAATTTTAAGGTAAATCTAGATTAACTTTAATCCTGTTGCTCCATTATTTTAAACTCTAAAGTGAATCCCTAACCAAGAGAGACATCAAAATTGCTACTGAGGAGATTTAATAAAATAAAAAGCACATATCTATTATATTATCAGAAACATATAAGTGTCATGTCATGGCCCAGCAGTTTTATAAATGTGGTCTGCCTCGAATGCCCTGCTTCCTTATCCAAGCATAACGTCTGCGTGATTAAACGGGAAAATACCGACATCCTGAGAAGAGGAAAGTTGTTATAACGGAACCGGTATCTATTCTGGGCACCCTGTCTAAATTGTGTTACGTTCTGTTTTACGGGAATCCCGAACAGGTGCACCTCAGCCATCGGTGCTGCCCCGAACACTACCGAGGATGACCTCCGGAAACTGTCACTAAATCATTGGTGTTTCGAGTCATATCCGTGGGCGTGCCTTGTTGGTTTTGACTAAATCCTTCTTGTTTCAAGTCTTATGAAATCTTTACCCTAACTCTAACCATCAAAAACTACCTATGATTGTTAAACTTGCCAAAAACACGTTTGCGTGATGATGTCAGATTCGAAACACCAAGGATTTAGTGAGAGCTTTAGATGCTTGTGATTCCGTACTGTGCTCTTTTCACTTATGTCTGTTCAAGTCGCGAGCTGCAGGATAATGATGCGGCTCACCTTTCATATCCGTAAGTACGCTGTCATATCCCTCAAGGCTTATGAAATGTGTTTATGGATAATTTGTTGATCAGGCTGATCATCCATAGAGAGGTTTTAAATGTCAAGAACGTTAGACAAGTAGAAGTTAAGTGACAGCAAACATCATATGCTTTTTGACTTTAAAGTGTTAAATAGGTATGTACCGTTAAGGGAACAACGTCAGTGAAAGCAGAAGCTCTATTAACCAGCTGTATGGAGAAATTGTTAGAGGTTATATTAGTTTACCTATGAACGCCACCGGAGATGAAAGAAAAACATACTGAAAGAAGCTTTTTAATTTCCCAAAAAGATTTCAACTGGGCCGAGTGCCCGTCACGCCCCACCCCAAGATCCACTAGTGTGTTAGATAGATATTATTAATCGGTTTTCAATTTAATATGACTAGGAATAATGTATAATGTGCAAAACATTAACAATATATATGCATTCATATGTTTCTCATGCTTCTATAATCAATATACCATTGGCAAATTTTAAGCTAGTGAGTGAATAAATGACTAAGGAAGGCAGGGAGGTAGTGAGTGAGTGAGTGAGTGAATGACTAAGGGAGGCAGGAAGGTAGTGAGTGAGTGAGTGACTGAATGAATGACTAAGGGAGGGCAGGGAGGTAGTGAGAGAATGAATGACTAAGGGAGGCAAGGAGGTAGTGAGTGAGTGACTGAATGAATGACTAAGGGAGGGCTGGGAGGTAGTGAGTGAATAAATGACTAAGGGAGGCAGGAAGGTAGTGAGTGAGTGACTGAATGAATGACTAAGGGAGGGCTGGGAGGTAGTGAGTGAATAAATGACTAAGGGAGGCAGGGAGGTGGTGAGTGAATGAATGACTAAGGGCGGCAGGGAGATAGTGAGTGAGTGAATGAATGACTAGGGAGGCAGGGAGGTAGTGAGTGAGTGAATAAATGACTAAGGGAGGCAGGGATGTAGTGAGTGAATGACTATGGGAGGTAGTGAGTGAGTGAATGAATGAATGAATGACTAAGGGAGGCAGGGAGGTAGTGAGTGAATAAATGACTAAGGGAGGCAGGGTTGTAAGGAGTGAATGACTAAGGGAGGTAGTGAGTGAGTGAATGAATGAATGACTCAGGGAGGTAGTGTGTGAGTGACTACGGGAGGCAGGGAGGTAGTGAGTGAGTGAATGAATGACTAAAGGAGGTAGGGAGGTAGTGAGTGAGTGAATGACTAAGGGAGGCAGGGAAGTAGTGAGTGAGTGAAAGACTAAGGGAGGTAGTGAGTGAATGGATGACTAAGGGAGTCGGGGAGGTAGTGAGTGAATAAAGGACTAAGGGAGGCAGGGAGGTAGTGAGTGAGTGAGTGAGTGAGTGAGTGAGTGAGTGAGTGACTAAGGAAGGCAGGGAGGTAGTAGGTGAGTGACTAAGGGAGGCAAGGAGGTAGTGAGTGAATTAATAACTAAGGTAGGCAGGGAGGTAGTGAGAGAATAAATGACTTAAGAAGAGAAAGAGCAAACGTGTAATATAAATAAATTGAATGAATTCAGAAAATTCTGTGTGTTTCTTAAATACAGACGTTTGTTAAAGAATGCTCAAATTTGCACCATAACTTAAAAATAAAACGCACACTTTACTAAATGGTGTCTAACAAATGTAAATTAAGATAGATTTTTTAAATTATTCAATTGGGGTAACAATTTGAGCCATATATTTTGCCAAAAAAAGAGAATCACTAATAAAAAGTATTGTATATTCGTTTTTCTATATATAGAAAAATATTTTAAACATAAACAATATTTCTCACTCATGACACATATCATTTTTTTGTATTGTATTTTCATTGGTATTAAAAAATAAAATAAAAATGTATCAAAATTAATAAAAAGCGTAGTGTAGCCTATCCCTCGTTCAGTACATTTCTCCAAACCATTACAAATTGTAATTTGTCTTTTGATGTTAAATGCCATTTTCAACAAAGAGTTTATGAAAAAATATTTCAGGTATGGAACGAGCTGTGTCAAACTACTTTTTTTAAATGCCGTGAATTGTTTCAGCCGGAAGTAGACGCACTTTCGCACATGCGCGGAACAATGCGCGGACTGATAGGTTAGCGACACGAACCTTTGTTCCGCGAGACTTTCATTCACTCACAGCGAAAGAAAAGAGAAGTTTAAATTGTCACCTATACATGTCAAATGAACCAACTCATTGAAAAAAATCTTAGTATGAATAATCATCACAGTTAAGAATAGCTATAAAATGTAATTAACATCACTAATGATTTCTAAACACAGCTTAGATATTTATTATAATATCAGAAAATAAATGATACAATTCTGAGTATTTTGGACACATTCAGCTTTTTTTCTCGCCTTATCATTATTCACAGTATAAATTATGACTCAAATTAAATCAAAGTCAATTATTATTATTATTTAGATTATTGAAGGGATTAGATTATATATATATTTATTAGTCTATATAGATCCATTCTAATATAAAATTACTCAATTTAAAGTTGACTAATTTTAGCACACAACCCGTCTTTGACAGACTGACTGACCTCAGATCGAAACACGGCAAGTTAAGTAGGCCTAATGCCCTACAGCAATCAATTGCAAAGGGGAGTAGGCATATGGAGGAAACTGAAGGTTTGCAGTGACAGAAAGACTCATAGACGATTTGGTTACATGTCTAAAGTCTGTAAATGTAACAACTCCTTTATCATTTTGGATAGACAACCACGTAAACACATCGCAATATGTAAGATACATTTAAAAACATCAAAATAGTCCCGCCGTGAACTGCTAAATGAAAAACACAATTTAGCCTACAAAAATATGCCGTCAATTGTGCCGCCTGGCCTTCAAGTGTTCATCACATGCGTGATACCAATAGTGTAGGGAAACCGTGACGTTTTCAACTACAAGATTACGACTAATCTGGCGAGGGGTGCAAATTAGGCACAACACCGGATCGTGTACCGACAGAGCCCTAGACAACGGTGGCGAGGAAGAACGTCAATCCTTATACGCTTATGCCATCTAGTGGTTATTTATGGTAACGATTAGAAATGTTATGCACAAATTAAACCTTTTCATTAGAAAGATTATTGCACCAGTGGTGCAGTCTAGTTTTTTGTTGCGAGTATACTCTGATTCCACCCAGCCTACTCATCCGTCCTAGGTTGACAACCCATGAACCCAAGGATAGAATATGCCTCTATATGTAATCAAGAAAGAAATTCTGAAAGATTTATTGCTAGCAAGATTTCAATAGCCAATGACAGCTGGGGGAACTTTCTGGTTTTGTTAATCACTGTCTAAATTAGTCAGTTAAGGGTTTTATTAATGTATACAGTCCCTAAAGCACAGGTTTTATCAGCTGGCGATTTTCAATGCACATGTATGATCCATGTGAAAATCTATTAAGTCATTATTTGTAATATAGCCAATTATTTCTACATAAACCCACCATGCTTAAATTAATTTTACATACATTCTAGTGGGTTTCCATTTAAATACCATTATGAACCACATTTCTGTATATTTTTTATTAAATGTCATTTCCATTGATTCCCATCTGCATCTTTTGTGTTTAGGGCAGGGTTCTATTATTTTTTGAGCAGGGCAACTACATAATGTAAAGAATATCTTGTGTATAAACTTTAGATTTTGATTTAGTTTGACTAAGGCCATGTCAAAGACCTTCAGTAAATCATATTGAAATAAATAGTTCAAATCAAACTCTGATGCTCTTCACTAATAACTAAATTTTTCACACACTGGGTCATACTTAGCTATGAGTGTAAGTTGAGTCTATTATTGACATTGATAGTTAACTATAATAATTAACAATGAAAATTTTTGCAGTTTTATCTAGCACCTGTTGCACATACAGATTGCTGGCAGTGTCTCGACCATGCGGGTAATGGAGTTCTCATCTCTTATCATCCAAAACAATTATGCAAATGTAGTACAAGTTATCTCTCCCTTTCTCCCTCATGTATTGATTCAACACACAAACTAACGTTTGTGAAGTTGTCTAGTTAGATACAATTTAATATGCCAACAGTCAATATGACTGCATTTAAAGAACTTTTAAACTGCATTTAACATCAAAAGACATTAAACAAATTACAATTTGTAATGGTTTGGAGAAATGTACTGAACGAGGGATAGGCTACACTACCATTTTTAGAGCGGAAAATAGTATTTTTTTAAATAATTTGTCACGGGTAAGAGGGGTGAGTACACCCCTCCCCGACTCAAAGTTTCCGTACCACCAGGAGGAGCTACCCCGCAGGACAGAAGAGGACAGACAACAAGAGATATAATTTATACTTCTTTATTTATTAAAAGAATGTCCCTTTCTAGAATCAAGCAGTCTCTGCCGGTGTTCCTCCACACCCACATTGTCTCGATATCCCCTTTTCCAAGACTGGTTTGCAACTGAAGATAAGCTTGATCCAGCGGCTCCGATGTGTTACAGCACAGACGGAGGACAGACGAAGGTATCAAGCTTTAACTCTGTGTTTCGTACTCTCAGAACTGGATTTCATGGAGAGGTGAACCCAACTCAGCAGCTCTGGTGTGCTACAGCACGGACAGAAAACAGACGAAGGTATCAAGCTTTAACTCTGTGTTTCGTACTCTCAGAACTGGATTTCATGGAGAGGTGAACCCAACTCAGCAGCTCTGGTGTGCTACAGCACAGACGGAGGACAGACAAAGGTATCAAGCTTTAACTCTGTGTTTCGTACTCTCAGAACTGGATTTCATGGAGAGGTGAACCCAACTCAGCAGCTCTGGTGTGCTACAGCACGGACAGAAAACAGACGAAGGTATCAAGCTTTAACTCTGTGTTTCGTACTCTCAGAACTGGTTTTCATAGAGAGGTGAACCCAACTCAGCAGCTCTGGTGTGCTATAGCACGGACAGAAAACAGACGAACGTATCAAGCTTTAACTCTGTGTTTCGTACTCACAGGACTGGATTTCATGGAGAGGTGAGCTCAACTCAGCAGCTCTGGTGTGCTACAAAACGGACCGAAGACCGGCGAAGGCCTCAAGCTTTAACTCTGTATTTCGTACTCACATGACTGGATTTCATGGAGTGGTGAACTCAACTCAGCAGCTCTGGTGTGCTACAGCACGGACAGAAGACAGACGAAGGTAGGAAGCTTTAACTCTGTATTTCGTACTCACAGGAACGGACTTCATAGAGAGCAGTCGCGATTTCTTTAAGACTGCAAGGGAAGCTCAGCTTCCCCTATAATTGTCAAAAAATGTATGGTCAAATATATGTACTATTATGTTAACATTTTATTGACTAAAAATGCGTTAAACACGTTCATCTCGAACAAAAACAATTTCGTTCAGAATCAGCTACTTAGGTCGGCTGACTCGATTTCCTTCTCATTCATTCCCGTAGCGTACAGTGAATTACTCTGTTGAAGCCCAGCGTCCATTGACTTCAATGGGGCTGCTTTAAACAGTTTTTTTCAGTGCTTAGAAACAAGACGGTCATTGGATAATGCTGCGATTATGTCCCGCCCACGGACGCTCAGCGTCTCTGGGATGAATGGAGGAGTGGGCTGGCCCGGACTCCGAGCGTCTGCGTGATGATTGGAGGGTCTGTCGAAAGACTGCATCTCGTTTTGATTGACAGCGATTTTGTTCTATAAAAAGTCGCTGACGCTAAAGCTATTCAATCTCAGTCCCATTGCGGATTTTTCAAGTGTAGTTGAAAGACAAACTGCTGCAACCTATTTCTTGGTATTTGCTTGCCGAAATTGCTTGCCAATTTTCATCATACATTTCACACAATTATAAACCACATTCCTTGTTTCAGTTTAATGTATACCCACATTTCCTCCGTCGTGTTTATATATTTTTTTAGATAGTTTGTTCATTCATTCATTGTGAATTGAGCTTCCCCTCTTTGAAAGACCAGCAGCCGCCACTGATAGAGAGGTGAGCTCAATCGCCCGAAGGATCTGTGGGGTTCCCACACTCATGTGTGTGCACTGCAGAACACTCCACTCCACCCGTGAAAATATCAAAACACCACTGCAATCACTCCAAACCTCAATGAATAAGGCAGTATTCGGGCTCAAATGGACACCTTAGTAAATGGAGATGTAATCATTCCACCTCCTTCAATCCTCAGTCCTCCGTCCTCAGTCTTCCGTCTTCAGTCCTCAGTCTTTGTACTTCTTACTGCCTCTACCGCTGTTTCTTTCCCTCTCTCTTGCACTTCCTCTCCTCCAATGCCAGCGTCTTTTATCCTTCTCGCGCTCCAATCACCGTGCCAGTACCCGCTCTCCGGGCAGCAAAGGGGCTTCTCGGGCTGTTCAGTCGTACAATCGTTTGTTTTTCTCTGCAGCTCCGTTTATTCGGTCCGTGGCACTCCCATAGGCAAAATGGAGCTGTTGGTGGTGCCGATTCACCCATTCAGTGGTGCTCGGGGCCCCTGCCACCCCAGCAGTCCCCCAGAGTAGGTCAACGGGTAAACATACGTGTCTCCCAAACATCAGAAAGGACGGTGCAAAGCCTGTGGTACTATGTATGCTGTTGTTATATGCTTGCACCAAAGAGGGGAGGTGATCCACCCATGAACTCTGCTGGTCCGCATCAAGGGTCCCCAATAGGTTTAGCAAGGTCTGATTAAACCTCTCACACCCCCCATCCCCTTGAGGGTGGTACGGGGTAGTATGGGTCTTTTCGGCACCCGTAGAGTTGACACAATTCCGCGATAACCCTCGACTCAAAGTTTGGACCTTGGTCGGAATGGAGAATCTCTGGGCACCATAAAGGCTGGAAGACGGTCCTCCAGAGGGCCGTAGGGGTGGTAATCGCCGTCTGGTCGAGAGTGGGAACAGCCCAAGAATACTTGGTAAACAGATCTGTTGCCACCAAAATGTTCTGAAAGCGATCCATGGGTTGACCCAACGTTAGGAAATCCACTCCCACAATATGTAGAGGGGCCCGTGGCCGCATCGGGACCAATGGAGCTCTCACCTCCTTCTGGGTCTTAAACAACAAACAACGGAGGCAATCCCGAATAAAGGCTCCGACAGTCGCCTCCATCCTGGGCCAGAAGAAGTGCCTCCTTAATAAGGACAATGTCCTCTCTTGGCCTTGATGCCCCATCTGGGTATGGTAAGCGTGCAACAATGGCTGGACCTGATCTTCAGGCACCACCACCTGGTACACTAGCTCTCGGGTTGCCTGTCTTTCTGTGGCTTGTGGCAAAGAGCCTTTCACCAAGCCGGACCGGATAACCACAAGATCTTTATTTCTTCCCTGCAGCTCTCTCCACCGCCTCGGGTCCCATCCCCAACTATCGGGGACATCAATGGTACTGGATCCTAGAGCCTCTACTACCCCCACCAGGAGTTCCCTCCTCTACCTCCGTGGGAGGAGTCGCCCCCGGACCCCCTGCGCCGATCACCGGGAGCCTTGAGAGTACGTCCGCATTCGTATGTTCTCGACCAAGCCGGTACTTCAGCTGATAGTCATAATTTGCCAACTGGGTCACCCAACGCTGAAACTGCTTGAAAAAAAGAAATGATGGGTTAAAAAACAACGTTAGATTGGCTGTGTGTGCGCGAATGAAAGCCACGAATGGCAGTCAAAACTGTGATGGTAAGGCTTAAGTGGTCAAGTACATGCTTGACATGCATCCTATGCTTATATTGTCACATTTAAGATCATAAATCGTTTTAATAACTACAGGTTGGATGTCCAGACCATTGCAGTGTATCTTTCCTTGCGGTTTTCTTCTCACCTGTGCCTCGCTTTCGACCAGTTGATCTTGAATAGTGCTGAAGTCGTTCTGGCACTCTGCATCTCAAAAATGGATGATCTATCTGCCACGTAAACATTGAGTAACTGTGGTCCTGGAGAAACATCCTCTCAGCTGGTCCCTCTGATGAAACGGCAATATATGACAATTAGTAACAACAAGAATTATTCACAAATAAATAATATTTTTAAATCTAGCATTTAATTGTAAACTGTTGTATGCTGAATAAACGTTTTTTCTTTCAAGCACTTACTTTTAAATCTGTCATCAGCCTTGACACATTGACCCTCTGGCAAGTTGACCCCTTTAAAATAGTAGCCACCGCTATGGAAGATATGCTGGCCACAGTAAATGCTTCTTGGTGCTGACTTGTAAATGTGTCTCCTGTCCTTTCTTTGGGGTCCCTAGAGAGTAGAATATCATCACCAGCCTTAACTGAACGTGGTTGCACAAACTTACGCTTGCGATTTTGGAATGACTTTTGTTGCATGCTATGTGCTCTCTCCATGTTGCTAAGAACCTACAAAAAGAACAGAACCCATCAATGAAAACTCACTAAAAACGAATAAAGAACTCTCTGACCTCTATTAAAGAATGGCAATATTTTTTGCTATTGCCAAGGTCATGGATTTGTGCCCAGGGATTGCACATACTCATTAACATTTAACGGACAATACATTTTCTTAATGTTTCAATCAGACCAACTTACAATAAATAACTAGTGATAGTATTTACTGAGGCAGCTGAGCACACACACACACAGTCCCAGAAACATTCTCCAAACCTCTAAATATACCGTGCAACAGTGACATAACAAGGGCTCAGAGTTAGATACAAAACAGAATCATAGCAAAGATCAGTCTATGCCCAAGTATAATTACATTTACATTTACAATGTGCGACCCGAGCATCCTATAGATACTTATGTTTGTAATGCATTCACGCAATCAACAAGAACATGCTCAAAAGGTTTGCCCGCCGCTGGAATAGGACGAAGTGGAGTCTGTGGCACAATTTGATTGGGTTTCCCCACAACTTGGCATGCATGACAAGATTTACAATATCATGATACATCCCTCTTCAACCCAGGCCAAACAAATAGTTTCAGCACCCGATCATATGTTTGATTTATATGCCATGACCAAGAATGATCATGTGCCAGCCTTAAAATATACTGAAGATATTGAGAGAGTACAACAATCTGATGAACCACATCCCACTTGTCCTGACAATTTCTATTTAAAGGACGAGCACTCCAACACCGCATTAACACCATATTATTCAAATAAAATGGATGACTCTGCGACGGTATTACTTGAGCCCTTTTTAGGTCAGCACTTATACAACATTTCAAGAGTCGGATCACTACTCTGAGCCTTAATAAAGGACCTCACACGAAAATACGTCAAGTTCTGGACCCACAACAGGTTTCGGGACACATTTAAGGTCATTTGAAGACTTAGAAAACTCTTCATTCTCACAAACCTTAAAAAAAAAACGGATTTGCTTTAATTAACATCGTTTTGTTAAGCGAGACACTTTGCCTGCGCACGTCTCATGACCACACTGACAGCAAAGACAAGTTGGAAAAGTTTCGGCTAATACAGGTTGTCGGTCAGAAATAGGAGTGTCAGTAACATGATGACGTGGCATTACTCTTCCCTCTGCAATGCCATCCAACATAATAAACTCAACACCCTGCACAGGGAGCGATGAACTAACCGCTACCTTAAAGAGTACCTTGTATATGTTTTTTTAGGCTCTACTTTGGTTTATGGAGTGTCCAACAACAAGTTTATGTAAATATGATGTGTAAAAACACTATAATCTCGTAATAATAGCCAGTTATTTGTACCTTACTTCTGGATCTGACTCTCAAATGATTCGTTCCGTGATTCATCCGTCTTGGCCCCGCCTACCCGCTAACAGTGTGTCGTTTGATTGGTCATATGGTGTAGTCTGTTGTGATTGGTCAAACGCATCATCATTTGTCGCAAATGGGACCCCACTACCATCATTAAAGGAATACGATTTACATGTGGTTGGATGTCATGTATATTATATGTGTAGCTATAGATGGCAGCGATTTTACCAATTTGAGCCCGAGTCTGACGAGGAAGCATCAGAAGACGCTAATCCACAACAAACTCCACCACGACTGGAGCAGGATGTTTGTCAGTGGCAAGTGACAACTCCTTTCATAAAAACTCCCAGTGTGACAACATACATGTTGTGCTTTTGCTCATCAATGAAATAAAATATACGTCACTATACATAGTCCCTTCTACGTTTTGCTGAGACTGATTTCTCCTCCCCCAAACACTGTCGCAGTCATTTTGACTGCTCATATTAGACTCCCATGCAATATTTACATTCAAAGTTTATATTATATGTTGAAGCTTTGAATGTCAGTTGTCATACATTATAATGTCATAACACTAAAACACGTCAAATCCTCAACTACATCCCCAAGTGCCAAGCGAACTCGAACGGTCATATATAATACGATTTTTTAAAATGGAATAAATAGGCCTAATTGATATGTTGCAAAAAGGCTAAAACACCTATGGATTCATGCAGAATACTTCGTTAGATAAAAACATATTGTGAATTTTAGATATTATAAAATCTAACCTTTTTTTAGCTATATTTGGATCACATGAATAATACCTCCCACTGAAATTAAAATGTATGAATAAATTGATGTGTTTGTTAGGATAGATAATAATAAACATAAGGACATGAAATTGAAATTCTTACCAATGTAAAAATGTATTATTTCATCGTCAACCACAGAACTTGTTGGGTAGACTGCTTATTTTAGATATTCGAAGTAGATAAAATGCAAATATTGCAAAATTAGCAAAAACAGGCAACAACAGTTAAAAAGAATATTCGCTAACCAGTGTGAAAACGAACTGATTTAGAAAGCTGTATTTCATTTTTGCTGACATTTTTAGGGTAAGCTATGTTTTAGCTTAGCAATAACAAAAGAAATCCAGATATTAAGTTACTACGCAACAGTGGTGCAAATCTTCAATGGCGGGAAAGAGCGCTGAATGATATAATGTCTGTAATGCATGCGGTCAATCTGACCGCCATGGCAGTTTGAGGTAGAAATGCTCAGAACTCTTTTATGTTTAGTAATTTTAATAAAGCAACAATGTAAGAACCGAATATAAATATATTTAAGAAAAGTCAGTGTACTGTAGTTATATGGGATTTATTTCAACAAAGTTGTTACATTGCACATTTTGAAAACGGTCAAAATGACTGCCTTAGTAGTTCTAGTGTTAAATAGCTGATTTAACATATTTATATAGTCATATTTAATATAGTCATATTTACTATAACTATATATTCTGTCTATGCAGTTTCTTTGTGGATTTTCCGGAGTAGGCCCTGTCCGTGGCTCTCATCTAGAGTTACAAGAAGTCCTCCACTTCCCGCCTTGAGATGAAGGCAAGGAAGATTGAGTCTTCCCGGCAGAACTTGCGCTAGAGCTATATTTCTACCAGAAAGACTTGGAAGGCAAAATGTTATGTAGTGAACATTTATTAAACAGCTGATAGACAGAAAATATGGTTATAGTTAATATGAACAGGGGCGCCGTATAGGGGGGAAAAGTTAGGACGATTCCAAGGGCCCATGACTGACAGGGGCCCCAAAAATAGGAAAAAACTAATATAATATTATCAAACCATCATCCTTCATTATATATATTTGTATAATAATACATTTAATTTTGGACTTTCCGGTTCCTGATTGCATCGCTGCCAGCGGCTAGTTTGTATCCTCTGACACTTGCTTCACCTCACATCTGTTCCTGGTCTTAATATTAGTGTATTTTACTATCGTTACCTATCACTGTCGTTGCCGAATTATTTATAACTTTATTTTCTAAACCTATATTAATTGAAGCGTAACGCCGCTAGCATATTAGCATATTAGCGTGTTAGCTTGCCTTCTGTTTACACTGTGGAATATCATCTCCCCCTGTTTGTCCTGTGTGCTAACTGTTTCTCTTTTTCAGTGTATATACTAAGACTCATCAAGCAACCTTGGTAAGTTAGGATTGCACTTCATACCCGGTGAGTCATGGCTTCTATTCCTATTGTTGTTACTTGCACCTCATGTCATATGTTTAGCTTAGCCTTCTCTGTCAGCGGCGAGGGTTTACATGTGATAAATGTAGGGAAGTAGTTAGGCTGACGGAGAAGATTTTAGAATTAGAGTCTCGCATCCAATCCTTATTTGAGGATAGTAACTCAACTCAACTCAACTTTATTTATATAGCGCTTTTTACAATTTTCATTGTTACAAAGCAGCTGTACATGAGACACATTGAATACAAGTAAAAAACTAAAGGCATATACCTGTAAAAACAAGAAAAAGGTGAAGACAACAAAGACAGACATACAAATGCTCCACACACACAATATGCAAACATACATACACACACACATTGACATAGACGCACACACACACAGTGAAAGCACACATTGGCGATAAAGGAGAAAGAACCACATGTCAAATATTAAACGGACTATAAATTCTTATGTGCAATATTAATTATGTCTAATTTCTGAATTCTAAAGCAGCCCCCCCGGCCAGGCAGATAGTGCAAAACAATATGCAAACGGTGGTGAGAACCCAAAACTCCCATCGAGAAAAAAAACCTCAGGAGAACCAGGCCCAACCAGGGGATTCCAGTTCCCCTCTGGCAAAAGCTGCTGCCTCTGCACAAGCTCAACAGTGCTTGCACAACAAGGCTAAAAAATAAAAAATGATAGATTTAAGATTATCATTAACAATCTAATAACATTTGAAATGTTGTAGGAAAATCAAAGTTGTGGCGTCCTTTATCCAGCTCTATCCTCTTAGCTCTTGTCAGGTCACCGCTTCCCATTCTCAGCTCTGCCATCAGGTCTGGCATGAACTGCATCCTGCGGTAACCTTGGAACAAAGAGACAAGACTGGCTGAGAGTAGAGTACTGTTCTGCACTCTTTGATGCAACAAGTACATCATTTGTTGTTGGATGTGTTTCTGGTTCCGGTTGATCTAAATAATGCAGCCTAAATCCTCTGAGGATTAATATCATGGAGGTGTAGTGTATGCAAGATTAAAAAGATGAGTCTTTAGTCTAGATTTAAACTGACAGAGTGTGTCTGCCTCCCGGACCGTGCAGGGAAGAATATTCCAAAGTTTAGGCGCTAGATAAGAAAAGGATCTACCACCTGCACTTGATTTTGAAATTCTAGGTATTACCAACTGACAGGACGCCTGAGAGCGTAATGTACGTTGAGGTCTGTAATACAATAGAAGTTCATTCAAATACTGCGGCGCTAGACCATGTAGGGCTTTATAGGTAATAAGCAAGATCTTAAAGTTAATGCGATGCTTTATAGGTAACCAGTGCAAGGTTGACAGAACCGGGGTTATATGCTCATACTTTTTTGTACGCGTAAGAACTCGAGCTGCCGCGTTTTGAACAAGTTGCAGTTTTTGTAATAGCCTGCAGGGCATCCACCTAGAAGTGCATTACAATAATCTAGTCTTGATGTCATGAATGCATGAATTAATTTCTCTGCATCTGACAGTGACAGCATATGACGTAGTTTAGATATATTCTTAAGATGGAAAAATGCAATTTTACAGGTGTTGGCGACATGGCTTTCAAATGACAGAGTACTATCGAATACAACGCAAGATTCTTAGCTGATGACGAGGATTTTATGGAGCATCCATCAATCGTTAAGCGGTATTCTGGTTGTTACGTATAGCGTTTTTTCGGTCCAGTAAGTAACACTTCTGTTTTTGTCCGAGTTAGAGTACAAAATTGTTACTCATCCACATTTTTAAGTCAACT